>JANBXA010000141.1:33130000-33657500 GCA_030556225.1 Cricetiscus sungorus
GGACTCCTTGCCTGTGGGTTGGTTGAGCATGTGGAAGCCCTTGGTAATACTGCTGAGGGTCTGTTTAAAAAAAAAAAAAAAAAAAAAGCAAACTTATCAGCATAAATGTGTCTATTCCTAATGGATCACAACACTGGTCTCTCTGAGATGAAGGGGACTATGGAGTCAGCTCTCCACCAGGTGGCTGATTGGTCTTTTCAATGAATAGTGTCACATCAGAGGCTCACTAGTGGAGTCTGTTGTGAACAGACCCATTATTCTTAAGAGCACTGTGAAATCCATATTGATAAGTGGGAGCCTGGACTGTGGGCCCACATGTTGCCTTCATCTCTTCCATGGGTGTCCTCTGCTCATGACTCCATTATAATTTCCTTGTTTGGATGCCTAATGTTGCTTCTTTTTTAAGATGCTTTTAGTGGGCATTAAAATGTGCTTTCCAAAAAACCTTACCATGGATTATGTATCCGATATAGCCATTCACATGCCTTACCTATGTCACTTCTGAGTTCCTGGACAACTAGCTAGACCATTTTCAGCCACTTGTGATCTCCCATCATTTCTTCCCCACAATGAAGATGCCTGGCCGTGCCACTCAGAGCTCTGCCTCCAGAAAGCTTTTCCACTGCCACTCGTTCAAGACCCCATCAAGAATGGCTATAAAGCAGCCAGCAGCCAGTACACAGAAACGGCAGGTCTTTGAATCATCATGGATGTGTCTCTCCAATGCCACTAACATACTATCATCTGCCAAAGAGCATTTCTGGTACCTCCTGCTACAGTAGCTTGGTGTCATCAGTGCAATGGTCACCAGGATTTTCTCCAAGATGCCCAGATGGTCAGACCCCTTCAGCCTAATTTTTAACAAAGGGCATGAAGGCTAACAGAGCTTTAGGTCAAAACAGTGAAGAATTCTGTGATCAAGAGTGGGGAGAGGGCTCTGTTGGTAAAATACTTGCCAAAACACCCATGCAGATCCGAGGTCAGATTTCAGGACCCATGTTAAAAAAAAAAAAAAAAAAAAAAAAAACTGATTCAAGTGTGCACCTATAATCCTTGTGATAAGGATGTGGACACGGAAGGAATACGAGAGCTCTCTGGCTAGCCAATCTAGCTGAATTGGTGAACTCCGGGTTCTGTGAGAGACTCAGGTTTTTGTCCCCAGCACTCACATAGCAGCTCACATCTGATGGGGAATGTCCTTCTGATGTTTCTTTTATTGGTTGGTGAATAAAACTATTTTGGCCAATGAACTAGCAGGATTTATCCAGGTGGGAAATCTAAACAGGGATTGAGAAAGGAAGTAGGCAAGAGTCAGAGATGCCATGTAGCTACTGGGGAGGTAGGATGCCCAGGCATTGTCTGGTAAGCCAATACCAAATGGAGATACATAAGTTAATAGAAATGGATTAATAGCTAAGAGAGAGCTAGCCAATAAGAAGCCTGAGCCATCAGCCAAACAGTTTATAATTAACATAAGCCTCTGTGTGTTTATTTGGGACTAAACGGCTACAGGACTGGGTGGGACAACTTCCATCCACACACAACTACCCATAACTCCAGTTCTATGGATCTAATGCCCACTTCTGGCCTCCAGGGGTATTCTATGCATGTGATACATAGAATATACATACATATGCAAGTACTTCTACATACATATAAAATAAAAAATAAACAAATCTTTGAGAAAAACCACTAAGATGAAGCACAAACAGAAAGACACTTGACAACCAATTCTGGTCTACACACACATGATCCTTTGGGTTTTTAAGAGGGGCACTAGCCTCTGCCATCATGCCCTAGAATGGAACACTGCCTTTTGGGTTTTTTGGTTTGTTTTTTATGTTGGCTTAGTAAAGGAAGAGTATGTGAAGGGAAGGCTCCAGGGGTTCCCAGCTTGTATTCTACAAGCCTAGGAAAGCATGGTCAACACAAAAACTTTACATTATCTATTCCTTAAGTTTCAGTTATAATTTACCATGTGGTCACTTGTACTTCCTCTGTAGCAAGGTCTTATGCTATAAACACTACTGATTTCTCGCTCACTGTAATATGCTCTGCATGCTGTCACTCTTTGAAATTTGTTGAACCATGTTGAATGGCCCTGTCCATGGTCAGTTTTGGTTTGTTTTGTTTTTAAAAATGCTACATATACTTAAGGAGGATGTGAATTCTGGGTTACTCTAAATGAAAAGCAAAATACTCAGTTGGCTACCTCTAAGGAAACAATGTCTTCCAGGCACAGTGCACATACGAAACTGATACACACATGAGCTCATAAAGATTGAGGCAAAACGTGCAAGACCTGAGCAGTTTGAAGCCAGACAGGGCCCACTGAGAGGGGAAGTAGACACAGTCCCATCCCTAATCAAGAAGCTATCCACAATTGATACCCACTGGCAAAGGGAAAGTCAGTTTTCGCCTGTAGATCATCACTGGATGTTGATCACACTCCAGGGCAGGCCCATGCCCAGGAATAGTTGGCCAACACAAGATGAGCTCAGTGGTAATTTTTCAGGCCCTTTTGTTCCATTTTGGTTTGGTTTTTCATTTGTTTTGTTTCCTTATTGGTTTTTTTGCTTGTTTATTTTGATTTTCATTTTTTTGTGGGGAGGGGTTATTTTAGTTTTGTTTTGATTTTGGTTTTAGTTTTGATATTTCATAAAAGAGAGAGAAAGCATAAAGCTGTGTGGGTAGAGAGGTGAGGATGACCTGGGAGGAGTTGGAAGAGGGAAAACACATGAACAAAATATGTTGTAAAATAATTTTAATTAAAAATATTTTAAAGAATTTTCACCATTACAGATTGTCCTTCTAAAAACACCAGTTATCCAGTGTTCCAAACCAATCATTTTGGCACTCTTATTACCCAATAGGCTCATGAACACAGCTTATTGGGCAATAATAAGAGGGCCCAAATGATTGGTTTGGAAGATCATGTGTGGACTAAGCATTATGGATTTCTACTCACTAAAGTCAATCTGGCCATAGCTAGCAATGCTAAGAGTTGAATGCTAAGCCACTGTATGACAGTTCCTTACAGCAGCAGACAGACCCCTAGTAGTAGGTTGATTTATTAAGTTCACTCCTCCAACTATACAAATAAAAGTGCTTTGTCTTATTAAAGGAGATAGTTACTCTGGCTAGGACCTATCTTTCCTGCCTGCAATTCTTCCACTAAAACTATCATCTGTGGATACCATTGGCATGGCATCTTACATGCACTATTTATAGGTAAGGAGTTACTCAGTCACAGCAAGTGACGTATAGAAAAGGCCTGTGATGGGAGATGTGATTCTGTATATATGTTTCTCATACTGGTTAATAAAGCACTGTGGCCAATGAGATAACAAGATAGGCGGGGCTAGGAGACCAGGAGGAGGAGAGAGAAAGGGTTGGAGTCAAGATGTAGCCCAGGGAAGACGCAGGACGCCTGCCGCGCAGCTCCCCGATAAGACGACCACGTGGAAATACTTAGATAAGTAGAAATGGGTTAATAATTAAGGCAGAGCTAGCCCATAAACAGTAATGGTAATTGGCCAACAGGATTGTATCAAATACAGAGTCTCTGAGTATTATTTGAGGCACACGTGGTTGCAGGACCATGGCGGCAGGTCCGGGAGGCCAGCGGGGAGGAACCTACCGTAACATAATGGTGTCAGAACTGGGTTTGAGAACTTTTGCTTAAAACTTAACAAAAGTTTAAAAAATAGTTTTTAGAAACAAAGGAACAGAGACTAGCAAGACTTCTTAGTAGCAGCATTTTCTCAGTTGGATTTGTTTTGCTGTAGACAGAGAGTTATGCGGCTCCTTTAAGGGAGGTTTCCAAAATTAGCATAAGCGGCAAAAAAGCCGCCTTGCTTTTAAAAGCTCTGCTAACAATTCATTGGTGTACGAGAGCTGCAATGAAGGTTTACACTGTGTTTTAAAAAATACGCTGGCTTGGGAGAGAAAAAGAAACGGGATACAATGGTTTAAAAAAGAAAAAAGGAAGTAGAATTAATCCTAGTACTCGGCAGACAGAGGCAAGCAGATCTCTGTGATTTCAAAGTAAACCTGGTATGGAGTGAATTCCAGGACAGATAAAAGTTACACAGAGAAACCCTGTCTCAAAATATGTAAAAATAGAAGTAGAATAAATAGAGTAATAAAAAAGCCACATAAAGATGGAAAACACAGAGAAATTTTGGATACTATACGTGCTTCTGTTGTCTTTAAATTATTTGATTGCTGAGAAAATAACAACTACTGATAAAAGAAATGCTGCTGGATTAATTCAATTTATATATTTTAAAAATGCTTTGACTCCAAAATTTAAGCATAAGGACAAGTTACTGGGGAAAAGGATTTCTATTTTTGTTTCCACAGAAAATGAAAAGCTACAGATTCTTTACAGACTTATATGGTTTGATCAAGCCAGACCCCCTGAAACAGCTCCCCAGGTGATCCAACATTCAAAGCAGTTGAGACAAAGCCTTGCAGACTACTGCCAAGATTTCTGCATCTTCTTTGGAACCCCATGACAGCACCCTCTACCAGCAGGAAGTAGTTTGGAAAGAACGACGCCCAAATTCCCAAATATTGTTTATAAATGTTTGTTTTCATATAAATGGGCTTGGTTAAAACTGGTTAATGACACAAGCAATCTTTTTAAAGGTAAAAAGGGAATTATGGTATATATATGAATACTTTGCTTTGAAATGGATTTTCTTTTATTGATACAATTTAAGGTCAATTTTGTAATATGTATATTTATCCTCTTGTTTAGGTATTGTGTTTATATAGCTCATTGGAAAATGTAATGTATAATTTAGTACAGATTAGAGAGTTACCTATGATAGTCAAAACTTGGAGTTAAGTTAGTTAGGATTTCTAGATATACAGAGATGTATTTGAGATGAATAGGCATTCTTCAAACCTTTCAAAGACCTACAGAATATGGCGTTTAAAATGGTTTAGGGATTTTTTGACAGTGAGACATAACTGCTCCTGGCAACGCCACCTGCATCAGAAGGAATATGGACATAGAAGAAGCACGTGATGAAGTTTGCTTTCAATATGGCAAGACTAGCCATTTGGGCAAGATACTGCTCTTGTCTGGTCTGTTTGCTTTTATGCTGTATAAACTGGATGTGCAGGACCCACAGAAAAGTGACTGCTAAAAGAAGATGGACATTACTACAGGATTCTTGCTTCATGGAAGAGGCTGCCAGACAGCCAGACAGTCTACAGGACACAAAGAAAAATGACTGACAAACTGTCAATACAGATGGACAATTTAATGTTTCCTACTTTGCTGAAGAATCTGCCAGACACACTATGGCCTATGGGCTGAAGATGGAACATTACAGAAGAACTTCGGGTGACTGACCAGGCAATGAGTTGTTTCTGTTATTTCTAGAGTTTATATATTATCCTTCTGTGGTCTTTGAAGGAGTTGAAGACAGATAGTTATGCTTATAGTTTTCCTTAGTTAGGATTAAAGACAAATTACATATAGGACTTTAAACTCACAAAGATAGGATAGATGATATTTTCTTTAAGTCTTACAAAATGTTAATGGACTAAATATTGTTAACTGTGATTCTTATTTGATAACTGTTGAATGGTATATTTTGCTATGTTAAGGTTAAACCCCTTCTTTTACTTTAGACAGAAAAGAGGAGATGATGGGAGATGTGATTCTGTATATATGTTTCTCATACTGGTTAATAAAGCACTGTGGCCAATGAGATAACAAGATAGGCGGGGCTAGGAGACCAGGAGGAGGAGAGAGGAAGGAGTAGGAGTCGAGATGTAGCCCGGGAAGAAGCAGGAAGCCTGCTGCGCGGCTCCCCAATAAGACGACCACGTGGAAATACTTAGATAAGTAGAAATGGGTTAATGATTAAGGCAGAGCTAGCCCATTAACAATAATGGTAACTGGCCAACAGGATTGTATCAAATACAGAGTCTCTGAGTGTTATTTGGGGCCGGCACGCCACACGTGGTTGTGGGACCATGGCGGCAGAACCAGCGGCAGCCGGCAGGGAAACCTGCCGTAACAGGCCTGTGCTCATGGAATTCACTGGTCTTCCTTTGTTCTCCATCACCTAGAAATAACTAGCTTGCAAGTATAGTGAAATGAACTTTTGAAAACTTTGTTACGGTGTCAGCTAGAGTGCAACAATTTGCAAAACAGGAGGTATACCTTCTAGGATGTAGTATATGACTAAGTCAGCAACTAGTATATGATGATACTGGTTTCTCCCATAGCCAGGACTCATGGGAGTGAATATCAAGAGGTATAACTACAATGGCACTTCTCACTATTAACCCCAAAGATCCACTAGAAAAACATCTGCATCCTATAACTACACCTGTGGGCTCTACTAATATAGATGTCTTGGTCCCAGGGTAATAACTCTTCTACTGTGTGGAGAGAAGGGACACAACAACCATTCCACTAAACTAAAGTTGAGATGGCTAAGTAGGTTCTCTTGTCACTGAAACAACAAGTAAAGTTTAACAGGTAATATTTGCTGATTTTTTTTTTTTTTTTTTGCTAACCCCACATCACTCAGATTGAGAACTAGAGCATCTACTCTGTGCTACTGTATGTTAGTAGAATGTAACCAGTTGATTTTATTTTTACAAGGGCTCATAGCTGAGAGATTACTTTGGATCTCAGAAGAGATTGCTGGCTTCTGTGCCTTGGAATGGAGTTGGAACTACTAAGGGTTTGGAGACTTTTACAAATGAGCTAAATGTGTATTGCTTTATGAGATGAGTGAATGAGATTTTAGGGGCCAGGTGTGCAATGTTATCATTTAAAGTGATATATTTGGTTCTTGATCTTTATTCTCAACTTGACTATATTTAGAATAACCTAGAAGACACATTTGTATTTCTAGAGAGTTTTAACTGGAAAGAAAGAACTACTCTGAATGTGGGCAGGACAATGCCATGAGTTCTCAGATTGAATTTAAAAGCAGACACGTGGAGAGCCAACTAGATTCAGGCATTCCTCTCTTTCTGAATCCTATGAACAGCTGCCTCACAATCTGCAGCCATGCCTTTACCACCATGATGGATTGTATTCCCTTAAACCATAAGCCAAAACAAATGCTTCCTTTTTTCTGTCAGTAGCTTTTGTTGAATATTCTGTTACAGTCACTGGAAAAGTAACTAATGCAGCAAGATCCTTATTATTTCATAACTAAAAAGGTGAAAAATACCTGGCTAGAAACCAGGACTTAGCTCTAGACACTAACAAAGGGTTGCCTTAGCACAAAGACAGACCAGTTCACCAGCAGCACAGGATAAAGAGCTCAAAAGTAGATCCATGTGTATGTCAGTAATTGGATCGATGAGAAATAAGGAATTGTGAATGGAGATGGTAATTTTTACAGATGCCAATAGTAAAAACAAGTGTTCTTCACATCTGGATTCCTGAACATCTTCGATTCCCTTTAGACGCTCATTTTAAGTATCTAGATCCATAGCCATCATCCTATATAACTTCCCTGATATTTTGATAAATGTGGGGTTAAAGGCTGGAGACAGAGGATTTTGTGGCAAAGGAAGCTACCAATAGAGGCTAATGACTTAGTGAAGAAAATAAAATCTCAAGTTTATGAGCCACTGGCAAATTTGTGTATTTATTGCCCAGTTTTATTGTGGAAAGAGTAAAACTTAAAATTATGAGTCACTGGGAAAGATTTTCTTATACACTTAGTCTGTGTCACTCACAAGAATTTATATATATCGACCCTTAGTGTGTAGAGGTGTGTGCTTATTTTCTTGTATGCACCTTCTGCACACTTAAAAGTATAATCACGTATTTCTGCAAAGGTCAGTCTGGCAGTTTTGAACAAGACTAGGCTTGGGCAGATCAACAGCCCCCTTAGGGAATTATGGCAAAACCCATTGCACACCAACCCACATCCAGGTTAACACCTCAAGGCTGGGCCTTTTCTCCTTTTTGCCAAGTACAAAGATACAAAACAACTGTAAGGGGAGGTGGAAAACAGACATGTAGATTTAAAACATTAATCTACTTCTAAATCTGTCTTTCCTAAATTAGATAAACCCTACAATTTCAGACTTTTCTCATGGAAAACTACCTACCAATCACTGATATATTTTTTCTTTTACTCAGACTTTTTGAAGTATAAATTATATAGAGGAAAATCCACTCCCTTAGGGTTTTTACAGACTGATAACATAGTTCATAACTGACAACATAAAAATTTGGGAAGCAACCCAAACTTTTTCATTTTGGTCTGTTGTCCCCATATGTTTGATTCCAGGAACTATAGCTGTCAGGAGAATTATAAGTCAAAAAAGCTCCAAGGGAAAAGTGAAGAGAATATTTGAGTCCTTTCCCTACTCTAGTGGTGATTTTTATGTTGATTCTGGCTGCCAAAACACCACAGGTTGGAAGCCGAATTAACGGCAGTTAATTGACTGGATGCTAGAAGTCTAAGATCAGAAGGTCAGCCAAGGTCTGGTCCTGATGGAGCCCCACCCCCACCCCTTTGCTTGCTGATGGCGGTGTTCTTACTCTGTTTTAACAGCACACTCTTCTATGAGGGCACTAATCCCATCATAGCAGCCCAACATTCCTGATTCCATCTAGTCCCAGTTCTCTCTTAGAGTCCTCACAAGTACCATCACTTAAAGAGATTCAGTCCATAGTATATTCACAAAGTATATTTCTGCTTCAGTGCTTCAGACCTCTGTGTAGGCTAGGAAGGGTTGAGGCAGTGAGTCTCCATTGTAGAGAAGCATTTGGAGGTTCCCCTCATAACCAGTCCTCACTGGAGCAATGCGGAGCTTGATGCTCTTTTACATCCTGTTCAGGTCAAAGGAAGCCACCAGAGAGGCCAAGTCCTTCTGTTCTACCCTTCATGGAAGACAGACTTTCCCAGCATCCAAAGTTCATGGTCCACCCGACAACTCAAGGTTAATTTAATCTCTGTATTCTAACCAGGGAGGTCCTGTCAAAGCTAATTTGGAAGGGAAGGTCAAGTTAATGAGTTTTCTGGGATATTTGAAGTTGAAAACAAAAATAAAAAAGACAAGAGCATCCTGGCACACTAAAAGAAAGCCCAAAGCATTAGAGGTGGGCGATGCCCTGGAGGTCTGTCTTGACATGAAAATGTGAACACTCACCACTGTTAACAAGAACTGCTGTGGAGATCCTTAGACAAAGGAATTAATCTGTCTTTTCAGTGGGGAAAATGTTCTGTGAAGAATACAGAATTCTAACTGAACCCTCAAACTAGGTCATTTTGTTTCTATCCAAAACTATACAGTATTAGAAATCTATAGCTTTGAAAATGAAACCCAAGATTTTTTCCCTAAAATCCTGTATCATGATGGGATCCAACTATAATTTGAATAAATATGCATTGCTCCAAAAAGACAAAGTCTTTCTCCTTCAATTGTTTCCATGTGTCCTTCTACTAAAGCTTCGCCAGTCGATCCAAGAGTGAAATAAAATAGTGACCCCCCCCCCACACCCACCCAATGGCATGCTCACACCACATCGTCTCACAACTGTTCTGTCTGATCTCGAGTCTCCTGACTATAGTTAGGAAGTGCAGACATTGGAAGTGGCCCCCAGAGAGGAAGAGGGCTGCCAGTCAGGGAGAAAAGAAGCAAGAGTATCCAGGTGATTAAGACAGTCTGTGAGACTCCAAATGATGGTAGAGTAGAGACTTTCTTCTCTCTGTCCCATAATCAAGTTGCAAGAGCATTGATTTGCTTTAATGAGCCGCCATGTGTTTTAAACAGTCTGGGCTGACCCAAAAGCAGATCCTGAGGCAAAGACCGAGGGCAGAGAGTTTGCTTTGGATCTAAGCCCAGGAAACAGAGGTAACGAGGTGAAGAAAGCGAGGCTGGGAAGGAAGAAGGAAAGGGGCCCACAGTGGGGTGAACACCACCAGAGCGCTGAGACTGTCCAACCAACTCTGTGGAGTTGAGCTGATGTGGGAGAGGGAAAGTAGAGAACTTCTCAGCTCCCAACCCCCACTTCCCTACTCTCCATCCCAAATCCCACAACCCCCCCCTTCATTGGTTGAGAGTCGCCTTGAGGATGTCACCGCACCCCCATACCTCCTCGCTGGGTCTGCTTTCACTGGAGAAGGCTCTCAAAGCCCACATGTGCAGTCCTAGGGAACTCAATAGTTCAAAGGGACTGATTATCAAGTCTGGATTTCCCCCAGAGCCCTAAGTAGATGTGCATAAATGCCAACGAGATAAAAGAAATGTTTTTGATGGAAACGAAAACGAGTCTGATTCTATAGGTGAGACCGGTCAATGCTCTTGTCCCAACCACACTGCTTGGAGACATGAAACTCAATCAAATTGGTAACTTTTATAGAGCACAAGTCTTCGCAGGGACTTATAATAGCCAAGTCATGATCCAAAGAGCATCATGGACAGTGTCAATAATGGAAGTCCATTTGAGCTCCTTCCCTGGGACGAGGGCTATAGAATCTCTGCTCATTCGGAACCCTGCCCAAGGTACATCATGAAATAAAGCTTGAGCCTTGGAACCTGATGCCTAGGCCGGCTTTGCTGGATCATTTATGCCTGTAAAATTAGCAAGTCAAGTTTTTATTAATTTTTTTCCTCTATAAGTTTAGGATTCAGAAACCTGAATGTGTAACTCTGTACCTGTGTGTATGATTTGGAAGCCCAGCATGATAATATTCAATTTTTTACTTAATTCTCCCTTTTGTTATTAGACAAGTTCTCTAGTCCAGGCCCGTCTCAACCTCTCTCTACAGGTACAGATGATCTTGAACCTCTGATCCTCCTGCCTCCATCCCTTAGACCTGGAATTAGACACACCCACACATATCTAGCTTCCTATGGTGCTAGGTGTCAAACCCAGGGCTTTGTGCAGGCTAGGTAGGGACTCTACAAACTGAGCTATATCCCAGCATAGGTTTTTCCCTTTTGATTTCTTCCTCTCAAGATTCATTTCTTTCTTGGTCTTTCTGCTTTCCCTTTTGGAGCTAATGGAGACTGAGACAAAGATTGATACCAAAGACAACCTCAATGACCGGATTAAAGAAAAGAGGTTTGGAGTCAACCACCAATCAACAAGGTACCCAGGGCCAGATCAAAACCAGATCCTCCCTGGTTTCCATGTCTTTCCTTGGAAAGTACTTTGAGATCATTACTTAAAAGCTCTCTGTTTACAGGTCAGTGGTGGCATACTTTATTCCCAGCACTGGGGAGGCAGAGGCAGGCAGGTCTGAGTTCGAGGCCATCCTGTTCAAGGTCATCCTGTTCTACAGAGTGAGTTCCAGGACAGCCAGGGCTAGACAGAGAAATCCTGTATTGAAAATAATGGTGTTAATTGATGGGAGATGTCATTCTGCAAATATGTTTCTCATATTGGTTAATGAATAAAACCCTGTTAGCCAATAGGAGAGCTAGATAGGCAGGATTAGGAGACAAGGAAGATTCGAGAATAGGTAGTAAGAGATTCAACATGTAGGACCTGAGAGAACAGAGGTCCAGATCCTTTCTCTGGTAAGATAAGACTACATGAAATACTTAGATAGAAATGGGTTAATATTTAAGACAGAGCTAGCCAATAAGTAATGCTATTAACTTTATACCTAATACAGGCCAGCAGCTTTATACCTAATACAGTGTCTCTGTGTTGTTTGGGGCTGGTGAGGCTGTGGGAAAACATGCTCATAACAGATAATAATGATAATAATAATAATAATAATAAAAGCTAAATGTTCACTTTGACTTCTCGTGCTTTGAAATGCTTGTGTCTTCATTGTGAAAACTATTACCAAGTGCGTCTGCCACTGCTGCATTTGTGTACAGACATTCCAAGGTTACGCTCAAACTAGGCATCCAATCCCTGAGTCTCCTGTGACTTGCCTCTGGAACGTGTTCTCTGGGTGGAAATGTGATGGAGGCCTGTTCAGTGAGAAACAACCCTGGGAAACCATTTCAAAGCCCACCATATGATATGAGAAGAGGGGGCTAGAAACCTGGAGTCAAGATGGGGTGACATGGAAAGATCATCCAAGCCTTCAACAAATACTGATTGGACCCTTGCAGAGTCTCCGCTCCTGCCAGGAGAAACAGATGGGAACAGCATGGTAGCAACACAGAGTGGCAAATGCTATACGCCATCAAGATTTTATAGGAACTTTGACAAGGGAACAAGTAACTCCATCCAGGGCGGTCCTGAAGTCTTCATAGTTCAGGAGATGCTGGGAAAGGAGGAATTTGCCAAACAGGGGAGTAGCCCCCCTTTCTAGACAGAGCAGCAGGTGGAAAAAGCTCCAGCATCTTGAACATGAATCAAAGGAAGAAGAGAAGAAGAAAAACGGGTGCAGAAGTCAAGTTACAGAGAAGCCAGGTGTCCAGGTGTGGCGGTGCACACCTTTAATCCCAGCACTCGGGGAAGCCCTGGTAGACCGAGGTAGAATCTACATGAGTTCGAGACTAGTGTGGTCTACAGAGTAAGTTCCAGTACAGCCAGGACTACATAGAGAAACCAGTCTCAACATCCCCTCCCCCAACACAAAAAGAGTCCTGTAGAGAAAAGAGGGTCACTGCGGTGGCCTTTGGGGGACTTGTGCAAAGCTTGAGTAGACACATTTGCATTTTGTATAGACGTCTCTACTGCAGCTGCAGAGCACACACCCAAAGCCCGAGCCTGGAAATGGCACAGTGATCGTTAGCTTCCTTTGTTCCTGTCACAAACAATCACGCACTTGGTAGCTTACACCCACACTAATTTCGTTCTCCGAGCGTTCTAGAGGTCAGAAGTCCGAAATGAATCCTACGGGGTTAAAAAGCAAGGAATTGCCAGGGCTGCTGACTTGTGGGGCCCCAAGGGGAGACTTGGTTTCCTGGTCTGTTCCAGCACTGACAGACCACCTGAGGAGTTTGGCTCCTGGTCCACTCCCTCCATCTCCAAAGGTCGTTGCTTCCGATCCGTCTGGTCATTCCAGAGCCTCCTCCTTTGGCCTCCCTGCCTCACCTTATAAGGACTTCCATGACTACACCAGACCCAGGTGGTTAAACCAAGATAATCCCAAAATCCTTAATTCAGTCACATCTGCAAAGTACCTTTGCCTTCTAGTGTAATATTCACAGTTCGGGGGATTCCCAGTGAGGCTGTCTCTGGGGAGCCATGATTCAGCCTACCACAGTGATGGCTTCCAAGGAACAGACAAGTCAAATGAATGTCCCCCCTCCCCCTGCCCAAAACATGGGACTAACTAGCTTGAAACAAGAGAACCCTAGGAAGGAAGGACATAATATTTCATTTTCTTTTTCCACGTGCAGAATCAGACGTTTGTTAGGAATAAAGTTAACAAATGGACTCCGGTGAAAAGAATTAGTATTCTGGATGCTTCAGGGTTTTCTCTGCTTACCCAATACTTCGGTACATTTATTGTGTTCTTGTTCCTCCCATTATGTAAGTGCCACCATTCCAAGGTTGCAGTGGTCATAGAGTCCTGAAGAGTGCAACAATGCTCTCTTTCATGCGCTCTGATTACGGCATCAAAGTTAGGTAATGCCAGAGGGGAGTGTGCCGATGGACAGGCGCTCAGGAAACCCAAAATTTGAGTCAGGTTTTAAGCCCCCACACAGTGGAAGGGGGCACATTTGCCGTCTGCTGACCCAGTATGCCTTACTCCTTCCCACAACCTGAAAGTGCTGAATTTTCAAGCTCACCAGCCTTTCCCCCCGGCCCTCCCCACACCCACCCAGCACTTTCCATTCCTTACAACACAGAGCACAGGTCACTGACCTCACTGGTCCAGGCCAAGAGAGCAAGGCACAGTGAGAGCTCTGTGATGGGAGGGTGTGTATCTGCAGCTTCCACAGACAGAAAACAAGAGGCTAAAGGCAATACTCTTGTGTTGAAAAGTACACTGCTGAATCCTTGAAAAAAAAAATTCCAACCCTAAAACCTACCCTGTGTCTGGACTTTCCAGTTAAATAAGCCAATCAATTTTGTATTTGTTAAACAACTCGTAAGAAGCGGGCCTTCTTCCGTGGTGATGCGGTATTTCCTAATAGGTGCACACTCACCATTCACTGCAAGGATGTGACTGAAGGGGTGAGAAACACATACAGCATTTTTCTTAGTGCTACTTGGGACATTCTTGAACTGACATTTTTTTAAGGTGAACTCACCAAAGTATGTGCTTTTCTTGGCTAAACTTTGTAATAAGCTAGGAAAATCTGGTAGTAATCTTAAGAGCTATGGTAGAAATATTAGAAAAGGGATGCCCCACATGGAAGTCTTGCAGGACAGAACCCACATCAGATTGCTGAGATGAGTGTCTTTGGTCTCCAGCAGTTTTAACAAGGAAGCTTCTTGTTTTACTTTATCTTCTCTATGTTTGAGGGTTGGCTTTGGGGGTACTGATAAAGAGGGAGCCAAGACCACTGGTTCACAAATTGACTCAAAATCCTTTAGTAGAAGTAAATGGAAAGTGATAAGATCAATTACAGAATTAAAAAGTCCCAGCTTCACTTATAATTCTACATGTAGCAGTCAAAGGGAGGCGTCTGTAAGGGGAAAGAATGTGAAGGTAGAGTCTGTCCATTCCTATACCGAACACCTCCTCACAACACCAAGCCAGTGAGATCCCATCTCTACCAACCCCGAAGGGCAAAGGGCTGAGCACTTTCAACCTCTGTGAAATAGCAGCTATGGACAAAGCCATCTGCGCAAAGACCTAAGAGTCCCAAGAAATTGTCTCCTTTCAGAATACAATCTCTTCCCCAGATTCTCGCCTGTCATCTGTGTCACTCCACTGACTTTGCAAGAAAATGCAATCACAGCTTTTTATTAAAGTTTCTTTGGCCTTTTCATGTGAGTCTTAAATATTTAAAGTGTATGCTATTTTTTATTCTTTGTTTCCCTTTGCATTTCCTCAGAGGCATAGTTTCATAACTATAAATATACCAAGCACATTACAAAGTTTCTTCCCAAAATAATTCACACAATAATAAATATGCTATGCATATAAACCTGACTTTGACTCTCCAGTTGGGATAATTTGAAATAGAGCTGGCATCCAAAATCCCATCAAGGATGAGGTCCCACCCCAAGCTGAAGCACTCTTGGCAGTTGATGGCTTCTAGGAATGGGAGAGTCAGTCTCCTACAGTGACATGGCCTATAAGAGAATGCCCATGCCCCAGGAGACAGCCCTACACCCCTGTACAAGCAGGCAGCATGAAGTGGGCTTACTGGGTTTAAAAACAAAACACATGAATTTGGGATAGAAAGGGGTGGGGGAATCAGAGGGGAGGTGTTGGAGAGGAGGAAATGAGGGATGGATTTGACCAAAGCACATTGTACGCATGCATAAAATTATTAATATAAAAGAACAAACAGGGGCTGGAGAGATAGGGGCTAGAAAGATGGCTAAGTGTTGCAGGATATTTGTTTATACTGTGAAGCCAAGGTACCTTCTGGTTGTTTTAATAAAGAACTGAATGGCCAATAACTAGGCAGGAAGAAGTTAGGTGGGACTTCCAGGGACAGAGAGGACTTTGGGAAGAAGGGAGGAGGCGGCAGAAGGAAGAGAAGATATAGACTGAGCTTTTGTAATTAATAATAAGTCTCCACGTTGTTATTTGGGAGCTGGCTGATGGGACAGAGACTTGCTACCGCTCAGTAGTTGAGAACACTGGCTGCTTCCCCAGAGGACCTGGTGTTCATTCCTAGCACCCACATGGCTTGCAACCATCTGTATCTGTTTCCAGGAGATATGATGCAGTCTTCTCACCTACACCAGGCATGCATGTGATGAACAGACATACATAAAGGAAAATACCTATACCCATAAAATAAAAATAAACAGATATTTTTTTAAAAAGCAAATTGTAAAATAAGTAAACAAATAAATATAATATATAGCCAGCAAAAATCCATTAAAAACTTATAATTAGAACCTAATTAGCATTTAAACTGCTCATAATTGATGTATTATTTTTTAATGGTGTTGGGAGAACTTTATAAAGTCTCTGGAGACAAATAAAATAGGGTCTGCAGGCTACATCTTATGCTTGGATAAATTCCCTTATGTAAACAGATTAAATGTTTGGAGGACAGAAAAGAAAGAGGAGGAGATATAAAAAGAAAGGATTATACAAATAAATAATGTGTTTGTGTGTGGTGATTTATTGTTTACAAGCTAATAAAGCTTGCCTAGAGATCAGGACTCAGGAGACAGGCAGATGGATCTCTGTGAGTTCAAGGCCACCCAGGGCTACATGAGAGTGAGTCAGTCTAAAAGAGAAACAGAGCTCACACCTTTAATCCCAGCCCTTATATAGAGATGTATATAAGACAGGAGCAGGGTCTCAGAGCTAGCATTCAGTATTCAGAATTCAGCTGAGGATTCCTGGAGACAGGATCACCCCTTCAGTCTGAGGTAGAGGTGAGAACTCTCTCGTGGCTGGCTGCTTTGTTTCTCTGATCTTCACCTTGAACCCCAATTATCTGTCCCTGGGGTATGTTTGCAGTGCTAGTAGAGATTGGATGTTAGGCCTGTGTGTGACAGACAAGTGACACTAAGCTATTCTCCATCTGAAAATTCTTCCCAGATATGAGCATGAATACAGACACGTTAGAAATCAAAAAGGGAAAGTCTAAGAAATCTAGAATGTGAAAATTCAAAATTCATTTGTGAAAACTCTTTCAGAGACTGTCTCAAAATAGGTGCTGAGTAAGTATTAGTAGGCTAAGATTATTGTGACATCACTTGCATATTAAATATTCCATGTATTTGTATGTGCACTGGGGTGTGGAAGCGGAGGCCCTCAGAGCATCTCATGTCTTTCTGCAGTCACAGCCTGGTTTGCATCCTCACATTCTGAGACAGCTCGCTCCCCTCCTCTACTGTCCTTCACATTAAGAGGAGGGCAGGAGGAAGCAGAGTAAGAAATATCTAAGGGGCTGACCCGTAAGGAGTGAGTAGAAGGTAGCAGCCCACTGCCTCGGGAATCTTGAGAACCTACAGCCTATTTGCAGCCTAACCAGCCACCTGCAGCTCTCTTCACAAGCCCCCTCACATAAGGGTCTTCATACACAGTAACCCCGCGGCCTCTGACAGCGTAGCTGAGAAAATGTGAAGAAACAGTTGTCAAAGCAGGAAGCAGGAAGTGCCCTGAAGCATGGATTTTCCATTCTTTTAATGATTTTTGGTTTTTGAAAATAGGGTTTCTCTGTATTTCTTTGGCGCCTGTCCTGGAACTAGCTCTGTAGACCAGGCTGGCCTCAAACTCACAGAGAAATGCCTGCCTCTGCCTCCAGAGTGCTGGGATTAAAGCCATGCACCACCAACGCCCTGTTGGCTTTTCCAATTTTTTTTTTTCACCCTCCCGTCCTCCCCTGTTCCCCCCACCAACCCCCATCCCATCCCCTTTCTGCTCCCCAGGGAGGGTGAGGCCTTCCATGGGGAGTCTTCAAAGTCTGTCATATCATTTGGAGTAGGGCCTAGTCCCTCCCCCATGTGTCTAGGCTGAGGGAGTATCCCTCTGTGTGAGATGGGCTCCCAAAATCCATTCAAACAAATATAGTTTTAGCCATAATTTCTCTTCCGTGTCTAATCTCAGACTATGAAGTCACCCCTCAGTATCCAAAGGGAGTTCTTCTGAGATGTGAAGATAATCATGGCCCTTGTATTTTCTTATGTAGCCTACATATTTGTCCTCTTGCTTAGTGAAAACCATCTCGAGATTATTTGCGACACTTAGTACAATGTCAATTTACTCTCACATGCAACTATGTAGCTGGTTAATATATTGCATGGCTTAGGAAATCTGTCAAGAACAAAGTTTAAACAGAGCAGACACAACCTTTCCTGAATTATGTTCCATCTATGGTTGCATGACTCCACAGATGTGGAACATGCAGCTATAGAGGCCACCTATACACACATACCTCGTTATAGGGAGCCAGTGAAGTCCTGAGTGAATGGGTATTGTTTGACACTGCAACAGCCATGTCAAGGACCCCAGTGCCTTAGAGCCATGGGAAACGGCAAGACCTTGCCCTGGTCCATGATGAAGTGTTGATAGTGTGCAGAAAATTCCCACTAACACCTTCTGCCAGATGTTTATGACCTGAAGATGCTCCGCACAAAGACTGCTACCGCTGAGATTAGCTCCTGCCTCCTCGTTCATCTTTATTCAATAACCATGCCTCCTTGTTACCTGTATGCCATCATCCCACCTCCTTGTCCAGCTGTATACAATAACCCCATCTCCCTGTTCAACTGCACATAACAAACATGCTGAGTTTCCAGTTTAATGTGGCTTGTCTATCAGAGCGTGTGTGTGTGTGTGTGTGTGTGTGTGTGTGTGTGTGTATTCTGGTGCCTGAGATCAAACACAAAGCCTTGTTCCTACTAGGCAAGTGGGCTGCCACTAAGCAACACCACCAGCCTTCCCAGTGTATTCCTAAAAGCCTTGTGGCATTTCACATTTAGATAGGTGCTACATCTAAAACTGACTTTTGCATGTTAGGGGTTTTTCCCGTGAGTTATCCAAGCAACATTTATAACAGAGCCTCTTCTCTCTGGAGCCCTGCAGTGTCATATTAAATATGAGTATTAGCGTGTCTGCTCTGGACTCTATTCTGTCCCTCTGGGCTATCTTCACAGCCCCAAGGCAATGCCACCCCGTCTTAGAAAGGCTAGTAAGTTTTATATCAAGCAGGACAGGTAATTTCACTTTATTTTCTAGATCATCTCACCAATTCTCGGCCCTGTGCATTTCTGCAAACATTTCACAGTTACCTCGTCAAAATGCCCATCACCAAGATTATTGCTTTGAATGTATAAATCTGCTTTCAGAGAAAAGGTGTGTGTGTGTGCCTACGCACACGTGTGCCCTGATTCAGTATGATTCCATTCCCATAAAGGAACAAACTAACCTATTTGTATTTAGGGCTCACCACATGGCTTCGGTCTGGCAACCTGACTTGTGTAGAAAAGGAATGAAGACAGGACAGACACACAGACACAGAAAAGCTGGTCTGTGTTCACGCTGATGGAGCGGGATCTACTACACAACCCAGAACCTCAGTGTGCAGAATATGTGCAACACAAGAAGGAGTTAGCTAATCTTGCTAGAAGGTCTCAGTAGGGGATTCCAACTCTGCCTGCCGAGTCCTGGGAATACAGGCGGCCACCATGCCGGCCTTAGGCAGGCTCTTAGGTGGGGTCTGTGGTCTGAACTGTAGTCATCAGATTTGCGTGGTAAGCACATTATCCACTGAGATATCTCACTGGCCCCTTATCTAATGTTTGTATGTCCTTGTTGGGTTAACTTGTCTCTCCCTGCGCTGAGCTTCACCTCTCCCATATGTCCTTGGAGCTAACAGCTGCGTCATAGACCCAGTCCGTCCCCCACACAACATAGCAAACAGCACGATTCAGTGTTTGCCTATGACGGACAATGAGAAATGCTGGCTTTTTTTTTTTTTTAACCCTGGCTCCTATAGCCAGAGCCAGAGGAGAGAGACAACATCCAGGACAGTTGTTTGTGTACCCACACTCTGTCCTGTACACAAGCAATATTGATCATCAGAGAGGCAATGTCCTGCCATCTGTTGGTTTCGTCACCTTAGGTGTGGGGCAAAGTGAGATATTTCAGTGTTTTTCTCTGCCAGAGTCACACAAAAGGTTCCCTCTCCCCACCCCAGGCCTCGAGTCTAAAGAAAGCGGACCTGCGGCTCTGATATGCTCTGCCAGATGGTGAGAAATTGAGAGAAGTTTTGAAAAAGAATTCATCCTCAATTGAGATTCCTTTATAAGACCATTTTAAAAAAAAAAGTCTTTGTAGATGCTAACATTGGGGACCAGGGAAGGCTCCTTAGTAATAAAACAGGAAAGTGAAGATATCTTGAGTATTTGTGAACTCTCCTGAACATTATTCTTAGAACTTCAGTTCTGTTGTTTTGTTATAGTCACGTGATAAGAGGTATTTTAGCCGCATTTATGTTGGGATACTCCTGTAACACAATTAGGAAACCGTGGAAATATTTACTATGTATCTAAATTTGTACAGGGCCCCAGTATGGATTGAAAATGTGAATGCATGAATGCCTATCTGTTCACAGGCAGGTGTGTGTTGCCTTAATAGTTCTGCCATGAATGACTGTCACAATACTAGTAGGCTATCCAGTCTATGTAATTTATCTATGGCTGAAGGGTACCTGTCAGAATTGACAAATAATGATTTCCCCAATCGATGAGCACTAATTTATTATTATAAAAACAAGATGTTGGAGTTGGAAAGATGGTCCAGAAGTTAGGAGCACTTGTTCTTGCAGAGGACCCAGACTTGACTCCCAGCATCTACCTGGCAGCTCTCAACCATCTGTAACACTAGTCTCAGGGGATATAACACATTCTTCTGGCCTCTGTGGGTACCAGGCATGAACCAGGTACACAGACATAAATGTAGGCAAGACACCCATACACATAAAATAAAACGAAATCAAGAGAGTTGAAGGAAGAAAAGCACATGATATATGACACAGGCTATCACGTGAACATTTTATAGTCCTAATGTCCTGCCATGTGAAGGAAATAAAACGACACACAAAAGTAGGAGCTGGTTAGGCCTTACAGAGTTACTGCGTGGCAGCAGGAGATGCCTGACCTAAGACCACTAAGATCTTCAGTTGAAAAATTTGGAAATTAACAGTAGTTAGTATGGTTTGAATCTCTCTGTATAATAGGAAATGTCGTTCATGGGAGCTCTGAGGACATGGCAGCATGATCTGTGCCCAAGGAGCCCGTTTAAGAGAGGAAATGCAAAGGAATGAAGCAGGGAGCCCCAGGTGAGGAGAAAGAGCTGTGAGGCTTCGGGGTGCCTCCTAGAATTCTCCACACCAGCCCTGGAGTGGCTGTCACATCCTTAAGCTACAGTATAGATGGCAAACCTCTGTCCCTAATGATAACTCAGTATTTGTTTCCCAGTATTCCAGCAGAGGCTCAACCAGCGTGGGCACATGCGCCCTGCCCTGTGTGAACTCCATCCTTACCAAACGCTGCTCAATCACAGGTCTTTCCAGGCCCCTTAGCTGCCTCGTGTGCAGGTGCGTTACAGCCTGCTTTAGAGCATGGGAACTAGAGCTCATCCTTTGTTAAAAACAATGGATAACCGGTGTGGTGGTGTACTCCTGTCATTCCAGCACTTGGGAGGCTGAGGCACGAAGATTGTTGTGAGTTAAAGACTAGTCTGGAATGCCTGAGTAGAAAGCCAACCAGAGCTGCGCTGAAAGACCCTGTCTCAATAGAAACAAAAGCAGACAAAAAATGGCTACAGCAGCTGCATGCCCCCCCCCACACCCTTGAGGGGAAAAAAGCAAAACAGAACATTGATGCTCAACAGTGTTGTTTGGCACACACAGACACAGAAAGAAAATGAATGTTCAGGGTAGGCCTTCCCTCCTAGCTTAATCGTCTCTGGAAACTTTACAGATAGACCAAGAGGTGTGTCTCCTAGGGGATGTGAATCCAACCAAGTTAAAAATGAAGATAACTAGATAACTATCGCACACACAAAACTGCAGAGGATCAAGCCTACAATCAGCTAGTGTCACAACTGTGGTTAATACCAGCACAGTCCAAAAAGAAAAGTCATTTGTAGGGTGGCAAGGGCAAATAAGTTCTCAAGATCAAATGAGTCTTCCCACATAAGCTGGAGGCAAAACACTAGAAATTAGGATATTCCTTATGTTGGCCACCATAGGTCACTGTGACATCGGCAGAATCAGACTAAAGAGAAGACCCCCTCCTTGGGAGGAGGGGGAGCAGAGATTCCATCTGTTCCTTGGCCATGTTGCCCTGATTCTCCTAGGGAGTCACAGAATTTTGGTAGGCAGCAGATGGCCAAGGAGTTGCTCATCTCATGGTGGCTGGGAAGCAAAAGGGAGGAACAATGAAGGGACTTTGTTCCCAAAATAGCCTCCAACGGCATGCATCTTCCACAATGGCCCACTTGGAGTTTCTATCACTTCCCAACAGAACAAGAGCTGGTGAGTAAGCCTTTAATGTGTGAAAATTGAGGAGATACAAATGGTAACTATAATACTGCCTTCCCCCACCTTCCTACCACCCTCCAGCAACAGAAAATACATGAAAAAAAATTGTAAGTTCTAATCTCCCAGTATAGTACACCATACTTTATCCAACCGCACTTATGGCCAGCAATGGAATCTGGACAGTCCCGTCGAGTTTGCACACTGCCAAGGGCAGAGTTATGTCATAATATTGACGAGGGGCCAAGTCTCACCTCTTCCTGCTTCTCCTTCCTCCCTAGTTCTCTACCATCACCATAAATTGCTTATCCTGCTGAGTGAAAACAGCTGACCAGCAAGCCAGAGCTATAATTGCCGGGTGCATTCCCGCAGACAGCCAAAAACCTACATACATCAACTGGCCCATCCATAAATGTTTAATAGGTGTTTGTGGAGTAGATGAACAAACAAATGAATGAATAAATGAAAGAAGCATTAACCTAAAGATAGTCTGGAAACAATATAAATAATGTTTTACAGAGGGCTGGGGAGGGGTAATTGTTTGGCATCAACTCAAATACTTCAGTAGTTGCTCAATAAAAAACCGTCGGCCCTCGGGAGGATGTACTGAAGTGTATTTATTCCAACCCCCAGAGCCTCATTTCCAAGATCTCCCTCCTACTAGAAATGTCTGGAGTTCTTTTGGCTCTGAAACAGAGCTCTCATGCTGTGATTGACAGCCGAGGCACTGGCACCAGCACACGTCCCCTCTGCATCCCATTGCTGAGTACCACTCAGCTAGATCTGCATCAGCATGCTTCCCGCATCCCATTGCTGAGTACCACTGGGCTATACCACTCAGCTAGATCTGCACGAGCATGCTTTCCAGGCTTCACACCACATTTCCTGTAGCTATAGAGAAAATGGGAGTTTCTGCTCCCCTATTCTAGCAAAAACTGAACATAAACCCTTTTTCTTTACCAGTTCCTGCCAAAGTTCTCCTTTGACAAGGCAGTGAGCTATAGAACTTGTGACCATTTTTCTATTGATATGAAAAATCCCCCATCCTAGTCATGGATACTACTACTGTGCGGAACACTAGGACCAAGAGCAAGTTGAGGAGAAATGGTTTATGAGGCTTAGACTTCCACTGAAGAAAGGACAGGAATTCAAACAGGGCAGGAACCTAGAGGCTGATGCAGAGGTCATGAAGGGTACCACTTACTGGCTTGTTTCCATGGCTTGCTAAGCCTGCTTTCTTATAGAACCCAGGACCACCAGCCCAGGGATGGCACCACCCATAATGGGCTGGGCCCTCCTCCATGGATCACTAATTAAGAAAATGCTCTACAGGCTTGCTTACAGCCTGATCTTATGGAGGAGTCTTCTCAGCTAGGGCTCCTCTCCAATGATTCTAGCTTGTGTCAGGTTAACATAAAACTAACCAGTACAACTGATCCCTGGTCACCTTGACATACAAACACATTGCTGTTAAACCACAACCTTTCTTTTCTCATTCATCCCCAAGATCACACATTAATATCAGCATTACATTCTAAGTTTAAAAGGTTCCACAGTCTTTATAAATTCAAAAACTTAAAAATTCAGTTTCTTGCAAGGTGGTGGTGGTACACACTTTAATCCCAGCAACACTCAGGAGGCAGAGGCCAGGCTGGTCTACAGAGCTAGGCTACACAGAGAAACTGGTCTCAGAAAAAAGAAAATCAGTCTCTTTAAAATATCCAGTCTCTTTTAAAAATCCAAAGTCTCTGGGCTGAAGAGATGGCTCAGTGGTTAAAAGCACTAGCTGCTCTTCCAGAGGTCCTGAGTTCAAGTCTTAGCACCCACATGGTGGCTCACAGCCATCTGTACCTAAAGTCCCATGGGACCCAATGCCTTCTTCTGGTATGCAGATGTATATGTAGACAAAACATCCATATACATAAAAATACAAATAAATAAATAAAATCCAAAGTTTTTAAAAATTCAGTTATCTCTCAACTGTGGGTTCCTATTTAAAAAAAAAAAAAAAAAAAAAAAACCCAATAAGTGAAGTACTCTCTTAATTAAAGAAGAACCAGGGTACAGCCTCAATCAAACCAAAGCAAAACTGGTGTAATTTTAAAGATCAGCGTGCAAGAGAAAGATGCCACGCAACAGAGCTTGGGTAAAGGGGGTTTTCATTGGGAGAAAGTGAATGGGAAAGGGGGGATGGAGAGGGGAGACCGGACTCTGGTGACAGGAACAAAGAATCTAGAGGCAGAGAGAAAGAGGAGGACGGGAGGTGGGCAGGGCACTTTAAAATTGAATGTAGAGAATATGCACAGGTGGTGCTCTTAGTGGCTGCAGCTGAAGGTGTATCCTGTCAGAACCCCAAGGTCAGGCCAGTACAGATGCCTGAACGCTAACCAAAACCAACCTCGAAACCAAGTAATTCAGTACCTAACGCCTGGAATCCACTCACCATGATCTCCTGGGCTCCTCTTGGGGTCACTTCTCTGGCTCTTCCTTTTGCTACACAGATTGTCTTCTAGGTGCAGCCACGCCTGATGCTGTCCCTTGGGGGTCATCTCCCGGTGCTATCATCTCAAAAATCCTGGGATCTTCAACACCTGAGCTGCACTTTCACCAATAATCTCTCCGGAGCTTTCTTCAGGAACTCTGCCCTGAAGAAAGCCATGCAGTACCAAGCCTCAGCTGCTCTCCACGAGCCCTTCGTGCCTCCAAAACCAGTATCACCTGGGTGACTCACACTGATTTCAGCTGCCAGCAGGAGGTACAACCTTGGCTGTCTCTGGAACACAGCTTCTGTGTGCTGACGCCCAGGAAGCACATCCTAGAAGACTTCACCTCTGTGATGGAGGTATCTTAATCCAGCCGATTCTCAGCCCCAGCTGACCAGCATCCATTGTCCCAGAAAAGCAATTTTACTTTAGTGGTTCTGGACTCTTGGTAATCCCAGCTGATTCTCTGCTCCCCGTGACCAGACACCACGATTCTTCACACAAATGGCCCAGTAAAGTCCTTGCTTCCCTCTGAAACTTACAAGCCATGAGACCCCTATTCTTATCTTCCAAGTTCCTACAGAATATCCCACTGAGCGCTCAACACTCACTGCCTTTTCCAGTCCAAAGTTCCACAGTCCTTCCACAGTCCTCCCAAAAACAACGCGGTCAGGCCCGTCACAGCAGTACCCCACTCTCCTGGTACCAACTTCTGTCCTAGTTGCTGTGATAAAACACCATGACCAAAAGAAAGAAAGAAAAAATTGGGGAGGAAAGGGTTTATTTGACTTACATTTCCACATCTTAATCCATCACTGAAAGATGTCAGGATGGAAACTCAAACAGGGCATGAAGCTGAAAGCAGGAGCTGATGCAGAGACCACCGAAAACGGCTGCCTACAGGCTTGCTTAATGTGGCTTGCGCAACCTGCTTTCCTATAGAACCGAAGCCCACCAGCGCAGAAGTGGTCCCACCCACAGTGAGCTGGGCACTTCCCCGAGGATCGCTAATTAATTAAGAAAATGCCTTACAGGCTTGCCTACAGCTGATCTTATGGAAGCGTCTTCTCAACTGAGGCTCCATCCTATCAGGTGACTCTAGTTTCTGTCAAGTTGGTATAAAACTAGCCAGCACATCCCCCACCAACCCCTGACATAAAGACCTGTGACAGAGGCTAAAAATTTATATTTGAAAAAATTCCAAATACACCCGAGCCAATGCTTTACGGTCCTTTGCTGGTTTTCCTGTTTGATGACATCTGACCTATTCTTTCCTTCGGTTGATATTGAAAGACACAGAGTTAGGTGCTGGGCATCCAGCAAAAGCAGGGAAGTCAATGTCTCTGTCCCTTGAGACTTAACCTGGAGAAATCTGAACGGTATTTTCTGGGACAAAGTAACTCATGAATGAAACCTACTTTTATGAGGCAGGAGGCTGCTGTGACAATGAGAAGGGGGAGTTGATACACAAACAGAACCCATTCTGACTATTAAAATGCAGCCGTCAGGAGGTGTCGGAACATGTGCTAATGCCCATTTCCATCCCAGCACTGAGAGTGAGTGCTGAGGAGGGGCCTGAGACAGGGTGATCCCTGGTTTGCCTGAAGATCAGCAGAGAAGTACGGAGGCCAGAGTGCTGCTCCCTCCTGCCCTCCAGGACTCCGGTGTGTCTTGCCCCAGGGCCTATGGGACTCAATTTGCTGTAGACTTTCCAGGAAATAAGTGTTATAATTACGGCAATGGGTGAGTGAGGCTTTCAATGCTGTCAGAACAGCATTTGCTGTGAAATCACCCCCAGAGAGAGCAGGCCGGAGTGTTTTCAGCTTTCTTACTGGCTGGAGTGCAAATCTCAGAGGCTCGGAGAAATCATCCGAGTCTTCATTCTCTGCTTGCTTATTGTATTAGTCAAAGGAACCCCTTGTCTCAGGGTCATTGGAGGCATTAAATGATACAACAACAACAACAATAATAATAATAATAATATAATGATAATGATAATCAAGTGCTTAGCAGAATTATACGAGACCATAATAGGAGGAGGTAAATAAGTCATTGCTATTAGTCTCACAGATATGAAAAAAAAAAAAATACCAAAGATCTATCTCTACCTAAGTCTATGGCCAGCCATTTGTATGGCTGGTATCTTGACAAGATTTCTACCACAGATTCTTAGGATTTCCACTCTGTCTATAATTTCTCTCTAAGATAATTTTCATTATGTGTGTGTGTGTGTGTGTGTGTGTGTGTGTGTGTGTGTGTGTGTGCAGGTGACCTTAGAGGCCAGAAGAAGGTATTGGATCCTTTGGAGCTGCAAATATAAGTATTTTCAAACAAGTGAACGTGGGCACCAGGATCCAAACTCCAGTTCTCTTAACTGCTGGGCTGTCTCTCCAGCCCCTTCCAGAGTTTTAAACTACAGAGTACTTACTTGGTGGAGTGTTCTTTATGAGCTAGAGGGGTGCCTCGGTATTACCGTACTTACCTTAGCAGGCGCGAAACCTGGGGTTCTCTCCCAGCACCTAAAGTACAAACAAACAAATACACATACATACCAAAACCAGAGAGTCAAAAACACCTTTCCCCACTCAAAGGCTGTAACAGGGAGGACCAGCTGAGTAAAAACCCAGCAGGAAGTAGAACCAGCCAAAACCAGAAGCAGATATCAGCATCAAGGCCCGCCCCCACACCCACTTCTTTGACTAAGGCACTGTCCCTGCCTAAGACAGTGCTGTCAGCTGGGGAACACAGGCTCAAACACTTGAGCCCAGGGCTGAGCACTTCATTCTCAAACCATAGTGAGCACTTAGAACATTACCTCTGAATCATAGCATGCCAGGCTGTTTATTTACTGGTTCATTTATTTACGGATTCAACGAAGAGTGTGCCTCTCAGTTATATACACATGGCTGGTCTGCATTATTAGACTGACTTTGAACAGGCCGTTTTACCTTCATTACCATGCCTCCATTCATTAATTGGCCCCGAAGGTCTAACCTCATAGGCAGTAAGGACTGCATGACCACATGTAACGAGCTAAGAAGAGTTCCTGGGAAACAGTATGTTCTCAGCAAATGTTAGCTGCTACCTTTTAATGGGTGACCATTTGTGTGTCTAACTATGAGTGGGGTTTTTAGGTTATCATTTTTCTCCAAGCCTCCTCCTCCCAACACAAAAACTCGCTCCAAATTCAAGACCACGTGATTTCCAGGGAGCTCAAGCTTTTCCGGAGTCAGCATATCTGAGTTCCTTTCTTCCCTCGTGTTCCTCACATGAGATCCTCTGGCCTTGCCTGATTTTCACTCCTTTCTTTCATTTTAGCCACCAAAGAATTCCATCTTTGGTCACCATCTGCGGTGTGTTCTGATTCTTGTCCTCACTACAGGAAGGGGCCGTGGCTTCTCCAGCACCTACTCGCTGTTTTAAAAGCCCGGACAGAAGGTGATCACTAGATCTTGTTTTTCTTTCTCTTTGTTCCCACCATTTCCTAGTCTTGAAATCTATGATACACAGTTAAAAACGGCCGGTTCATCCTGGGGTGATGACTAGACTTGAATTCATTCTCATACTCCAAGCTGATGGCTCTCACAGGATTCGACACAAGATGTATTTATATTTGAGCTATGTCCACAATGTTCCTCAAATCTGCCTGTCTCCATTTGCCTACTGTAGAGAATGGAAATCTCATCAAATTCTTGCCGACCCCACAAGGGTAATATAAAGGTTAATGAGGCAATTTCCCAGAAGTTCCTGGAGTGCTGAGAGTGTATGAGTACTGTTATTGCATGATTACTGAGGACTTCCAGTGCTTATAAAATAGCAGACATTCCCCTCAGTCCGTTAGATAAGAATTCTTGATTTCGATTTTTCAGATAAGAATTTTTGAATTTGGTTTCTTTCACCTTCACCATTTTGGGTGAGCATTTTGTTGATGTTGATGAATGCAATTCTGAGACTCATGTAAAGTACAACTAGTCAACACAGCTATCTATGTTTATTTACATTTAAATGGTTATTTTACTTACCACAACAAGGATTCTACATCTATTTCTAAAGCTGCCTTTAGTTTCCAGAAACTTAGAAAGATTGTATAGCAGAACCCTTAGTGATCCCTGTACCCTCCTTCTGGTATTTGGGTGCCAACTAAGACCCAATTCTCCCTGAATCTCCACGTGTTCCATTCAAAAACTTCATAACCAGTGGTAGGGAGAGTCTTGCTTTTACTAGGAAAAGGCTCCGTGATGTTGTCTCCTTTCCTCTGTAACCTCAGCTCTCCCTCCAGACAGACATGCTTGGTTGAAGAAAGGCGAGCAGTCACAGGGAACTTCCTGATCCCCCACCACCATGTATGGGACCACTGTTCCTCCCTCTGTTGACAGATGGGCCATCCCTGCTTTCCTGACACCTGCCTTAAGACACTGGACCAGCATTCTTCTCATTGTCACCTGTCTCATCCAATTGTCCCCTCATAGATGTTTGTCCACCTAGAAATAATTCTTTAAATCCCACTTTCCCCTCAAACTGGCATTCATTTCTCTCCGTCTTTTGGCAAAAGTCCTTGACAGCATTTGTAGAGCCATGGATCCAGTTTCTCCTCCCGTTCCATTCCTCGTATTATCACATCCACACCCAAGCCTCCACTGTTCTTCAGGAACTGCCCTCCTTAAGGTCATTTTGATTGCAGCTCTGATAACCAATATTACTTCACCTTGCAGGGGAGGTGACAAGGTGGCTCACTCTCTCCTCCCTAAATCCTTTCTTCACTTGGCTTCCAGAACACCACAGCTGCCTGGGTTTCCTCCTAATTTTCTAGCTATTTAATCTCAGTCTCCTTTATTGATTTTTTTTTTTCTAATACAGATAACTTCTGGTTTACCTCACTAGCCCTTGTCATGTCCAAGCCCCGATCAGCTTTAACTTCCGTTATTGCAGCTAGCCTCCTGCTACCATTCCTGCCAGATACTCTCCCCACAGCAGTCAAGCCAGCGCTATTAGAGCATACGTAAGTCAAGATGTTCGGCTCAAACACGCCAAGGCCTCCCCTCACATTTGAAGCAAAAACCAGCCATTGCTATATCCTGCCAGGCCACTGTGATAGATCCTGGATTCTCTCTACTGCTGCTCACACAACTCCAGCCACGCTGGCCCTCTCACTGCTCCGTGGCTTGTGCTCACCAGGCCACACTGATTCCAGGAACTTCGCCTTTGTTCCTCCTCCTACTTCACTCCCAAGTAGCTGCAAGCCAAGCTCCCTTGTTTCTCCATTTCCTTACATAGTTCCCTTCTCAGGGAGGCTGTCATGGACATCCTACTACCTACCAGAAACCAGCCCTTTCTCTGGGTCAAATCTTTTCTATTTAAATCCATAGCACATACCATACCCACTTAAGAGTCATTCTTTTATTGTTTGTACATTAGGACATAATTTTCATGAAAATAAATTGTTCTGTGTGTTTTCATGTGTGTGCAGATGCACGTGTGTGCACACATACATGTGTGCATGTATGTGGAGGACCCGGGGAAACCCCAGGAATCATCCTCAAGAATGTCAAACTGCTTTCTGAAATTGCAATCCAGAATTCCCAAAACTTCTACATAGCAGCTCCTGCTTGCAGGGCCCATGGTCCCCAACACAGCTCAACACAAGATCCGCCCACAGACGGCTTTGAACATGAGCAATGTTCCAAGACTCTGGCGAAAATTTGGCTTTCTTATAAACTTTTCATATTCACGACATTTGATTCATCCTGAAGAACTCTTCCCTGTGGTAGTCCCAGGCTAGGATTTTTGCCACTGGAACTTCAGAGGCCACACATGACCCTCTTATGCTGCTGAGGCCGGCAAAATTGGCTGATCTTCCTAAGTGTGGATGCTGACTAGTCTCCCTGTCTTTCAACGAGACCTAATTGGAAGACATATCAAGCGAATACATCAGTTTCTACAATTTATTCCCTGAATAACACAAGCCAGGCTTACTTTCCTCCAGACTAGAACTGGGCAACACCGCTCAGTCCCGTTCCCTCCTCCTCCCTTGTGAGTTCAATTACAAAGGGTCCGTGCAGCCAGAAGCCAGCGCCAGGAACCTGAGCTGGACACTCTCTCATGCCTAAAGCAATCTCGGAGGCGGCCTTAAGCTTTCTGTTTAAAGTGGCTCCAGAGCAGCTTCCAGGGCTGTGAATCAAATCCTAGACCTAAGTCTGCTGGAATGCTCAGATCTGCTGGCTCTCAGCACTGGGGGTTACTACGATTCTCCAGGCTAGTCCCCCCTGAACCAGGTTCAAGTGTTTGACCTGGCTTAGAGCAAAGAACACGAAAAGAATGACACTGTCTCTGCTCTGCTCTTGTCCTTGACCTGACCCAACAATGGAGAACTGGTTCAGTCAGGTGTAGACCAGCATCAACCAGTCTGGGCTTTTGGCTCTTTCAGCCTCTTGATCAAGTTGCCTTGGTTACCAAGGAGAAGGGAGGCAGTGTTCTTAGCAGCCAGCTCCTCAGCCTTGTGAAGTTGCTCAGCTCAGCATGGTCCTGGTAGGCTGGTCATCCAGTCGTCTCTGCTGTCATCTCTGCTGTCATCTCCATTGTCCCCCATCTCTGAGTCTGTAGCTTTTATGAACGCTGTGACTCTCTTGCTGCTGCCAGCTGCCACTGAACACATATATGGTTGCATCATTCTTCAGCTGCAGCTGAATGTGTTCAGTTTCTGACAGTCTCCATAAAAGCTGCCCCTCTGTCCCTGCAGAGCTGCTTTGAACTTAGACAGCCCTTGTGGATGACTTCAGATGAGAACAGCTGACCTACAGAATTCACAACATGGAGACCAGAATGCTAAGTCTCCGCTGTGATCGCTTCTCTGGGAAGGAAAGCATGTCAACGGAAGCCCAGATGGTTCATCTAGTACACGCTTTCAAACGCTTTGGTCTCTTTGAAACCCTCCGTGAGAAACAGCATCCCTGAGAAATGTCATGTAGAGAGCAAGAGTTTGGGGCAGCAGGTGTGAAGTCAGTGAGGTGCCCCATCCTCTCTGTAACTCTTCTCCCATCCTCGACTTGAAGAATCCTTTGAAGGATTTAAAAGTGTTCCACCTAGGTGTCACATCAAATCACAGTTTGACGTGAATTTTCCTTCGTTTCCTATGAAATATATAATCCTAGCACTTGGGAGGCAGAGGCAGATGGATCTCTCTGAGTTGGAGGTCTCAGAGAGTTGTTGGAGCCCCTTAGGCTCAGACAAACCCCAATAGCACACAGCATTTGTCAAAAGCTTGACCTATATCTGCCTCTAATCACCACATCCTCACCTGGTTCATTGTTCTTCATAGTGTTTGCCAATCTCACATTATATACCCATTTGAGATACATCTCCTCCCCTTCTCAAATTAATCTCCACGAAAACAAAGATTTATATTTGTTACTAGCCCATCACCTGCACCTGGAAGGGTACTTCACAATTAGTAGAATTCTTTGGGAGAGATAAACTTAGTCCCCTAAGAACCTATTACACATGTACTACAAAGTATCCCTTATCCCATGGAGGGAAGCAACATGAGTGTTCAAGTCAATGGTCCAATGAAGGGAGCGAATCAGGGTGATGCACATTGAAGCTGGATAAGCTCAGTTGCTCTAGACTCATTATCCTATACCAATCAATGCGCTAGGTGTTGCCGTTATAAAAGACACCATAGATGAGAATTGACGTGATTTGTGTAAATTCCCACACTAGAAAGGAGTAGAGCGGTGACTTGAACCTGTCTGTGCTGATTTCCAAGAGTAAAGTAGTACCAGGCTAATTATATGACTATAATAGGGAAAGACAATGGCCTCTGAGTATCCCTGCACTTTCTTGCTCTTCCCACAGGCCATTTCTAGGGCTGTGTTTGCAGCCCACCACACTGAAGAATGCGATAGCACCCCCTTGCAGACAAAGGGTGGGTTTGCCTCCACACTCTCCCATGCACTATAAACAGCACATCTCTAAATTCAGGGTTCTGCAGCTGTGAACCAAGCACCTATGTGCACAGCATCTATCTCAACCTGTGGAGCTAGGAGGGTGTTGTTTCCAACAAGGCCATGCAGCTCACGCCACTGTAACAAAGTCCTTTGTGTCTGACCCAGAAGTCTCAAGTTTTCTGCCAATATCCGTGAAACAGTAACAGACCAACTTATTAACTTGCAAACAGGGTGCAGTTTCCAGAGACTGACACTGTTTCAGAAGTGATCCCGGTTACTAAATAGAACAAAACACTAATAGTGACAGAAATCACTCTGTCCATTTGCTAAATGTTCATGGACGCAAGTGACATAGACGATGGTCAATTCCTTGGAAATGTGAAATAAAATCTTACATGACACAGCATTTTGGATGAAGAAAGAAGCCCTTTCCTAGCAGTGTGTGCCCTATGGTTTATTATAACAGTGCTTGCATGGCCACGGCCTTTCATCTATGTAAAGGGGACAGTGACAGTACCTAGAGGAAGGAGGTGTACCGATCAAACAGAGGATGCCGGTACTCAGCGTCAGTTCAAGAATTTATGAGTACACTGGTAAAGCACCTTCCTAGCGTGTGGGGACCCAGGTTCAACTGCCAGCATTAAATGAGGCAGGGCTGATTGTGAGTAAGGAAGTCACCAAACCACAAAGTAGAAATGATGTGGACTAGCCTGGGCTACTCAACAAATGAGCCAGTTCTTGAGGAGTTTTATATGGCCATGCACTGAACATTTATTGAGAAGGTACGATGTCCCCCACACTGGGCTGCGCCTCAGATTCAAGTTCAAGTTCAATCTAGATAAACGAAATAAAGAGTTGATGTTGCTGCCTATTACAGCATGACAAGTGCTGTGGAGAGAAACAGAAGAGTCTTGATTCTCAAGAGAAGATAAAGGAAGGCCTCCCTGAGAAACTACTTGAACAAATATTTAAAAGAGGAAAGGGAATGAGCCATCTAGGTAAAGAGAGAGCAAGACCTCCAGACTGTGAATGTGAGTGTCGTGACCAGAGAGGGGGCAGTGTTGCTGAATGGCATACACCAGTGGACTAGGAGGTGGGGTTACTAGAGGAGGCAGAGGAACAAGGACCACATAGGCTGCCGTGGAACCACCCCAAGGACTTGGGATTCTATCTGAAGAACTTTAACCAGAGATGCAGGAGTTTGACCAGTCAAATGAAATATTGTTGGTGAGTTGAGCTCAAATACTTGGGATCGGGGGATGCTATCAATGTCGAAGAATCCGAGGTATTCCTCCTTTCTGGAAATCACCTTCCCACTGCATCTTCTGGCTCTCTACCCTGGAAGTGTGGGAACCTTGGCTTGAGAGATTTTTTTTTTTCTCACAGTCCAAGCCGATCCAGCCTGTCTATACCCTGGTCACCTGTGAACCATCTGCAGTAGAAGTAAACGCATCCCCTGAGCTCACATCCAAGACACCTGCATTGGAGCTGGGTGCTCCCAAACATCTCGTTACAGTCTTGACCTGTCCCCTAAATAGTGACTGTCCACAGGACTCTCATTATCTAATAAAAAGGCTCTCATTTTTAAGTTCATGATTGAAGACATGAACCACCTCATATGCATACTGTTTTATTTATACCACAACTTATTAAAAACAATGTAGATGCTACATTATGCAAAGGAAGCCACGTATGTAAATGTAACCTTCTATACTCAACTTAGGTAGAATGAAACAGATATGCTTTCAGAAGAAAATTGTATGAAAACATTTTGCTAAATTTTAATGAAATAAAGGCCATTGTTAAACATCAGTTGTACTGAGAAGATCGATGGGCATATACTATGTTAATTTTGTTGCTTTCAACACTAGTTATTCTACTTAAATGCCCAAGCATTAGGATATAGGCCATATCCTACATGATACACTGAGCATTGTGTGTAGTTTTAGAAGCAAAGATGAGTAAGGTGAAAATGATAAAATACAGTAAGCGATACAGTGTGTAAATGTGAATGTGTAGCTGGAAGTGAGCTATGAGAAATGCTGTATAAATTTAAATAAAAGGGGAGATCATTCAGAGGTTAAGAGCACTGGCTGCTCTTCCAGAGGTCCTGAGTTCAATCCCAAGCAACTACATGGTGGCTCACAACCATCTGTAATGAGACCTGGTGCCCTCTTCTGGCCTGCAGGCATACATGCAGGCAAAACTGTGCATGTACAATAAACAAACCAAGAAATGTTCTAAAAAATTTTAAATAAAAATCAGAATCAGGCACTGAACTTTCCATTCTGAAGTTGGCATGATGGTGTATGCCTTTAATCTCAGCACTTGCAAGGCACAGCAAAGTGGATCTCTCCGAGTTTGAGGCCAGTCTGGTCTACACAGAAAATTCCAGGCCAGCCAGGGCTACATAAATAAGTCCAATCTAAAAAAAAAAATAAAATAAAAAAATAAAAGTAATACATGAAAATAAGAATCAATACCGTAAGATTCCCAGTCCTTTGAGGTCAAGTGAAGGCCACCCCCATTGCACCACTGTGTTTAAGAGCAATGACTCTGGCTTCAGACTGTGGCTGTGGCATAGGCCTAGTGTCACAAAGCCTGTTCCTCATTTGTGAAGTGGCTAAGGGTGCCACTGCAGGGCATTTCTGGGAGAATGCTGTAAGGTAACGTCTGAGCAGAGCCTGGAGCAGTGGCTGGTGCACGGTATGCTCTCAGGAGAGTTTAGTCTTTCTGTTACCAGAGCTTCTGTGTGATTGTACTGCCTAGTCCTTTGTCAGCTTGACACACGTTAACATCACCTGAGAGGCGTAAATCGAGAAAATTCCTCCATAAGATTGGGATGTAGGCAAACCTATATGGCATTTTCTTAATTAGTGATTAATGATGGGAGGGCCCACTCTATTATGCAGTGGTTCTCAACTTGTGGCTGCGACCCCTTTGGGGAGTTGGACGACCTTTTCACAGGGGTCACCTAAGAACATAAAAAAAAAAAAAGTTATTTGTAGCATGTAAGTTTCCTCCAGCCCGCCCGCCACTGGTCTGGCGTCCTGGCCCCCAATAACACGCAGGAGACTCTATATTTGATACAATCCTGTTGGCCAATTACCATTACTGTTTATGGGCTAGCTCTGCCTTAATTATTAACCCATTTCTACTTATCTAAGTATTTCCACGTGGTCGTCTTATCGGGGAGCCGCGCGGCAGGCTTCCTGCTTCTTCCCGGGCTACATCTCGACTCCTCCCTACTCACTTCCTCTTCCTCCTTGTCTCTTAGCCCCACCTATCTTGCTATCTCATTGGCCACAGGGCTTTATTAACCAGTATGAGAAACATATATACAGAATAACATCTCCCATCAGTTATTTACATTATGATTCATAATAGCAAAAATTACAGCTCTGAAGTAGCAACACAAATACATGAGAAACTGTATTAGGGTTGCAGCATTAGGAAGGTTGAGAAATACAGCCATTATGAATGGTGCCATCCCTGGGCTGCTGGTCCTGGCTTCTATAAGAAATCAGGCTGAGCAGGGGGGTGGTGGCACACGCCTTTGATCCCAGTGCTGGTGAGGCAGAGGTGGGTGGATCTCTGTGAGTCTGAGGTCAGCCTGATCTGCAGAATGAGGTTCATGACAGCCAGGACTACACAGAAAACCCTGTCTTGAAAACCCAAAACAGAAAGAGAAAAGAAAGCAGGCTGAGCAAACTATGAGAAGAAAGCCTATAAGCAGCACCCTCCATGGCCTCTGCATCAGCTCCTGCCTGCAGGTTCCTGCCCTGTTTGAGTTCCTGTCCTGGCTCCCTTTGATGGTGAACTATGATGTGGAACCCTAAACCAAATAAACCCTTTCCTCCCCAAGTTTCTTTAGTCATGGTGTTTCATCACAGCAGCAGTAACCCTAGCTAAGACAGAGAGCAAAGCTTCCCAGCCAGGAAGTCTTTGAAAGAGAAGTCGGCATTTGATGTGTTAAAAGTTCCACCATGCAAAGGGAAGGCGGTGGCTTTGTTCTCAGGGCCTGAGGAGGACTGCTTAATTCTCCAAGGAAGAAGTCCAGCACCAATTTGAATGAGGGAAACCATCAGCCTTCTTGAGGAAATTTGCTTATGAAAGTTGGCATGTGACATTTTCCCAGAGGACCCGGCATTGGGGAAGAAAGAAAAGATAAGCCTGCCCGTATGGGTACTCAGTCTTTGTTTTCTCAAAATACTGACCAGGTACAGTTCTCAACTACACACGAAGCCCCGGGAGCCAGACACCATGAATGTGTTGACACAACCTGCAAAGGTTACTTTCAACCTCTGGACACCAGTGAAGAGAGACAGACACCATGGGGAACAGGATGCGTCCAAGTTTAGAAACAAGGACTGGGCCTGGCCTAGCTTTTCGGGGCCCTTCAGGGTTTGACTTGGTTTTCATTTGAGTGTTGAGATGCTGTGAGGCGGCGCTGGGTGCTTCAGCGCGGCTCTTGCGGCATTTATTAGAAACCCAAAACCGAAATACAGCTCACACCTTGTAACTGAATGTGGCCACCTAGGAAGAATAATAATCAATACTGAAGAGCCACGGGGAATATGGAGAAAAGCGGAGAAAATGAAGTTTGAGGATCATGAAATCCCTCTCTGAAAGCATTATGTAAGGTGCCTGCGGGGTGTTATTGGTGTCCGTTTAAGATAACAGCCGCAAGTGTTATAAACTTACATGTGATTTTTACATGTATTGGATTTCCATGGTCCCTGTGTCCTGTGTATGATCATGATGGTAATAAGATGTGTTTCCAGTTCCTAAATTCCACAGATCAGAAGAATGAACTTATCTCCTAGGATATTCTGGAATGCAAGGGCCACTAAATCAGACTGACAGTCGTCACTGGGATGTGTCTACCACTGCTTTTTCATTCACCATGGAGACGATTCTCCTGCGTGGTGAATGTGTCACTGACGTCCTTCCCACATATGAAATCAATCATTGGCGTGGGCCTGAGGACGTAACCACGTGGACCAAAGTCTAATGTGAATGCTAAGCAATCAGTAACCGCCTCTTCTCACTAACAAACCCCTGATGCGCCCACAGGACTCAAGTCCTATTCAGATGCCAAGAGCTCCATCTGCTGGTCAAATGGGACGGAGTGGCAGCATCTGTAGGAAAGATGAAAAGGACTACCACATGGGGCTTAAAGGTGTGTGCCGCTATGCCCCTTCTTTAACTCATCTCCTGGCTCCAGTTTCACCAAATTCATCTAGAAGAAAGGTGCTTTCTGGCAGACCTCCTCCACTTGGACCAGTGAGTTCATTCTGAGCTGTTTTCCACGTTAGCAAAGGTAGACAGAGTTAGCAAAGCATCCACCCTTACACAAGGGGCCCTACTTCCAGCCTCCATGGCCATTTTCGTCCCTGTCTTCAGGCCTTTGGTTCCCTCAAGGTCTTTCCCTTTGCTTTTCATCTCTATCCCAAGATCCTGACACTTCCCGGCCACCTCTTGATCCCAAAGCCAAAGCAATGATTCCATCTCTTATCTCTCGCTACATAAGAGCCAGCCCTAAACCTAGCTCCCAAGTCCTGCAAGCCAGCTGGGCGCCACTAGGCAGTCGGTCCTCTCTTGGATATTCTCACACAGCTACAGCCAGAGGAGGACAGCTGGGTGTGGGCACCCGGGCCCAGCAGCTGACGGAGTGGTCAGTTCCAAGTTCAGCTGGTGTCGACAGGAACAGCTTCCTTGGGCTTCTCATGTGGTTTGGGGTTCTTATGATCTTGAAGCTGGCTCTTCAGGGGACACATCCCAAGAAGTAACCATCTAAGAGGCAGGAAGCAGAGGCTGCCAGGCCTGCCAAACTACTCAGGACGGGCATGGTGACACTTCTGCCATCTTCTGACCAAAGCAGCCACAGGGCAAGCACACTTCACTGGCTATCGAAATCGAGATGGTTGCTTTGTGTAAAGCATGTGGGTGGGTGAGCGCTATTGCTACAGTCATGTTTGGAAACAAGAATCATCCCAGTTACGATAAAACCAGCTTCTCCAACGCGTTCACGTGCTCACACTCTGAGTGTTGTTTAGACTGGCACTCACCCTCTGCTATGAGGAGACAGCGTTCTGAGGTGGACCAGCGGCCAACACAAGCACTCCCTGGCATGTGTGAAGGTCCATCCTTGACAAGGGGCGCCAAAGACAGGCTTTGAGGAGGGGCTGCCATCCATTCCTCCAGGCAGCTCCTTGGCCCTCAGTCAAGTGGTGTCAGCCTGCTTAGAAACTCTTTCCACCCTGCATAAATCTCCAAAACACTGTTAAGGGGACATAAAAATAAGAGCAGGACATTCTGTCATCAATCATATTTATCGCACATGCCTGCGTGTGCACATTTCTACCACTCTCACCCCCAGAGGAGGATTTACAAACATATATTAAATACAAAGGCAGCCATGAGGAGAAGCCGAACTCAAGGAAGCACAGAACCAGTATTCAAAGAGCATCTGATGCAACCAGGAATGTCACTTAGTTCTTAGAGCACCCAGAGGTGCTACCTTCAGTTTCCTGAGGCAAAATGAGGCTTGGAGAATCTTATTTTGCTGAAGGTGGCACTCTGGTCATTGGAAGAGCTGAAATACAGGTAACTCATAGTATTAATGAAGAGTACATAAGAAAAGTAAGTAGCTTTGGACAGGTGTTTTAGCACTTGGAACTTCAAGGAAGATGCCATGGAGCTCTGAAGAGCAGGTTTGGCTGCAGTAGCAAGGCATCTCAGCCTGTGCGAGCTCCGGAACTCTGCCTGGGCAGGAGCTACACATTTCCTGTTCACCTCGTGTCATCCATTGTCTGCCACTTGCTTTTTTGACTCAATAAATGCACAAGTCTTATTTTTATGTTCAGGCTGATCTGCACTGGAAAGATTACAGCACATACCAAAAACAACTACTGTGCTGTCTAGAGGAGCTCCATTCCAATTCAAACAAAATTCTTCCAACTCTGCCCTTCCGTCATGAACAGTTAAACAGCTGCATTACTTCACGTTTTACAACGCAAAGAAGCATTAATAGTTATTACAACACAATCTTCTTTTCTCATTTTCACGTTTTCTGTGTGTCTCCGTCTCTCTCCATTGTTCTGAAGTTTTCTGCTGTTCTGAGACATGAGACAAGGTCTTGCTATGGAGCCCAGGCTGACCTTGAACTTGCTTCAATACTCTGCCCCCATGTCCAGAGTGCTGAGATAATTAGCGCATGCCACACCCGGCTCTCATTTATTGTACTGCGCCTACCCTGACCAGCAAGAAAGACGCAACTCCGGGAAGATCTTCTTCATGCAGTTTTAATCAGGATTCTTGAAACATGTTCTTCTGACCCGCGGGGGCCCGGGGGACCCCTGCACAGGCTTGAATACCCTTGCGTTAACCAACCCGTGAGCTACGTGGACCCTGCAGATAGGCTACTCTAACACGGAAGCAGACAGGCTGAACAGACTTAACCAAATAAGGACTTGTTTACACCAGAGAGCCCTCACCAACGGGAAGGTGTAAGGCGGAAGCCAGCGCCACTTTGAGGCGTGGCACTTCGCGGCTCTCTACAATTTATAGTCCTACATATAGGACATCTTTCTAAATCTGAAATTGTCCACCTCAGTTGCTAATTGGTGAGATCTCAGTCACCTGGGCGTGATTAGGTGAGATTATCTTGGTTAGGTGACTGGGGTCAGCAGAGCTGCACCCCTCCCTCCATGTGGCAGGACTCTGTGGGGTCCTAGATGACATATAAAGGTGAGGGCTGGCTGAGCGGCTGCACAGAGCCTCACCTCTCTCAGCTTTGTCGCTGGGATGTGACCCAGTACTTCCAGCTCCCGCTGGCCTGAATCCCTGCCACAGTGAACCAGTTTTCCTTTAAGGGCTTTTGTCAGAGACTCTTACAATCAACAGAAGAGAGCTAAGACAAACCAGACGTAATGTGTCACCCACCTCTCCCTTGAAGAAAGGATTCAATGTGGAGTAAGTATAGGAAGATGGCAAGCCCTGTGGTTAGCTTTATCAAGTTTATCCGAACCTCCATAGTAGTCATATGCTACTCTTGAGGTGACCTCCAATGACCAATGTCCAGCCACGTCCACCCACCACTGCCCTGACAGGCACGCTTTGCTCTAGAGCTTTGGCCTGCCAGTCCATGATGGCTTGGCATCGTTTGCCAGCTTTTCCTGTCTAATCCCACTCCCTTCCTCTTCCTTTCACACAAGTTATTATCCACAAAACTATTTGATACTTTTCAGCATCTTCTCCTGGAAGAGCCACGTGCTACGGCTCAAGTCTCAAGTCCGGTAAGGAAACTCATTGTACACTCACCTACCTAGTAAATAAAGCTTAACAGTTTTCCCACACACTGTGATGTCGACTGGTGTCCCCTAAAATATTTTATGCCAAGTATGGATCATATTTTTTCACATAAAAATCATACTTTTTACCATGAAAATATTTTATGTAATTGATTATATGCTTCAAGATATTAAATATTAATATTTCACTTATTAAATATTTTACTGTAGTGGCTAAAGAAATGATCACCCAGGGCTGGGGAGATGGCTCAGTGGTTAAGAGCACTGGTTGCTCTTCCGGAGAACCTGAGTTCAGTGAATTGTGTGGCAATTCACAACTGTCTGTAACTCATTCCAGAGGATCTGTCACACACACAGACATACATGCAGGCAAAACACCAATGCACATAAAAAAATAAATCTTTTTTAAAAGGTACAAGTTTAAAGTTACCCAAAAATGCTGGTTTTGAAATAGAAATGTCATCAGTGTAGCACCACCTAGTGGCAGAGTAGGAACTGTTACTACTCCATCAATAGAAGGGAACCTTGCTGTATTGTTGCTTTTGTCCACCCAATTTACGGTTTTAAAAACTTGTGGTCTGTTCCTACTGAATCAGGCCTTCAACTCTGATGAGACCGATGGGTCACTTTCCATTCTCAGAGCTTAAAGCACAGGCACACTTTCCTCTGTGCACATCACTGGTTCTCATGGTTCATTTTGCTCTTGCCCTGCGTACCTGACAGCTTACACACATCTCATCTATTGACCACTGAATGGCAGCTCTGGAGAGCAGAACTCTCTCATTTTACTCATCCTACGCTCAAAGCTGTCTGAATAAATGGATGTGTCTTTATCAATGAGCGGCTAATGATCACCCTTGAACTGGAAGGCATAGGAGACCCAACTGAGGCAGGAATCTTACTGTAAACTTAAGATTTTGATTAGAACGAATTGAGCTGAGAGCAGAGGCTGTGGCCTGTCGGAGAACTGAAAGACTGGGCCAGAAAAACTACACAGCCATGGTCTAGGGCTGTGACAGGAACTGTCGTCTACCAGCAGTCACAGCCCTGCGGAGAGCATGTGACTGTGGGACTGTTTCCTCAGGAGCACCCTCATGCTCCCATCGAGTGGGCACAGTAAAGAAACTGCTGACATGACCCCTTCATGGTATGGTTAAGGCTCTTGTGAATGAGAGGAAACACCCAAAGGCACCTGAAGGAGTCCAGACAGAGACACGCAGGGCTGAGGAAGGGGACAGTGGGAGGGAATAGTGGAGACAAGAAATAGAGAACAGAGCATGGGGAGACAGAGAACTGAGAGAAAGGCCAGGACAGCGGGGGAGGGGGGGGCAGGGGACTAGGGTAGGTGCTGTGAAATGTGTAACAAGTACTTGGGGTTAGGGGCTAAGGGAGCCTGGAGGCTGGCCTGGCGTTGATATGCAGCCACAGGTATATGTTAATGGGTCCATATGTCTCTTTCTGCCAGAGGTAAGGGGAGTGGTTCCTGCTGGCAGATGGGAACAGGTTTCACAACTTCAAGAGGAAAGATGGCTTTTATCTAACTGCCAGAAATCCTCCCATAGTCCAGGTTGACCTGGGCCTACTCAATCTTGGGAGTCAGTGGACCTGCCCATCTGGTAGGGATAAGGGAAGGGCACCCTTTGGAGCTGATATCTAACAATATAGTTGGAGAGCTTGGGCATGACTAAGGACGACAAGATGGGACTCACAAGATCAAAAAGTTAATTCAATTAAGCTGGTTCTGGTGGAACGCACCTTTGATCTCAGCACTTAGGAAGCAGAGACACACTGATCCATACAGCAAGTTCCAGGCCAGACAGAGCTACAGTGAGATCCTGTATCAAAATAAAACACCAAAACCCACACACTATAAAACGTTAATTAGAAAAATCATTTATTTCTGCTCCTTTCATACATATTGTCTAGGAAACAGTCTCCCGTATGTGTCTGAAATGGCAGAGTACCACACACACCGTTTAAAGGCAAAGAGCCGCTGCAGGAACTGACCAGTCATTCAAGTATCTCAGCTCTCACGATCTCCTTCTCGATTTGCATTATTTCTGAAAATCAGAAATATCATGTCCAAAAAATGATAAAGGGGTTGTAAAAAATAATCACTTTATTCAATACCAAAGTTTTAGAAATGGAGTATGTTTTCTTTAGGAAATAAAAAACTAAGAAGAAAATGCCGCTTAACATAGTTGATACATCAGAAGAGGTCATCAGAAAAAATACTGTAATGAACGTGCCTCTGATACCATGAATTCCAGTCCTAGTTTGCATTCGCTTGCTAGGGTGTGGCTCAACGCAGCTTTTACTCTGCTCTTCACTCTTCTCCACGCCGCACAGGGGAGTGGCTCAGCCTTTAAAGCTTCACTAACAGGAGCCAATCCAGGGTTCACTGACTTCCTCTCAAAGACACTAGCCCATCAGGTAGCCCCTGCAGAAGTAATTTGCAAACACAGAAAGTGAACAGAAAGCAACAATTCAAAAGCGCCCGCTTCCTATGAATCAAATGGCAATCCACAAATTTCCCTGCTATCCCTCCCCATCATCTTTGCCTCATGCCAATAAATAAGTGGGTGTCCTGGTCCTCTTCCCTCTCAAAGGAAAATATCACAAGCCATATGGAAACTAACACATAATTTGTTGTAGAGTATTAGTTTAAGTTGTGCTACATTCATTTATGCTGTGAAATATTTGTTTACTGATGCAAAGATGTGTTGTATTCTTTTATGTTGCATTTGTTTAACTCTGTAAAGCTGTGTTACTTTGCCGGCCTAAAACACCTAATTGGTCTAATAGAGCTAAACAGTCAACAGCTAGGCAGAGAGGGATAGGCTGAGCTGGCAGGCAAAGAGAATAAACAGGAGAATCTAGGCTCAAGGAACAGCGAGCACAGAGCCAGAAAGGGAGGAGAGGCAGATACCAGGGGCCAGACACCCAGCCACACAACCAGCCATTGAGAAAGAAGAAAAGAAAGGTATACAGAATAAGGTTGGGCATTCTTAAGTAAGAATAAGTCTAATATGTCTTCAGGTATTTATTTAGAAAGGGGCGGGGGTGGGGGAAGACACAGGACCCCAAACAGTTAAAAAAAAAAAAAAAAAAAAAAAAAAAAACAACAACAAAAAACACCCACCTGTAATAATTAGACACAAAAGGCAGGAAAATGAAGACTACATAAAAGCTAATAATCAGAATCAATCTTCGGACTCTCAAAATTATAACAAAAATCTAAACCTCTTTATGGAAACACTGGGAGACTCAGGAATAGCATGCCTGGAGCTGAGCATCTGAGCCCCCAAACTGCTGAGGCGTCTGGCCCTGAGGGAGTATGCAGAAGGCAGTCACAGACTTCAGCTGTGCCCATGGAGGACAGCAAACTTTAAGCCGCTCAGATGAAAGTTCCTTTCCCTGGAGCTGGGGGAGCCAGGCTGAAGCCCCTTGAGGAACTGAACGTGGTCCTCAGGTTCCAACCCTTCCCTCCTGCACTGAGAGCCTGAGCCTAACACCAAGAAGGGATGTGCAGGACAGAACAAAGCTGATAAGCGCTATTACTGCTACCTACCCCGCCAAATGACTGAATACACCCCGTACTCACTGAGGTCTCCAGAGCCTAGCCCCTCTGCCACACAGCCCTGCCACTCACTGGGTAAGCCTGGCCCAACCTCACTCAGTTTCCTCAGCTATAAAGTGGAGTCTCTGAGGCAGGCCTGTGGAGGCCTGAAAGGTTTCATGCAGCACAAGGTATTCCTGGTAAGAGGCTGCTAGCACGAGCATGTGGAGTTTTTTCACCTGTCGACCTGTAGGCTTACTACAGTGACACACAACAGTTAAGGGTTTGGTTCTCGTCCTTTCCAGCCTCTAGACCCATGGTGACTCTAGATTACGTGCAGCCAATGCAACTCTTTCCTCCTGTAGAATCTGCCCAGCCAATCTACTGAGAACTCTCGTCTTATTCAAGCTGCCCTCCCTGCAAGTGCTTAGACTGAATAACATAAAAAGGGCCCGAGTATGTGTCCACACTGACTCAGAAGACCCCCCAGAAATTCATGATCATAAAGGCTGATGCTTTCAAACAAAAACCAAACAGGGAAGTAATTTTCACAGCACAGAAAGGCTCCAGATGATTGTCAGCAAGGGTTCATAGCAGAGCCACACAGCAAGGTGCCCAGTGCTTGCCTACTAGGGCGGCTCTACAGAGACAGGTTCCTGTCACCTGCTGTGTGGTGTGAGCATGCATGTCAAAGCCCCATCTGATGGCAGTGAAATATTGTAGTATTCCTTCCTGAAGGCAGTGTGTGACCTATGCTTGTGCTATAAACCTTTAAGAAACATTGGGGGTGGGGCGCTGCTCTGGAGAAATGGCTGAGCAGTTAAGGGCACTGACCGCTCTACTGGAAGACCTGTGTTCAAATCCCAGCATCTACTTGGTGGCTCACAACCACCATGGAACTCCAGTTTCAGGGAATTCAATACCCTCCTCTGGCTCCACAGGCACCACACATATATGTGGTAAAGACATATATGTAGGCAAAACATCTATACACATGAATACAATAATAATACATTTTAATTTAAGAGGGAACATTAAGAAATATAAAATATTATAAAGATATCATGTTAGAGAAATATAAAACACTCTAAAGTTACCATGTTAGAAAAGCAAATAAACCACTGTCATATACATTTTGGTGGAGAATCAAAGTAAATACCTTAAAATTCATTTACTATGGCCACTCCTAGAATCATCTTGCCCTTTCTTATAGACGAGATTATTGGGTAATCTTTAGTTATTATAATCAGGCTAATGAGAATTCTATAGATAAATACCATTGAAGTAAACCAACAAATCAAAAATAATTGGGGCCAGCAAAATGATCCAGTAAGGTAAGACTGCTTGCTCCCCAGTGTGAGGACCTGAGTTCAATCCCGAGACCAACATGGTAGAAGGAGATGAACAATCCCACAAACTATGCTCTGACTTATACATGTGCCATGGCACATGCCCTCCCCCCCCACACACACACACACGTGCCATGGCACATGCCCTCTAACACACACACACACACACACACACACACACACACACACACACACACACACAGAGATAAATTTATTTTAAAAAAACTACCACCATGAAGTATCTTCAGGGAGCCATTCTTTCCACGGTCCCTTCTATATAAAGGCAGGACTGTGCTAGGTTAGCACTAACAGGATTTCTCAAGAGTGTGCCACAATTACGTTTCTTTGCAATGTCCTAAAAGGGTGTTGGGCTTGGGGTGCAACTCAGTAAAGAGTGTCTGCCTAGATGTTTTGAACCAAAATAAATGGTATCTCACTATACATCTTAAGAAGTCTTTAATTTGTGTGTCCTGTGTGTGCACATATGTGTGCGTGTATGCCATGGCACACATGTGGAGGTCAGAGGAAACTCAAAGGAGTGAGCTCTTTCCTTCTAGTGAGCTTCAAGGATGCAGCTCACTTCACCACTTAGCAAGGGAGCCTTCCCCCAGAATCAGCCTGCCAGCCCTATCCTCACGTCAGAGCCCCGAGTGTGAGACAGGAGGGGCAGTTTAGCCGGCCCACAGTGAGACAGGAGGGGCAGTTAGCCGGCCCCCAGTGATGGAGGGGCAGTTAGCCGGCCCCCAGTGATGGAGGGGCAGTTAGCCGGCCCACAGCACGAGGCTGGAAAAGAGCAGAAGCAGAGCAGCACTAACAGTGCCTCCATGCCTGCCCCACCCACCGCCTTCTCCAGGACCAGAAACAGCCCCACTTCTCTAGTAGAACAGCATTGGTTTAGTTATCTCTTTTTGGCACTGTGGCCAAACTCCAAGTCTATCTCCAGTAAAGCTTTTATAAAAGGGGTATCTAATCCTCAAAATACAGAATAACCAGCTAAAGTAAAAGATAAAAAACAGGTTGAAACTAAATAGGAACACACTGATAACAAAGAGAAGTGACATTCACACTGACACCATAAAGAAAAACCAAAAAGTAGTACTCCGTACAAACACAAACAAAAATCATCCAAAGGCACAAAGGCAAAATTACACTCCATGCTCACACTGTCCCGTTAATAACAGGTACAAACTGAACTTGGTAGCTGTGCCAGCTCAGAAGCCTGAGGCAGGAGGGTCACTCAAGCTCATGAGCTCATAACCAACTTTGGTTAACACACTGAGGTTATAGCTAAGAAAGGAAAAAATATGTATTTGCTGTGTGTAAATGTTTAAGGCGACAATAAAAGTTAAGTGCTTTAGAAAGGATCTGAGAATTTTTTGTGTTCTGAAACAGGGTACCAGACAGCCCAGGCAGTCCACAAACCTGCTATTGAGGCTGGCCTTGAACTCCTGGTGGTCCATCTCTACCTCTCAAGTGCTAGAATCTCAGATGTGCACCAACACAACATGGCTTAGAAAATGTCTCAGTATTATGGGAAATGGCAGTCTCTCTCACGCTATCAGACTGTAGCAGGCTATGGTGATTATTTCCAATGGGCAGAGAAAAGAACAAAAAGTAGATGGAGGGAGTGCCCAAGGGGTCAGACAAGGTGGCGGTGGTCAGAAGTGTTCCCTCTGACAACACGAGCCACAGGCAGAAGCCTGCGGAGACTGCACGGCCTCACAAATACTTAGCTGACAAAGACTCTTGTGTGAGACCTTCCCATCGTGCCAGGATATGGCTCCGGGATAAGCGGCCTCCCTGACGGGGCATGTTCCAGGCAGTGGACAACTTAAGCCACAGGCCAAATGAACTTGTGAAATTCAAACACAAAAAAATTAGTATGGCTGACACACGATGCTGTGAGGGTTTAGATGACAAATGTCCCCCACAGTCTTGGGCATTTGATCACTCTGGTTCCCAAAAGATGGCACTACTTGGCCACATGGCTGTGTTGGAAGAAGCGTGTCACTGAGGACAGGCTTTGAGAGCTCCACTAAAGTTTTGGTTTTGTGCTAGTACTTTATGATCTGACCCCAAGCTCCCTGCTCCAGCCACCACACTCCACCACCAGGACTGTTAACCCTGTGGAGCCATAAGCTACCTGGGTCATGGTGTTTTATCACAGCAGTAGAACAGGAACTAATACAGATGCTTACTACAGTTCTTTAAAAAACAAATTAATTACTGAACTAATCTTTGTGCTTGGCTTGCCAGAGGTAAAATCAAAATATATGAAAATTTCTATCTTCAAATTAAACTCAGACTACTTGTTTCTTCAGCAAACTTTTCTAAATTTTAAATTAACAACCCCAACTAAAATTATTATTGTTGTTGTTGTTGTTATTTGGTTTTGAGACAGGGTTTCTCTGTATTGCTATGGAGCCTGTCCTGGAACTAGCTCTGTAGCTCACAGAGATCCACCTGCCTCTGCCTCCCGAGTGCTGGGATTAAAGGTGTGTGCCACCAACACCCGGCTTTTTTAGAGTTATATATTTCTACAAAGCCAATTACCTTCCTTCTAAACACATTTTAAATTTTCTGAGTTGCAATAATCATTATGGCTTCTAGTTTCATGTTTTTATGGGACTCCTGAGTGTGTGAATGAATGGGTCTGTTTTTGGGCCTTTGCTTGGGACTCTTCCTTCTGTTAGTCCTGTACAACTGCAATGTAATACTTTTTGTTTTGTCTTATTTTATCTTAATTTTAATATTACCTCTTAGAAGCCTATTCTTTTCTAATGAGAGACAGAAAAGGAGGGGATCTGGAGAGGAAGGGAGGTAAGTAGAAGGAGAGAGAAGATATTGTTATCAGGATATATTATGTGAGAAAAAAAATCTATTTCCAATAAGAGGAAAAAACTTGAAATGATTTTACATTTAAAAATGCAATCCTTTTCCTATCTTAAGGGAATATGTTTCTTTCCTGTCTAAGGCTTAATGGGTTTAAGGCTTAATGAGTTTTCTTTATGCAGGCTGCAATCCATATCCAAAACGGCTGGGACCTAAAGTGTTCCTATTTCCTTTTTCTTTTGTTTGGTGTATGTATAGCACATGTGTATGCACCTGTGTGTGTGTGTGTGTGTGTGTGTGTGTGTGTGTGTTTGTGTCACATGTACCAGGAGGTGAAAACTAAGGAAGGCTGGCTGGCCAGTGAGCTCCAGATGTCAGCCTGTCTCTGCCTCCCTAGCATCAAATAACAAACATGCATCTTCATCCCAGCTCTTTATATGAAGATTCAGAAGATGAACTCGGGTCCTCAAGCTTCCACAGCAAGTTGAGCCTTCTCCCCAACAGGAATTTCAGACTCTTTAATATTTGCATATGTAATGAGATATCTTAGGGATGGAATCTAAAGCTAAACAGAAAATTCATTTATAGGAACTGGGGATGTAGCTCATTAGTAGGGGACCTGACTGACATGGCTAGTTTTATGTCAACTTGACACAAACTAGAGTGAGTCATCTGAAAGGAGGGAGCCTCAGTTGAGAAGACGCCTCCCTAAGATGGGGTAGGCAAGCCAACAGGGCATTTTCTTAATTAGTGATCCACGGAGGAGGACCCAGCCCACTGTGGGTAATGCCCTCCTTGGGCTAGTGGTCCTGGGTTCTATAAAAAAGCAGGCTGAGCAAGCCATGAAGGACAAGCGAGTAGGCAGCACCCCTCCATGGCCTCTGCATCAGCTCTTGCCTCGAGGTTCCTGCCTGGTTTGAGTTTCTGCCTTAGTTTCCCTCAGTGGACTGTAGTGTGAGTGAAATAAACCCGCTCCTCCCCAAGCTGCTTTTGGTCATGATGTTTCATCAGAGCATGGTGACTCTAAGACACTGCCTAACATGCACAGTGCCTCTGGATTTGCTCTCTAGCAATGCAAAATGTTAAGTCCAAACCAAACCGATCATTTATGTTTTATGTATCTCTCCGTTATCCAAAGGTTAACTTCATACAGTGTTTTTAAATAATTCTGTATGTGAAACAAAGGTTTCATGGTGTGACATTTTCCACTCTGCTATCATGCTGGCTGTCAAAAAAATCAGCTTCTCATGTTAGGAATAAGCAACTGTTTAATATTTATTCCAATAGTGACAGAGCAACAGCAGCTGTGGCTTGAAAATCCTCTTTACTGTTACTAATGCTACTAGAATCTAACATAGTAACCAAAAGGCACATTCTAGAAAAACTAGCTACAGCCAGTCAGTGTGGCTAAGGTGACAGAAATGGACTTTCTTGTGAATGTGCATGGGGATAGCTAAGAAGACCTGCTGACCCCAATGTTGTTACATCTATAGTTGAGGCCAGTCACACATATCTTTAGTTCTTGGACATTTTTCACCTTTAAATGAATGTTAAACCATATATTTAAATGATTTAATAAATCTATAAATTTATGTTACCCAAATAATTACTATACCAATTCATAACAAAAGTCATGTTGCTTATTATGCTAAGTATTATACTTACGGCAATTTCATCCTCATGAATACTCTAGCCATGAAGAAACTCAGCAGGACACAGACAAAGCCAATGAAGAGAAGAAGAAACCTATTGAGTTTTGGAATATTAGGTGCATTGGATCGGTCCAGGATTATGAAACCTAAACCTCCCATTGTAAACAGGAAGCTAGATGCAAGTCCTTCCATAATATACTGTCCATTTACTCTGAAAAAGAAAACCACAGCAAAGCAAATGAATGTTACTGGAAAATTAATGTTTTTCCCTTTAGATTAAAATCCCTCTTTCTGCTTTATGCTACACAGTTTGTGTTAACATTTTATTCTTACCCTCACATTTATTATGCCTTTGAATGTTCTTCTGCTCATTCATTCAACAGGTATTTACTGAGAGGTCTATCACACCATCAAATATTATTCTAGGTTCTAGGTATACAACAATAAATAAAACAGATAAAAAAAACCTGTCTTGGCTAGGAATATAGCTCAGTGTTAGAATTTGTCTAGCACAAGCACACATACGACTTAACCCAAACACTACAAGAAAACAAATAAAAAAATAAAACATGGTCATCATGTAGCTTACTTTAAAAAGAGTTTTAAAATATCAACTATGAGGGTTGGAAAGATGGCTCGGCGGTTAAGAGCACTGGCAGTTCTTCCAGAGGCCCTAAGTTCAATTCCCAGTATCCACATGGTGGCTCACAGCTATCTATAATGAGATCTGATGCCCTTTTCTGGAAGAGCACCATATACATAAAACAAGACACAGGGCTTTAAAAAAAATATCAGCTAACAAACTGTCCAGAAAACCAATACACATTTTACTTATTTTAAAACCTGAACACCTTATGCATATATAAACTTCACTTTTCAAAGTTATGCTAGTTAAAATTCTGTCACACTTTTTGTTCAGTTTTTCAAAGCAGGGTCTCACTATGTAGCTCTGGCTTCTAGGGGCTCACTATGTACACCAGGCTGGCCTTGAACTCAAGAAGTGCTTACCTCTGCCCCCCAAGTGTGGGGATTAAAGGTACACACAACTTCCTGACTCTATTTCACCTTTGATTACAACTCTTAGGAGGCAGAGGCTGATAGGCCTCTGTGAATTCAAGGCCAGCCAGGACTACACAGTGTGATCCTGCCTATAAACAGATAAATAATATTCTATCAACTGCAAAGAAATTTGAACTAGCTGTGTTTCTTGAAGTCATAATAATTAATAAATCTCTCATCTTAAAGTATTTTTAAGGCATGTATTCTTAACTAAAGTCCTACGACCCCAACATCTCTAGCAATCTGTCAGCCCTTACATGCAATTTTGTACATATGCTTATATCTGACTTTTCTTTTTTAAATTTTATTAATTTTTATTGTCATGTATGTATGTATGTTCAGGGGTAAGCATGCCAAGCACACATGAGGAGGTCAGAGGACACCTTGTGGAAGTCAGTTCTCTCCTTCTACCGTGTGGGTCCCAGGGACTGAACCCACATCTAAGATTGGCAACAAGTGCCTTTACCTGCTGAGCCACCTCAACAGCCCACATCTGACTTCTCAGGGATACGGTTATGCGGAATTCTTAGAGAAAGCCAATTTCTGTCAAAGAGATGGCTATCAACAGGTATTATAGAAAAGGTACATGGTATTTTTCATTAACTAATTCATTTCATTGAAAAGATAATATTGTTTAAAAAAATAATTTCATACCAGATTCAGCTACAATGATATTGCACTGATGAAATGGAACTCATAAGGTCTCACAATTATATTTCTTAGTTAATAGTAACATTTGGGGCCTATAAATGTCTTTTCTAAAGTGCCCACAGAACTGTCATAAAGGGTCATTCCCTCCCTATACATGAGACCCCAGATTTGATCTCCAGTCCCTAAATATGCAAACACCTTAGGCCTGTAGATCACACTTACTCAGTTTAGCTTAAGAACAGCTATAGATAATGAATTAGGCACCCCAGTGGTGCAATCAGTGAGTGTGGTGTTTACGTGGTAATATGTAAATGGATTTGCTAAGCCCAATAATTATTATTTGGTAATAATGTTACCAAAAAGTGACTATAGTTTGCTGGCCCAGAACAGTCTGTCACACTGATTTTAAACCAGCCTTTAGGTTGGTGATATGCCAATCAGTAACACATACCTGACTTTCTAATACATTAATAATTCAGTTCTATTTTGTTGCAGTCTTGCCTCGTTTTGTCATAGTAAGTCCACATCTAAAACAGGTGTTTCTAAATGCAGTTAAGCCCCACGGCATTTTTACTGTACTTCATTGTTTACCTGTGGTTTCTCAGAGCCAAAGTCTCTCTACTGACCAGACTGCCTAAAACCAGAGACCCTCCTGCTAGAGTTACAAGCATGTGCCACCATGCTCATTTTTCTCACGTTGAATAACTAGGCATGCCCTAGCTACCTTCCTTCCATCACCAAGCTATTCACAATGTTATCTTTTACCTGTAAGCCAAGAAAGCTACTGGTCTCTGATGCCCATGCTCATCAGTCATTGAGCCAACACTTGGAGGTTCAACAATAACATCATAGATTATTCCTAAAGGAAAGACAACAGTACAGATTAGATTTCTCAGTTTGAATAAAGGACTCCAGTTTTCACTGCCTCTAATTATATTTAAATAGGACTTATGTACACATAAATAGGACTTATTTGATTGTATTATTATAATCAAATCAGATCGAGCTAACATTCGATCTTATCTTTGGATAAGCCATTTTAGAGAGACACCTAAACAAATATTACCTCTCAAAGAGGTGCCAATTTCAGGAAGGGAACTTAGTAACACGTGCTGATACTCTACAATGACTCCACAAATAAGGGACATTTAATACTAAGGATCTACTTTAGCATAAAAATAAAACCACATACTTATGTCTGTATATTGAGAGAGGCTTAAGGAAATCTTGCCTTCTTTTTGGCTGGTTGAGAGGAGTTTCCACTCTGGAACAGAAGCTGTCATGGGACTCACTGTGTAACCCAGGCTGTCTCAAATGTGCTGCTTTTCCTGCCCCAGCCTCCTCAGTGCTGGGATAACAGACTTAGTCAGGGATCATTAATGTGAACCCCGCATCTCACAATTTAATCATAACCGTGGAGATACATTCTCTTACCCCACACTGTTCCTACACACGAGTCCAGCTTTTCTTATGCAATAGCAGGTCTGTCTCCCTCCTAACAAAAGAATCAAAGAATACCCTTACCTTCTCCCTGCCAACCCTACAGAACCAGGCATTCACTCTTCAGCATGAAAGGAGGCCCCTCCTCGTCCACCCCACTCCCATTGGCCTCAGAACTTCACTCCTTTGGGTATCTCTTCTCCGCCCTGTCCTTTTCAAGCTCTTTCCCTACATCAGCCCTCATTCCTGCGGAGCCTCCTAACATTCTGTCTCTGCCTTTCTTAAACACACAGTCCCGGAAAGAACTAAGCGCTAGGCCCACCGTCTGTCACCCTCGACAGTGCTGAGATTGCCCGTGACCTCAGCCTGTGACCTCCCAGTCCCACAATTGTTCAGTCAAGGTCTTCCCAGACACACCTGATCCAGTTTACAACCTAATTTTCTAAAAGGCAAACAAAACTGGGCAGGTAAAAGACTAATTAAAACCACTGTTAGCTCACCTAGCATTGTAACCTAAGCCACAGCGTCTTAAATCCGGTATTGTAACGTGGGACTGACAAAACTGTGGGTTTGCAAAAAAAAAAAAATGCCACCAGTAAAGGTGTGTGAACATGCAAGTGGAAAATGAACTCTAAATTGCAGGCATGCTCTACAGTCTGGGTTCTGGACACAGCACATGCGCTTGCCACTGAGCACATTCCACACTGCGCAATGACAAGAACACTGCCAGAAACATCCCAGCTCAGTTTCCAGACTATTGTACCCTATGAACTATAGCTGTTCTTACTATGTGTTACTATGCACACAGTTTGCTCTCCTAAAAGCATGGTGCTAAGTATCAAATTAGTATTGCTGGCCCGTATTGTGTGTTGGGTTTTAAAATTGCTGTATGAATTTCTTTAAACATTGTTAACTTCAAATTAGGGCAGAATTTACAAAAATTTCTGGGATGGTCCTAAACATGTTTCCCATTTCATATGACATGTTCTCAGCACTGGCCATTTTAAACCCAAAATATTAACCTCTGGAGGACGCAGAGACTGCTCTATACCCGCCAGTATCAAATATCAACTAAAACTCCATTCTTTATGTGAAAATAAGAACATCCACTTCCTTGGTGTATGAATTTGCTCTCAGCTTTAGGAAACAGTGCAATTGTGTCTACCAAACTATTGTTATAAAGTCAGTTTATGTGTTACTGTCAGTGAAAGTTTGATATGTAAATCTATTTTATACACCTATTTTACACAACCAAGATTGTGCAAAATTTTCTCAGGCCAAAATGGAACACAAAAGAAGGAAAAGTTCAAGAAGCCCTGATGTAAGTAACACAAAAGACCTCCTGGTCCCACACCCTGCCCATGTTTTTCTTTCCTAGGACACCCCTTCTAACCATGCAAAGCCAGGCTAACAGGCCACTGCTTCAGGAAACACACAGAATGAAATGGGAGCTTTCAACTACTCTCATCTTCAATGACACTCTATGTAGCAGGAAGCAATTGTGTGTCTCAACTACATTCTAAGGAGGGTGGAGTAATTATATTTTGTTTGCTGCTATCCCAGCACTGAGTTAAGAGAAACTCGGTTAACACTTGCCATTCTGTTTATGTACAAAGGTATACGCACAGTTTTTAGAAGACAGTCTTTTCCAGGGGTCAAAAGTAAACTTACAAGATTTGGCCTTGACCACTACCGGTGTCCTTTCCACTTTGACCCAGTGGTTGGAGCAAAGAGTCTCCCCCAACCCCATTTACAAACACCAAAAAGGAGGTACCAAAGCTGAGGCTTCTAGAAAAAACTTGTCTCCAAAAGAAATAAGAGTTAGGAAACAGAATGGCAAGAATAAGGACTAACTTTTTTTTTTAAGCCAAATGGTTCTGTTTCATTTATTCAGTATTCACTGCTTAATGTGCAGAGCAAAACTTAACGTTAAGGACACACCAGGTAATGTCTTTTTTTTTTTTTTTTTAAACACCACCAACAAAAAATCGTGGCATTTATCAGTTCTGTTAATGTAAGCTAGGCAGGCTGTAAACCCCACAGTTAAAGACTGTCTGCTGCCTCTTCAAAGCCAAGCAGTAGGAAATAGCATATGGTCACCACCACGCCAAAACCTTGAACCACTCTTGCTAACTTAAGATCTTTTTACTGTTCTGAGTTAAGTACACTACATCCAAAACACCAAAAGCACAATCCTGAGTAAACCCTGGAAATGGCGCTCCCAGGACTCCAGACAGACTGCCAACTCACCAGCAGGCAAGGCCACACCCCTTTGCATTTTCCACTTAGGGTGACAGATAACCGAAACGCGGTGCCTTCCTTGCGCCCCAGCTACTGTCCTCTAAAACACACCACCTTTCTGCAAGCCTCAACTCCAATCTCCAAAACCGTGGTTCCGATAAATCCCTCTCTCAGTCCTGTGACTAGAAACAAAGCAGCCCCAAGACCTTGGGGTTTGAACTAACCAACCCAATGGCTGTCAGATCCCCCCCAAGGTCCACAACCAGAAGTTTCAAAGTCCCGCGCCCTCTTGACCAACCACGGAAACACAACGCTGCCAAAACCCCGACCAAGCAACGCGTAGCAAGTAATGCAAAGAAAAGCGCTGGACTTGACAAGTGCATTCAGCTCGTCTCTCGGGGTGGGATCCTCGAAGGCGGGGGCAGGAAGAGAGGACGGGTCCACTTCTCTGCAGGGCAAGCAGGTCGTGAGCCTGCAAACCGCCACGGGCCCCGGGCGGCCACTGGCGTCTGAGGCCGGCAGCCCGCCGCCCGCCCCATCACGGCCGAGTTACCTCCGGTGATGAGGAAGTAAGACACCACCACCAGGGCGTACACCGTCATGGCCGACGGCATGTGCACCCAGGGCGGCTTCTTCAGCTTCAGGTTGGGGCATTCGAGGACTAGGAATGGGACTCGGTACAGAGTCTCCATGTCGGAGGCAGCGGGGACGGCGCTCTGGCCTTCAGCCTCCCGCGCTGCCCGGAAACAGGCCCGCCCTCCCTAGCTCTCGCGCATGCGCTAGCCCAGGAACGCAGAGCCGGAAAGGTCAGAAGTACGTAACCCAGCCACTAGGAAAGGCAAAAGACCATATTGGGCTGTCAGGGAAGATATTTGCAGACACTAAAATAAAGAATTTTATTAAGCTTGAGTGGGTGTTAGACGATCGTTTTCTTGCTGAAACACACATTGGATGTTATGCATCTTCCAGGACCTGTAAGGCATCCGACGTGGCCAAGCTAGAGGAGAGGGTCTCATCCCACTGCCCCGCCCACCTGCTGACGACACGCTTGGAAGCTGATTGGCTGCTGGAAGCTCTAGGTTCACAGAGCTGGAACCGGAGTGGGCAAGTTTAGAAATGTGCTCCTTTTTAATATTGGAGGTTCCCACCACGGATTGAAATAACTCAGCTCTCTGAGCGTTTTCTTCATACTTTATAGAGATTCTAGCAATAGTAACAATTTTCAGTCACTGCCAAAATCCATTAAAAACAATAAAATAAAATCCAGTCCATGTCTGCCTTTAACTGTGGTAGAACAAAATAATATTCTCAACATCACCCGTGTATTAATAAATGCTAAAAAAATCACTCAGGCCAAAAATCTTGATATCATCCTGGTTTCTCATTTTAGTTACCTGCTTAGCAGAGCGCTGGCTTCGGCAGCATATTAAAACTGGAACGAAAAATACTACCACCTGGCTACTTCAGGTATCCAGGGAATCAAATGTAAACAAGAGAGTACTTTACTGGCTAGCGGCAGTAATCCTGATCGATCAAGGGAAGAATGGATTGTTATTATAGAACAGCCATTTGGAAAAATATATCTGGAATACAGAATCGACCTGACGTGCCACCTGATTCCTATATCATATTATAAAAAAGCCTAAAGAACAGAAGAAGTCAATAGAGGCAGGAACGTTAATATCTCGGGCCGTTCGGATTTTAAGATTTGGTCCACAGCAGGGGTCCGGGAACTAAAACCAGCTACTGTTAGTTTTGCTATAAGCAGCAAGAATATGAAATGAGGACTGGCAGATAGCTGTAGTGATAAATAATAACTGTGATCTTTAACCAGCCAGAGAAATGAGCACCGCAACAGTTCCTTATTTTATTTTTTATTTCATCTTTATTTTTATTAATTTGGGGTGGGGGAACTGTTGATACATGGTTTCTCTGTATGGTTCTGGCTGTCCTGAGACTTATTCTGTAGGCCAGGCTGGTTTCAAATTCACAGAGGTCACCTGCCTCTGCATCCTAGGTGCAGTGATTAAAGGCATATGCCACTACCACCTGGCTTGTTGTGAATATTTTTATGTGCATTGGTGTTTTGCCTACTTGTCCGTCTGTGTGACAGTGTTTGGTCATCTGGAACCTGAATATCAAACAGTTGTGAACCGACATGTGGGTGCTGGGAATTGAATCCCCAAGTCCTTTGGAAGAGCAGCCAGTGCTCTTAACCTCTGAGTCATCTCTCCAGCCCCTAATGTGAATAATTTATGCAGAAGTTTTTTTTCTCTGTCTGCCTCCTACTCCTCTACAACATGCCAAATAAAATTTACTAATAACATTTAGCCTTTCTGTACTTATTAGACAGCAAAGAAGAAAAAAGAATGGTTATCACTCAAAAATGGACGGAAGGAGTATTCTTTTTCCTCTTTGGAGGGAGGGACAGATTTAAGTTTTACAAAGGAGGATTGCATTTCTAGGGAAAGTATGATATTGCTGTGAAAATTAAATATTGTTCAAAAACGAATATATGGATGCCAAGTCTAATTGCAGCCTACTTCTGTTTTCGGAACTCATGAAGCTGGAGCCACATTGCCCAGATCCTTTGCACTGCAGGATTATGTTTGCTCTCCTTCAACTTTCTTTATTATTATTATTATTATTATTATTATTATTATTATTATTATTATTATTATTTCTTATTTTACATATTGATCTCAGTTCCATCTCTCTCCCTCCCTCCCATACCCCCTGACCCCCTTCCCATCCCATTTCCCCCTCCTCACTCCACAGGGAGGGTGATGCCTTACAGGAGGGATCAACAAAATCTGTCAAGTCATTTTCTCCTTCAACTTTCTTATTAGGTGCTGGGTTGAACCTAGTGATTGCATGGACCCACTGCAAAGTTCTTAGTTACTCTGGGCCACAAGAAACATCCTTAGTTTTAAGAGACATTATTTTTTTTTTTTTAACTAGGAAAAAAACTTCCACTTGATCTTTACTTCTAAAACTTTAACAGTATTTTATTGAAAATAGATGGATTGGCCAGGTGGTGGTGGTGGCAGTAGTGTGCATGCCTTTAATCCCAGCACTTGGGAGGCAGAGGCAGATGGATCTCTGTGAGTTTGAGGCCAGCCTGGTCTACAGAGTGAGTTCCAGGACAGCCAGGACTACACACAGAGAAACCCTGTCTCAAAAAAAAAAGAAAAGAAAAAAGAAGGAAGGAAGGAAGGAAGGAAGGAAGGAAGGAAGGAAGGAAGGGAGGGAGGGAGGGAGGGAGGGAGGGAGGGAAGAAAGGAAGGAAGGAAGGAAGGAAGGAAGGAAAGAAGGAAGGAAGGAAGGAAGAAAGAAAGTGGAGATTGGGCTGGAGAGTTGGCTAAGAGTGGTTTGAGAGCATTTGTTTGCAAAGAACCTAGGTTCAATTCCCAGCACCCACATGGAGGCAAAACACTCAAACACACAAAATCAGATAAATCTAAAAGCATATTTTAAAGAGGAAAAGCCTAGCCAGCACAATTTTTTTAAAAAGAAAGAAAATGGGTAGGCTAATGTACTGTGAAGCATCAAGACAGTGAAATCATATAGTATCTCTACATGTGACGCCAGCAAAGCTCTTTTTCTTCCTGGAATGGGTTTATATTCACAATATGTGTGAAATGAAAATGGTGGCAGTATGTACAGAATTGACTCATTAGTTGTGTAAATTTTCCAGATCTCTACCCTCTCACAGGATCATATATCAGAACATCCTGTATATCTAATATTTACATTACTATTCATAACAGTAGCAGTTATAAAGTAGTAAAAGTAGTAAAATTACAGTTATAAAGTAGTAAAAGTAATTTTATTGTTGGGGGATCACCACAACAGGAACTGTATTAATGCGTCACAGCATTAGGAAAGTTGAGAACAACTGCTCTAAAGGAACATAAAAACAAATGTGTGTATGATGAAATTGTAGATTATGCTTTTTCCAAAATTGCAAGTATTGCCTAGTGTGTATGTAATTTATAGGCGTTAATTTTATAATTAATATTTTTTAAATAGCTACTTGTAACACAGCAGTTTCTTCCTGGTCTTAACACTAGCACATCTACCAGAGATGTGTTCTATGAGGAATAAGTGGGTTGTAGTATAGTAGAGTATAGTACAGGTTTGCTTATATTCAAGTGAGGGTGGCTATTTATTATGATCAGAAACTCAGTCCTTGGCCGGGCAGTGGTAATACACACCCACCTTTAGTCCCAGCACTCAGGAGGTAGAGCCAGGCAGATCTGTGTGGGTTTGAGGACAGTCTGGTCTACAGATCGAGTACCAGGACAGGCTCCAAAGCTGTCCTGACAGCCGAGAACCCCTGCCTCGGAAAACAAAACAAAACCAACCAACCAAACAGACAAACAAACAAAAAACCCTCAGTGCCATAAGTTCAAGGACAATGTCTGCTTTACTCCTGAATTCTCGTGACTTTTCACAGGCTGGCACACAGTAGGTCTGTATTGAATGGACAGATGAATCAGTGAGCCTCTTCTATAGCTTCAGACCCTCTAATGATTGTGCTTCCTTGATGTGCTTGTGGCTCGTTCCTTGCTCTGTATCTCTACCAGAGATACATCATCTCCTGCCTCTGGGTCACCCCATATTTCTGTTTCTAAGGAAACGGAACAAATTTTATAATGTCCATCGAGATACCACCTTTGCTTCTAGCTTCAGAGAAGTAAGTAACTAGACAGAACACAAACTGCTTTGTAGGCATTGCTCTTTTTTTATTTTCTATCTTACATCTTCCGTTCTTATTTTGGTACTTGCTTTGTGGAAATTGTGAGCATGCTCCGAACACACTGGCCTCATCTCACACACTTCCCTCCCCGTCCTTACAGAGCCGGGGTTATTGGGAGCTCAGTGGTGCACTGCTCACCACTATTCTTCCATGCATTCCCCACACATTTGTGGGGTAAGTAATGGAGACAAGCTCTCTCCTGTGTGCTGGTGGCTTCACGAAGACCAGCACATGACTCACCCTCAACAAACTGTTTTGCAGCCAGGTGCAGTGGCATAGGCCTATACTCTTGGCACTCAGGTGCTGGAGTGGGAGAATCCTGAGTTTGTGGCCAGCCAAGGTAGCTGTTGTACTAGCACAGGAAGAAATTCACGTATAGTTGATGCATCTGATCAACTATAGATGCATCTGTATCATCCTACAGTGTAGGATGGAGTCAGTAGGGGTGTGGTTTTTGTTTATTTAGTTTTTAAAATAATAATAATTGTTGTTGTTGTTGTTGTTATTATTATTATTATTATTATTATTATTTGGTTTTTAGAGACAGGGTTTCTCTGTATTGTTTTAGAGTCTGTCCTGGAACTAGCTCTGTAGTTCCAGTCTGGACTTAACTCATAGAGATCTACCTGCCTTTGCCTCCCAAGTGCCAGGATTAAAGGTGTGCACTACCAACACCCGGCCTTTTAAATTATTTTATAGTTTTTTGTTTGTTTGGTTGGTTGGTTGGTTAGTTAGTTGGTTGCTTGGTTTTTTGAGGCAGAGTTTTTCTAGCTGTGGTTGTCCTGGAACTCCACAGACCAGGCTGGCCTTGAACTCAGGCATTTGCCCATCTCTGCCTCTTGAGAGCCAGAGTCAGTATGTGCCACCATTCTGACTGGTCATTTGTTTTGTTTGTTTTGGTTTTTTGAAGGACCATAGACCTCCTTGTGAAGCTGGTATAAAAAGAAAGTCAAAAATCTATAAACCCTTTTCCCAGGGGGGTGGAAAATATGCCCACACATATCCACCCACCGCAGAGTGTAATTACAGGGAGTTCACAGAGAAAGTTAAAAGAGAAGGAAGAGGGCTGTAGACGGATGCCGAGGGACTCACCCACGTGAGGAGGAGGAGGATACTACAAAGAAAACACACAGATCAAAGTGCAGAAGTGGCAGAGGAAAGTTCACATGTCAGACAAGTTAAAACGAAAAGAAGCCACTGCATTTGACAAACGGTCCTCGGTGACCACTAGCCATTGAGCACACCAAGTGCACAGTGTGATGATGGTTAGAAAACAAGTCTGAATCCTTCATATGCACCCTATGCTCACAAATATTCATAAAATTAACCCATTAGTTTCAGTAGCACAGGGACAGAAGCCAATTGCAGAATGGGAAAAGGTGGGTGGGAACTTAAAAAATAATGATTGTGAGCCTGGTGCGGTGTCTTCAGCCTTTAATCCTAGCGCTTGAGAGGCAGAGACGGGAAGATTCCTGAGTTTGAGGCCAGCCTGGTCTACAGAGTTCCAGGACAGCCTGGGCTACACAGAGGAATTCTGTCTCAAAAAGGAAAAAAAAAATCAGAAAAAGTAATGATAGTGAGATAGATGTGGATGGCAACATACCTGTAATCCCAGCACTTGCAAGGCTAAGACAGGGTCATCAGAAGTTCAAAGCCAGCCTGAGCTACAAAAATAAGACCCTGTCCCAAAAACAGACACACAAAAAATGTAATGAATGGATTTGGAAATGGAAAATGGAACTGTTCACTCATCACACTTGGAGACATGTATGTGTGTATGTATGATGTGTGTGTATGATGTGCGTGTATATGATGTGTGTATGTATAATATGTGTATGTATAATGCATGTATAATATGTATATGTATATGTATAATGTGTGTATGTATCATGTGTGCATGTATCATGTGTGTATGTATAATGATGTATTATTTTGTGTGCATGTATCGTGTGTATGTTTATATAAATGAAAAGCAGTGAGGTGGTAGCAGAGATGTTTACAGATGTAACATCTGGACGCATTGCTATGAAATGAAGGAAGAAGATCACAGGAAAAAATTAAAAGACTAAAGATGCCAGAGGGAAGGAAGGCGAGCTCAGTGGTTAAGAACACTGACTGGTCTTCCAGAAGTCCTGAGTTGAACTCCCAGCAACAACATGGTGGCTCATAACCACCTCTAATGAGATCTGGTGCCTGCAGGTACACAAGCAGACAGAACCCTGTACACATAATAGATAAATAAATAATAAATAAATAAACAAACAAATAACTGAGCATTGTCAGGGCAATGGCCAAAGTGCGGGGCACATTTATCTTAGAAAAAGACTCTTTTTCTTTTTCAGTACTGAGAATTGAGTATGGCCAGGGAAGGCTATGAACATTCTAGTGAAGGGCTCTACCACTGAGATCACATCCCCAGACCTTTAAAAATTCTTATTACTACTATTTTTAATGTTGCATTTATGTGTGTGAGTGAGCATGTGCATGATTGTCATGTGCCTTTACCCACTGGGTCACCTTTAATTTTTTATTTTATTTTATGAACACTGATGTGATGGTTCCACGAACTAGAGTTACAGACAGTTGCAAGCTGCCATGTGGGAGCTGGGAATCGAACCCAGGTCCTCTGGAAGATGCTCTTACTTGCTGAGCCATCTCTCCAGCCCCCTAATTTTTTAAATATGGTTTTATGTGTGTGTGTCTTTTACCTGTTCTTATGTGTGTCCCCTGGATTCCCTGGAATGAGACTTAGAGACAGTTGTGGACCACAATGGCAGTGCTAAGAATTGAGCCCAGGTCCTCTGGAAGAGCAGGGCTCTTATCCACGTTTGAACTAAAATCCTTCCTGCAAAGCTGGTACAATTCAAATAACTATTTGAACTTCCCACTTGTAATTCCTGCCTATGGCCACCATGGGGCAGGCTTTCTCTTTTCTAGGACTGGGTCATACACTGTTCAACTCTAACATGTATTTTTGATACCTTGAGATTTGTCAACTGCGTTCACAAGCATAGTAAAAAGGCAAACTTGTTTTTTTTTAAACTAGCCTCGATGCTATGATCAAATAAGAGCAATTAAATATAACATAAATAGGAAAGGCTGCTTCCCGGGGCATCCAAGCCTATCTTTAAAATGCAAATGGTTTACTCGCTAAAGATGAAAGAAAAATCTCCTGAAAGCATGATTTTCAGATGAATAAAATATCAAACTGGGGTTTCTTTATATATCTAGTTGCCTTGATATATGCTCATGACATTTTAAAAATGGGTTTGGCAAATTTTACCAACTGAATATTTTGACAAAGACTAATTGTAGTAATCTTTTAATACAATACATCTTTTAATTAATATGCAGAAACCCACATGTGGAAGGAGAGAGCCGACTGCCACAGGTTGTCTTCTGACGTCCATGTGTGTGCTGTGACATGCATGTGCTCACAGGCATGCACACATATACAGACATGCACAAACACACGGTAAGAATCATTTTTCAAAAACCTGAACGGCGAAGGCCATCTTCTAGCATCTGTTCCCTCCCCCTCTTCCTTCTTTTTCAACACAACCACCAGTAATGGGTTCTTTTGATTGAGCACTATCTTTCCAAGGCATACTTTACCCCAAGGTTAGGAATAGCATCTCAATGAACAGACTTTAATCTTCTCAAAGAATGTGAACTAAAACCCAGCTTGCAATTTCACTGCGCTTGTGAAATATAGCGGTGGCCTCGGAACTAGAAAGTCCTTGCAAGTGGGCACCCATTTCCCCTGTCGTTCTCATCAACACCTTTCAGAGATGCTGAGAAATCAAAGTGCCTCCTCACCTCCAGAAATGCTCTTCCCAGAGGTAAGGGTTTGGGGTACATCGGAGCAGCTGCTGATGCTGCTGACGGCTGAAAGCCTGGAGCAAAAACCCTGTCTCCACGGCTGTCAGCCAATCCTTCCCAACACACTGAAATCTACTTAACAACACAGAGAGAAGCAAAACAAAATGTTCGGGCTGAAATAATGAAGGACCCTTTAAGGCACTGTACTTATGCACATTGAAAAGAAAAAGTATGTTTTATATATATTAAATGAAATATCTAACTTTTTAAGAATGCCGTAAAATATTTCCATATGTACATTATATCAAAGTACTTTCCCTCGAGTTGAGTTGAAAGGAAATACGCAGAGCATTAGGCCCATCAGAATACATCTCCAGTGCGCTTTCAGATGCTGTAATGCGCTTCTGCCCAGAACTAATCAAACACAGCTTGGCACTTCAACCTCCGTGTGTGAGGTGTGTGTGTGTGTGTGTGTGTGTGTGTGTGTGTGTGTGTGTGTGTGTGTATGTGTGTGTGTGTGTGTGTTTCCACAACTCCTCACAAAGACACAAAACATTTTGGATGCTATCAGTTGACTTTTTGCTTATTTCCAACATGATCACTTTGCTTTAATCACTCAAAGACAACTCCTGAGCAACAAACTCAGGCGTAGACGGCAGAAGCCATTTCCCAGAAATCCTCATTACCTTCTCCACATAGAGTCAAATGACTGAAACAGAGAGAGGCTACCGAATGTATCTAGACCATGCAAGGCTGACGAATATCTTCTCCATCAAACAAGTCCACACACTCCGGTCTTTGAGGAAGGGCCGTCCAAAGTCCAGGTAGCTGAGAATGTATTTAAATGTAGGGTTGGGCCCAATTTTTAAGACTCTGATTGAGGGGGTCCTCACTTGAGCTCGTGAGTGATTATTTTTTTAATTTTAGTTTTTTGGGTTTTCAATACAGGGTTTCTCTGTGTAGCCCTGGCTGTCCTAGAACTCGCTCTGTAGACCAGGCTGGCCTCTATCTTGTAGATCTGCCTATGTCTGCCTCCCGAGTGCTGGGATTAAAGGAGTTCCCTGCCACACCCAGCCTGGGGGCTGCTTGCTCTCAATTATGATGTTCATTAAATGTGTTCTTTGGCAATTTCATATGTGTACGCAATACATTCTAGTTACTCTCACCTGCAAGCTCCCGTCCCCCTACCTACCAGTCAGACCCCTCCCACCCACAAGTCTCCTCTTCACGCTCTTGACATTTGTTTTGTGTTGTGACCATGGAGTTTAACCAGGGCCTTCTATGGACCACAGGCCTGGAACTGTCCATGGGTGTCTGGCGGGCTCACCTATGAGTACATAGCTGAAGGCTCTTGATGGGAGATGTCATTCTGTAAACATGTTTCTCCTATTGGTTAATGAATAAAGCACTGTGGCCAATAGGAAAGGAAGATAGGTGGGACTAGGAGGCTAGGAGGAAAGAGGAAGTAGTAAGGAGGAGTCAAGAAGGAGAGACCAGAGAGGCAGTATGCCAGCCAGATGAGACCACGGGGAAATACTTAGATTAGTAGAAATGGGTTAATAATTAAGACAGAGCTAGCCAATAAGGAATTAGTAACTGGCCAGCAGTATTTATATCAAATACAGAGTCTCAGTGTATTATTTGGGGCTGGCGTGGTGGTGGGACCAGACCGGAGGCGGAAAAAATCTACTTTGTAACAGGCTCTGACTGTCCCTCCTGCAGAATCCACCAATAGCCAATATTTCAGTGGGGAGGGATAGGGTTCATAGCCCTTCCGGGATTAGTGGGGCTTATGCAGGCCTAGGGAAGCCTACTCACCTGCTGTGGGATCATGACTGCAATGGCTGCATTATGCCACACAGATAGCTTTTCACAGCCCTCTCCCTATCTTCTGGGTCTTCCTTCCTCCCTTCCCCCTCCCTCCCTCTTTCCTTTCCTCCCTCCCTCCTTCCTTTTCTCCCTCCCTCCCTCCCTTCCTCCCTCCCTCCCTCCCTTTCTATTTCTTTCCATCCCCCTTCCCTAACTCTTAGATGGGATGATATAGATGTATCTTGTTTGACGCTACATGTACAACCATTTCTGTTTCTGTTTTTGTTTGTTTGTTGTTTTTTCAAGACAAGATTTCTCTGTGTAGCTCTGGCTGTCTTGACACTCACTTTGTAGACCAGGTTGGCCTCCAACTCACAGAGAACCACCTGCCTCTGCCTCCTGAGTGCTGGGATTAAAGGCATGTGCCACCACCTCTTGTTCAACCATCTCTTAAAGAACAGTGTCCCCAGAAATTTCCTAAAGTCAGTCTCCCAAGTGTGAAACGGGACTTCGTGGTCAAACTCAGAATTATGAAACGGAACAGGGAAGTTTAGGTTTTGGTCCTCCTGAACTTGGAACCCTGATATCTACTTTTAAAGATTTTATTTATTTGCTTTTGTTTGAATATTTTGCCTCAGAGGCTGGAAACAGGCATCAGGTCCCCTGAAATGGGAGTTACAGACACTCATTAGCTAGTGTGTGATGCTTGTAAGTACCCTGCCATCTCTTCAGCCCCCTGATGTTTACCTAAACATGCTTGCCCATCCTTTCCGTTGCCCTTGTCTCTATGAACAGGCTGTTCCTAGCTTTGAACGTTGATTTACCAGCCTCACCTGCTCTGCTCTGAGCAAACACTCAGCTTCCACCCCACCAGCAGGAATTATAAAGCTAGAGATATAAACAGTCCTTAAGGAGACACCTTGGCTCACACTCACACAGATTTGGTGGCAGCTGTGTTCTGACTTCAGGTTTTAAAGAGCGATGAAAAGGGAACCAGAAGGAGCGTATGTTAATTACCAACTAAGTGGCAGGTATGTCTATTCTTATAACAACCTTGGAAAAATTGTTTTCATTTAGAATTTTCATAAAACATAAACTTGACGTGACTTCTCAAGGCCATATTGGCAAACAAAGGGAGGCTGCCCTCTTATCCACTGTACCGTGCTCCATTCCCGAGTGTGCCGAAGCCGAGATCCACAGGGGACCTAGTCTAGGACAGATGGGAGTCTTCGGTGTTGCTCCTCAGAAGCAGTGTCAACACAGTGCCAAGTACACAAAGTGCACAGTTAATGTTTGCTGAATGCATGGATGTGAGTACTTCAAGTCATCAAAGGAACTTCCTAAGTCTTAATGGGCTTAAAACCCTTTGATGTTTTCCAATTGCCAGCAGTAGAAGTTCACAAACTTGTAAAAAAGCAAAGAATTCAGGAGTCATGATGCTCTTGGCAAAACATGATAGACTTTTGTATCATGCTACAGATGAATTTATCATTAATCAAATTTTGTGCAAAACAATATCGGGCACCAAAGAATTTTTTAAAATGCAAATCAGCAAGTTAACCCACACGCTTACATTTTTTTTTTTTTCATTTTGTTTTTACATCTGGGAATCTCAGATTACCTGGCAAGAGATCAAAGTTTTATGGACTATTACCTTTTCCCCACATGTTAGATTTCTCCAGATTAATGTTTAGAAGAAAAATATTATCTCCCCTAGTTTTACATAGTGGTTGCATTCTTAGAAATTTAGGTATTTATTAAAACTATTCCGAAAATGCTTTGTGTGCCTTTATTTACATGGAGTTTACCAAGGCCTAGATAATAAACAACATACATAAAAAGCTAGTTGACTGTTGGGAAGCCATGAACTTGGGACAATTTGGTTAGCCGGACTGGCCCATACATTCTGTAAGTGTCCAACAAATATCCCTAATGTGTCACAGGTGTTAGTTATCCTTGCTGGAATCACTAACTAAACTAATCTGCCAAGAGACAGACCCGAACTGGGGATACTGGTGCTATTGTGTCAACACTTGAGCCCTCACAGAACTTGGAACACAGCAGATGCCCAATTCACCACCAAGTCAGTAAAATGTATCAATGGATGCACAAATTGGCAACTGTGGAAATCCCTACTCCAAACTCCCAGGACAAGCGGCTTACCCAAGGACACAGAAACAGTGGCTGAACCAACACTGTTCCAGGCCTCTGAGCTTCAAGAAAGCACAGTCTCCGTTCTAGCTGAGCTCTTTAGAGTCTTGCAGGAGGTTACCTAAAGGGAGCCCGGGGGCCTCGGAGGATTATCATTTTTAAAAAAAATTCTAGATTTTCAAATTCCACAAAGTGTTTCTGAAAACTGATTTCCCTCAAGAAGATGCCCCGTTAATTCTTGTTCCCAACCCATCTTTTACAACTGTTCCACTTTTCTTCCATTTTACAGAAGAAAGGAAACCACAAACCCATCTGATGCTCCGTGGTGAATTGACTGGAGACACACAGTTTGAGGCCAGTACATGAATAATTTTGCATCTAGGATCAGCACAGCTGCTTTCAGGCAATGTAACTCTGAGGCTTTCTCTCCACTCAGGGGCCAGAAAGCTGAGACTGTCTTGACGTCTGCAGAACTCGGAGCAAGGAAATACAGGGCAACACTTTATGTCAAGTACTCACCGAAGTCATATAAACCATGCCAATGAGTGCTTCAGAAAGATGTTCTGGCCTCCCGCTTGAACACAGGTGTTGAAGATGGGTCTGACGTTAGACTCCTAGAACTCTAGATTTCACTGTCCAAACACAACAGGTATAGCTTGTCCCATGTCTAGCCCTGATTTTCCCAGCCCCGTGGTTGTTTCTACCTTGAAGGGCCTCACTTGCAGATGTGTGGCTAGTTTAGCACACACCCACACTCCTTCCTGCCTCCCTCAACACCCACAGGCAGGCTTCAGGTGAGTAGTACATCAACGACATAATCCTCTGTTGAGTAACACTGGAGAACCAGGAGACACCATGGATGGGGTTGGGGAGCCCAGGGCAGGAGTTCCTAGACAGGGAACACACAGCAACCTGTGTGTAGCCTGGACTCTGAGTCTAGGATGAAGTATTTCCAGGAGAAAACTAGAGCATGGGGACCAGAGTACAGGCTCTCTTGCCCAGGACTGATGGCCATATAGGTCCCAACAGGGACCCCTAAGGACCAATACAATCCAACACCCTGTGAACTCTGTAACCTCATTTTTACTGCTTTCTCCCTCTACTTCAGCCTTGTGGTTCCATCCTGTTCCCGACAGAGCTGTACTAGAGCTGTGGCTCCATGCTCATCCTCCACAGCTTGGACACTCCTTCCCAGGTAGGCCCTCTAGAACTGCGTCTCTATCCTTGTACCTTTCGTGCTATGTCCTTCAGCTGCTTCATTGTTCTCCATAGCATTTGTTGGCTGTACTATGTACCTTATTTATCCCATGTTTTCATTCCCTGTCAGTCCTCAATGGAATGAAATACCTGTTAAGGAGATTTTAATCTAAGTTGTCAACCCTATTGCCTTTAGACTCACAACATTTACAATGTCTGGAGTGGTTGTGAAGAAACAAAAGACTACTCGTGGAGCTGGTCTTTCCCTGTCTGACACAGAAGAGAGGCACTAGACACTACGGCAGGCTGTCCTGGCCCATATGGAAGACCCTCTGAACTCACAGATGTAGAATGGGGTAGAGGGAACATGATAATTGTCACTTAATAACCCCACCATTGTTACCATCTCAAATTGCAAAGAAATGGATCATTTGGGCAAGTTCCTTGAGATTGAAGCAAAGAGAACCCAGTTCAAGAGGTCCATGGGACTAGAGTGGCATCTGTGAAAATGACAAGAAAAGGACCTCCAACATGCAATCATGCCAGCTAACATGAGTGGAAATGCCATGGCGATATGTCTGGAAAAAGGTTAATATACAACTGTTCATTTCTAACTTTTAAAAATAGCCACTATGAGCCAGGCATTGGTGGCACACACCTTTAATACTAGGACTTAGGAGGCAGAGGCAGGCAGATCTCTGAGTTCGAAGCCAGCCTGGTCTACAGAGCTAGTTCCAGGACAGGCTCCAAAGCCACAGAGAAACCCTATCTCCAAAAACAAAACAAAAAAAAGATTTTTATTTTTCTGTGTATCTTATAGGGTTTTCATTGATGTGAAGAGATACCATGACCTTGGCAACTCATAAAGAAAATACTTAATTGGGGGTGGCTCACTTACAGTTTAGAGGTTCTGTCCATTATCATCGTGGTGGGGATTATCAACATGGTGACACGCAGGCAGATGGGGTGTGCGACATATTGAAGGAAGAGGAAGTCAACTGACAGTGAGAGAAGCTTGGGCAAAAGAGCCCCCAGAGCCTGCCCCCACAGTAACACACTTCCTCTAACAAGGCCACACCTCCTAGTAGTGCCACTCCCTTCCCTTTGGGGGCCATTTTCTTTCAAGCCACCACATTGCATATTGCCGGCATGTATGTTTATGTGAGGACATCAGATCTCCTGGAACTGGACAGTTGTAAGCTGCCATGTGGGTGCTGGGAGTTGAAGAGAGTCCTCTGTAAGAGCAGCCATTGCTCTTAACCACTGAGCCATCTCTCTAGCCCACAATTTTAAAAAACCGTAACGAGAGGTTTTAGATGACAATATTACATGTCAGTGTCTACATACATAATACATAATACATACATACATACATATTTAATGTGAGGGGTAAGCAAGCAAAAGGAAGGTCATTGCACTGTGCACCTGTTTTAGTGATAAAAGTAGGCTGAAGGCAAGAAGTCCTTTCATTTTCCTTACCATCCATGGGCTGATGAGATCCAACAAGGCAACAATATGCTGAAATCAATCATGCAGTTGCAGTCAGATAGTAGCTATGGCTAGAAGTAGGATCATAGAGAGTATGGGGTCCACAAACTATGACGTATGGGCCTAATCAAACACATTTTTGCTAATAAAGATTTATTGGAATACAGCTATGCCCATTCATTGTCTATAGCTTAGACATTGTCTCTTCACTTACAGTGGGAGAGCTGAAAAGTATGACAGACACCGTGTGTCCTATGGTCTTTGCGTGACTAACAGTCAAGTGCAGTAAATATCTGAATTTTCTTCAAAACCATTTGTTCTTTGGGCATGTCAAGCTGTAAGCTTATTTCCAAGCCTAAAGAGAGTAAAGAGAGCAGAGCCCTCAGGCTGTTTGTGCAGGCCCAGGAATACAGAAGTGGGATGAGCATCAGGGGAATTCAGTCAATACATTTGATCCTCTCCCTCCTTAATAGCATAGTAGGCCACTGAGGAAATTACCTAGGGCTTTTTGTAATTTAAATATTCCCTAACGCAAAGGGGAGTTTTTGTCCTCGGTGAAATAAGCTGTATAGAAAGCCTTTCTCTCATTGATCTCCCTGGTGATCGAGAAAGCATTACAGGTGTGGCCCTTTATTAAAATCTGTATGGTGACAGGCACGTTCCTTCTTAGTAACTGGGAATGTTCACACATTTCAGGCTTGGGGTCCATAAACACACAGAGAATAGCATTGCCCTGAATGAACTATCTTTTTGCAAGCTGTTCCTTGGCTCCTGGTATCTGCCTAAGTCAGTTCCTTTGTCTGGGATGTTCTGCACACTATTTAGTCGCCATCTATCCTTACCTTGAATCTACATATCGTTCCTTCAGAAAAGCCTACTTTAACTGTCCATTAAATTCCTTTCTTAGTTACTTATCATGGCTTTTCCTTCATTTCTCTGTGTGTGTGTGTTGAGAGCCAGCGAGCACTGCATACTACATTTAACACGGTCGACAAGCTACTGTATTAGTATTTACCCAACAGTACTTCTTAGTAGTTTTCAAGTGTCAGACGAATGAATGAATGAATGAATGAATGAATGAATGAATGAGAGAGCACTAAGGCCAGTTACAAAGCAGGGACTATTTGTACAATCCTTCTTGTTCACCAGAATGCCTCAGGAAAGCCTGCTATGATTGGTAGCTGTGATTTGGGAAGACCGGAACATTTTCTGATTTGGTACTGTAAACCTTAACTCAGGAGCATTACAGGCTGAAGTATCGGTGTCCCCAGTGTGTGTATCTTAATAGACTTCCAAGGGGACAGCATAGCATCTGGGGCTTTGGAGAGAAACTGGGTCAGAATGATCGAGCCCCTGTGGTAAGACTGTGACTTTAGAAGCAGCCAAGGCAAAAAGGTGGCCATTAACAAACCAGGAAGAAAGTGTTGCTAGATGCTGAATCTCCTGCCACCCTAGACTTCTTAGCCTCAACTTTGAGAAATACAATTAGTGTTTGTTGTTTAAATTGCCCAGTATATGGTAACTTGTTCCAGCAGCCCAAACCAAATAAAAAATACACCCCAGGAAAATGAGGTGAATTTTCCTATTCCTTACAACTCAAACACAACACCAAATTTTCACTGTGTAAAGGGAACTCTGGGACTTTTATTGTTTCCTACATACACACACAGAACTATATTCAACAAATGGTTTATTTGAGATTTTTCAAAACTAGCCAGGCCTGGTGGTGCACGCCTTTATTCCCATGTAAACGGTGGGATGTGCCATGCTTGACACCCAACTCTCCAGGGAAAAGGGCCGTGGACTGTGCCATTGTCTAGGTCTACATACTCACACTGCCATTTCAGTGCTTCAGAGATAAACGCGACTGTTCTCACGAGCCAAGATGAGGTAGTGGTGATGGCAGTAATTATAAGATAATGACTAAGTAATGTACCCTAGAGAAAAAGTGACATTCGGAACTGAGTACCTCTTAACCCACAGACCGGGACTCAGTTGGAAAGCGCAGTTACTCCTGCAGGTAGCCATTTTCATCAGGCTAAAAATGGTATGTTACTAATATTTAGCTGCTGAAAACAAACTTGATTTGCTTAAACATATGGAGATTTTTCTGCTTTTAAGGGTAAAAGACCCCCTCAACCTTCTGATGGAATTTATAAGCAATTTGATGTAAGGAGAAATACTAGACCTTAAAAAGAAAACCACTGACTACATTCACATGTCCTTTCAGGGGTCCTGTCAAGACTACTTTGTCACACACGGAACTGGATTCAATAAAAACTTGATTTCCACCCCACCTCTCCACCCCCGCCAAGCTTAGACAGCAGTCACAGAATCCACTTGGGTGACTTGGATAGTTGGTTCTACATTTACAGCACAGTATCCTAAGTATGGTATTGCAAGTGGAAAAGCTAAATGCAAATGAATATTCAGGTTTTAAGGGAAGACTACAATTCAATTTTCAAAAAAGGACTATTTAAATTATGGCCACACCAATATACTAACATGCATTTCAAGTTATCTCAAAGTTTCTAGGGGAGAAAGAACTGAAAATTTACACATAAACTATGCTTTCAACTTTTCATTATCTTTTTTTACCTTGTAAGAAAAATGGAAGGGAAAATACCCATTAATATTCTAAGCAGTGAAATAATTTTTTTTTTCTGCCCAGAGCCCGGGCCATGGTGGCACAAACCTTTAATCCCAGCACTCGGGAGGCAGAGTTCAAGCCCAGCCTGGTCTACAGAGTTCTAGGACAGCCGGGGCAACAGAAAAAGGACTTTGCCATTCTTCACAAATTGTCTATGATGATGTTTTGAAGACAAGTACACATACTGGTAACTTAGGAAAGGTTAAGTGAACGGCTTGTAAAGTGCTTTAATACAGTAGACTTCCCGTGTTAACACATTTACTTGGCTGGAACTTGACAGGACTCACCAGGCTGGGATGGTACCACTGTTTGATTGCCATCACCCACCATGTGGGTAACTGCAATGCTCCTGGCTTCTGATGGCACCTCACCATCCGTGTGCATACCCTGCCCCACCAACACTGTTAAAAAGCCCGTGCCTGGTCAAGTTACTCAACCTAACATAGGCTGGTGGGGCTAGGGCTGCAAGAACCGGTAAGAACTGGTGAGCTCAGGCTTTCCGAGTTTACGAACTTGGGGTCTCAGTTTTTAAACTAGCCGGCAGATCAATTAACAAGTCATCCATTTTAAGTTTAAAGCTCTTAATGCACTTAAAAATGTGTCTAATGCCTGGGAGAACCGGGGAGAGGAGGGTGTAGGAACTGGGATTGATATGTAAAACAAGCTTGTTTCAAATTTATATTAAAAAGATTATGTAAGATTCTATTGCCAACACCATAGGACCACAAAGCATGCTGGTACTATCAAGGGAAGGAGTTAAGCTGGAGACCAAGTCCATCTGATTATAGATTCCCATCCAAATGATCTCATGTGCACTTCCAGTACTGTCATCCTGCTGTTTCCCACCATAGGGGACAGGGTCACTCATTAAATGTGGAGCCTATCGGCCTCAAGCCTCTGCCATCTTTCTCCACTAGTTAAACCACCCTCCCTCCCACATCCACAACTGGAGCTACTGAACACCATCTTGTCTGGCTTCGGAGGTACTGAACTTCTAACTCAGGCCATGCCTGCAGTGTATTTTGAGCCACTTCTCAAACCACGGAAATGGTCTAGTATTGACACAAGGTGACGGCTGTCTTAGCAACTCAACTCTCTGAAGTGGTCCAAGGGGCATCTATCTGATGGACCTGCTTCTCAAGTTCATGGTAATGAACCCTTTGCTATCAATCAAGGCTCCCAGACCAAGCCTTCCCCACCCCGTTTGAGACAGTTGCTGTTTAACTGAGGCTGCCCTCAAACTCACAATTCCCTCCTGGAGTTTTAAATAAGACACTATCTTCAAATACTCAGTAACAATGTCTGTTCCCATCACTTGAGATGGGTAAGAATGAAGGCTTCAGGGTAAACAGTGGTACCAGTCAGTCAGGTAGACACAGCTGAGGGCTTTCACCTTAAACTCATCTTCAAATGAAGTATAGCCACCTCCTGGGATCATTGACATCCGGTAAACTGGCAACTTTAGCTAGCCATAGGGGGGGACAACTAGAACCTTAGTAATGGGGATGTTATGAGGGGGTTCTGTTCAAGCAAGAACCAACACCAAGTTCAAGTAAGTTAGCCCGAGCTATAAACTTCTGTGTAGGAATGTTTACCTGTCAGCACGTGCAAATGCAGGTAACCCGCGTAGAACCCAGTTTTCCTGCAAGTGCTCTTGACTGCCCAGTCACTGTCTCTACAGCCCTGCCTGTAAAAACCAAAAATATCACTTACAAGCTATCAACTCGAGGAGCTGGAGGTTAGTATTGCTACTTTAATTAAGAAGTGACTTTTGGGGGGGCTGGAGACAGGGTTTCTCTGCATTGCTCTGGCAGATCCACCTCTCAGGTGCTGGGAGTAGAGGTGTGTGCCACCCACCAATGCCAATGGAAGCTACAAAAGGGTGACTGACAGTCACACTTCCCAGGGGGAACTCTTCAACAACAGCAACTGCTCAGTGAGGAGCCATTCCTCCAGCAGCAGATTTTTGCCTTTCACCTGAGTTAGCATGAAAACCCTCTGTAGACACGCCACATCACCAGCTATGAAGGAAGGGCTAAACCCGGGCCAAGAGGCAGCACAAAAACATCAGGAAATAGAAAGGGGACTTGTATAGCTCTTAGACCTGTGTTAGTTCTCTCAGCACCAAAGAGCCTCCTAAACTTGTTCAAATCAGGATCAACCACCTAAAATAAAGTAACATTTTAATGCCCCAACCTGAAATTAATCCAATACAAAAACAGGAATCTGAGAATAACCCAGGTTATTTTTAATTTTTAAATAGAACTAGGTGTTCAAAATCCCCATATCAGAACTTTAAAAACAGGAAAAGATTTCAATACAACTAGAAAGATTTCATTCCAATGAGGCTGAAGATGGAGGTTTTTGGTTTGGTGGTGTAAAGGAGATACTTACTATGAAATGGTCTAAGTGGCATTAAGAGGGGACTAGTCTTAAGCCACTCTGAATCAGAAGAACTATCCAAAAGTCCAGTAACCGTGACGTCCAGTTACTGCTCTTTAGAGAAAGCAACCAATTATAAATTAGTTCTTAACCACTAAACAAATCACAGATAACAGAACCACAGACCAGGCCTTGACCTTTATTTAAAAAGCTGCATTTTTATTTTGCTTTCTGACTCTGTGCTTGTGCCTTCAACACTTTCACAACAATTTTCTGCTCCTCAATAAGGAAAGCCCGCTTGATCCTAGGAAGAAAAACAAACTTCAATTACCATTTAACATAGAAAATCAGCATTATAAGATGGAGCAGATCAAGATCAAATATCCACAGCTCGTAGGATTGCACTGATGAACTTTTACAGATGGCAGTTCTAATTCCAAGTGGTCTTGCCTGCTCTGTGGTGACTATAAAATAAAGTGGTTTGGTTGTGCGGGCTAATTCTGTCAACGGACACACAGGCTACTCCTACGGGAAGAGGGAACCTCAATCAAGAAGATGAGGCAGTGCCAACCCTGGGTGGGGGTCCTGGGTGCTCTAAGGTGGCAGGCTGAGAAGGCAAACAAGCCAGCAGAGCGCCTCTATGGCCTCTGCCCCAGTCCCTGCCTGACTTCTCTGTATGATGGGACTGTAGCTACCTAAAGCGCAAAACGAAATAAGCCCTTCCCTCCCCAAGCTGCCTTTGGTCATGGTGTCATCACAGCTTCAGGAACCTAACAAAGACAACTGGACTATCAGCTGTTAGCTTCTGGCCAATATATTTCCTGCACCAGGAACCAGGACACATTTCCCATAAAAACCAGCGTGCTGCTAGAAACTAAAACTCAGGGGTAAAGAATGGACCCAAGGACACCATCTTAACAGATGAGCTCAAATCTAGAGTCTGTAGGAAATAAATCAAATATGCCCAACATCCATTTCCTACACCTCGAAGGTCATGACCCCATCCCCTTTTCACTTCTTGTCCTGACTGTACCAGCTCAAATACCTGTTCTGTTTCTACCACTCAAGTTTGGCCTCAAATACCACCCCAGTTTCTCCAACTACATGAAATTCCTCTTTTAATTTCTCATTCTTTCCACGGATACTTTGGGCACTGCCCCTTTGGAGTCATCTGAACTTAAACATAAGTGCTGGTTTCTTCACTAAAACCAACCCAGAATAGTCATTCAGGTGCATGGGAATGTTAGCCCGTGCTCAGCAATCACCACTCTACCACCAACCAGAGATTAGCCCCCTCCAAGCCAGTATCACGGAACAAGGCAAGCACATTTCCTCCTCCCACGTACAAACCCTCACCTTCTTACAGGAACGATCACATTTATTCTGCTGTCCTATCGGCTGTGGTTTACTAAATGATTCTCAGCTTTGCTTAAAATTCACCGGTTCCTACATCTTACACCATCTCCTCCCCAGATGCCTATTAGCAAACACTAACTCACCATTTCCCGTCCTTTCTCTCAAAACCAAAGCTATTTTAAAGATGCTTCCCAAAGTTCTGACATGGGCCATCGATGCTTTGTATAGCATCCACCCATCAGCTGTCAAGGAAGAGTCAATAGCGGTGGGCATGAAGAACAAGAGAAACACAGATGTCTCACTCACCTGTCACGGACACACTTGGCGCACATGGAGCCACCGTAGGCCCTGCTGACGTGCTTCTTGGTCTTAGACAGTCTCATGAGGACTTTCGGTCTGACAGCACGGACCTGTAAGGAAAAGACAGCAATTACCCCGAGAAAAAACAGACACTTCCTAGTAGCAACTGCAAAGGGAAGCCAGGTTACCGCCTCACCCAAGAAATATTTCAGTCATTTCTCACATGGGCCGTTTAAGAAAACAATCAGTGCTCTTGGAAGACATGTCCCCAGACATTTGACAATTCCCAGCCACCTGAGCAATTACCTGCTTCAGTCACTTCCCCACCGAGGGATTAAAACCCAAAAGGTACTCACCCCTCGAAGTCTGCCCGGGCACACACCACATGCAGATTTAGGTGCTTTTCCAACCTTCTTGGTATAAAGGTAAACAATCCTGTTGCCAGGGGTTCGAGACCTAGGAAGGGAGGGTGTGAGCAGCTCAGTATCACAGAGAAGGTGACAGTGGGTACCTTAAATTTGGGAGGGGGAAAAAAAAGTACTTACAGCCTAGTTTTGTTAGAGGCTGTATTGTAGGAAAGCCTACGTCGGTATGTCAAACGCTGGACCATTTTGAGTACCTAAATTTTAAAAGAGAAATCACATTGCACTGTAAATACAAATCAAACTTCAAGTCATCACCACACAACACAGCTTACACACTTACACACACAACTAAGAATTCCACATTTAGTAACTATTCGCATTGAGAGGTGACTAATATTAGGCAACGCTTCCCTACCGGTAGTCAAGTGTGGCGTTGGTTAAATCCTGACCATGGGCTCATTCCTTAAGGAGTCTGTTTTGTTTGGTGTCTACACAAAATACTAAGCAGGAAAGCTGGAGAAACACCGATTTAAGGTGCGAGAACGAGTGGGACCCTCGAGGTGAAGCCTCAGCAATGCCATCTGCTGCAGCAGAGTCAGCTGCTGGCCTCCCCGCTCGTTCACAGCTACCACTAGGCGCACGCTAGATGTTTTTAAGACCTAGGTCTGGTTCCACAGCAGCATCCCCGAGAAGAAAAAAATCCATCGATGGACTGACTCCCTCCCGTGCCGCGCACAGCACACGAGCGACCCTCCAGTGCGTTCGGAACCCAGACCCCGGACATGCTGGACAAGCGTTCTACACGCGCGCAACCTCGTCCCAAAGGGAGCCACCCCAAGGGACGGACACAAGCACAGGGCAGCCAAGCCGACCTGTCCTCCGAAACCTACCAACACCCGCTTTGTGTGAGGGGACCCCAACCGTCAGGGCCCTAAACCCTCACAGCGGACCAGTGTGAAGCACCCCAGCCGCCACTGAGCGGTCTGTGTCTTCCCAGCCAACGCAGACGCCGCCGCCACCCATCGGGACGGATGTCAACACGGGGCCAGCCGGAGGCTGCGGCCCCCGCCCGAGGCTCCGCGGTCGCGATCGCTCAGCGCTTTACTGCCACGACCTGCGCCGCTCGCTCTGCGGTCCGGTCCGGCGGCCGAGGCGCGCGCAGACCCGGCTCCTCCGCTTCGGGAGCGCCGCGGGGACCGAGGGCTCCCCGAAGCCACGAGCCGAGCACCCGCCCGCCACACTGCTCTGCCGGCCCCTCACCCTCGCGGTAGCTGCGGCACCGGCCCCCACGGCGTCCCGCCCGCCTGGCGCCTCGGATGGCTGCGGATTGTAAACAGAACAAGCACGGAGAAGAGCTACGCCGCCATACCTGTGAGCACCGTCCCCGGAAGAGGAAAAGGAAGGGGCGGGCGGGCTCAAAGGTCAAGTATGACTGCGCATGACAGGAAGTACGTCAGGGAAGAGGCGTGCCGGGGGAAGTGCGCCGCCATGTTGTACGGAACCGGGCGCGCGGACCTGTGGAGGCGGCCACGAGTGGAGCCCCAGGCTCAGGCTCTTCTCTAGCCACGCGCGGGGACGTGAGTCACGCGAGGGATTGGGGGAGCGTCGCTGCGGAAGCTGAAGTAGATGGCAGAGGAGCCGTCCCCACGCCCCTGCAAGAAAACACGGGCGCTACGTACGGCACGTTTAGCCTAGGGTGCTTAGACCTGGGTTTAAATCTACCGCCATCCCTTCAGGTGACCTGGGCCCTTGCCGTTCCCAGCCTTCCCTTCTGTCATTTAGGCGGAGCACAAACCTTACCTACAGACTTTGCAACGAGCATTTGCTAATTGCTGGCTGTCTCATTTTGGGCGAGTCCGTAAGTCTCTAAAATGGAAGTGTCATTAGGTGCCCTTGCAGTGCAATGATCAAAGGCTTCCTGAAGTTAAAGCACTTAACCCACACGTCTTAACAAAGAGCTGGTTTATTACTGTGTGCAAACAGCTAAAGTTTGGTCTGCGAGATGGAGAAGCGGACCAGAGCGGGCCAGCGACCTCCAGACGTCAATGTGAACGTTTAAGTCATGCGTCTTTAGTTTTCATATTGTCAAAGGTAACACTTTCCTTGGGTTTTAAAGAAGAGTCCCACATCACTGCCGTCCTTGTCAACTAGTAAACTTCTCCGATACTATCCTTCCCTTGGCTCGCAAATGGCTCTCTCCAGCCTGTTCTTCCAACTCTGGAAGCTGGTGTAGAGAGAGAAGCATAGTTTTTGAATAAACGATTGACTGAATAAATACATGTCCCTAGAATCCCATCTCTTTATTTCTAGAGAGACTTTGCTGGGCAAAGAACCGTGGGAAATGGGAGCTCTTACATTGTACAGTACAAGTTGTCAGTACATTTCCGTGCATGCCTCTCCATCCTAGTAGAAAACGGTCTTGCTGTTGTATATTACCCACGTTATACTTAACCCTACTGTATGACTTTCTTTTTTTTCTGTTTCAACTGTGTTTGCATTTTATTGTTCAGTCTTGCTGAAAATACATCTTACATCTTAGTAAAATTCTCAAAGGCCCCTCATTTGTCTTTTATTAATCTCCTTTATTTAGTTCTCTGTCCATCTCTGCATTAATTTTTCTTTATATTATTTTATAATTTTTGTAAAGCTAAAAGCAGAATCTAAAATACTTTTCTGGTTTGGACTATGGACATTTGAGGTTTAACGTTTTAAATATTTGGGATGGAGAGATAGCTCAGTGGTTAAGAGCACTGGCTGCTCTTCCAGAGGACTCAGGTTCAATTTCCAGCACCCACATGGCAGCTCACAGTCGTCTGTAAGTCCAAGGTTGGACACACAGGCAGGCTAAACACCAATGCACATAAAATAAAACGAATACAATTTCAATGTAATTTTAAGTTTTTTTTTTGATAAAAGTTCATTTTAATTGGATCAAATTCAATACTCTGAATCTGTGTAGTTTGTGTCTTACTTAAAAAAATTCCACAACCTCTTTAAAATATGCTGGGCCCACAGTGATATCACACACCTTTGATCACAGTAATCAGGAAGCAGAGGCCAGCCTGGTCTACAGTTCCAGGGGAACTAGGGCTACACAGAGAAACTCTGTCTTGAAGGAAAAAAGTCACCTACATCTTCATTACCATCTCCTCATTTTTTGGTTTTGATATCAATTTAATTAGTATATGAAAATTACTTTAAACTAAAAACCCACTTCATTCCACATGATTTAGAAATAATGATTGACTGCTGTATCTCTGGACAATTTTGTTTATACTTTCTTTTTAAATTAATTTTTGTTAGCATACAAAATAGTAAGTCTGCTTTATGCTGTTTCATATGTATGTCATTCTACCTTGCTAATTTTTGGTTTTTGTTCTAACTACCCACCTTCCTCTCCCACCTTTTTTTTTTTTTTTTTTTTTTTTGTTCTTTTTGATTTTGGCTTGGATTTTTTTCAAGACAGGGTGTCCCTGTGTAACAGCTCTGGCTGTCCTGGAGCTCATTCTGTAGATTAGGCTGGCCTCGAACTCAGAGATCTGCCTGTCTGTCTCCCAAGTGCTGAGATTAAAGGTGTGCACTACCATAGCCCCTCTCTCCCCCTCTTCTTGTCGGCCCCCTTCCTGCCCTCTTACACTTTGATGACAAGCTTACACACACACATACACACACACACACACACACACACACACACACACACACACACACACACAACACACGCACATCTAAATTATGCACATGAAAGGAAACATGGAACCTTTTCTTATAACCTTTTCTTGCCCCTTCCCTTTAGTTCCTGTCTACTTTCTTAGTATATATTCCACAATTGAGAGAAAGCATGATATATATCTTTCTGAGTCTGGCTTATGTTGCTTAATATAATCTCCAGTTCCATTTATTTCCCTGCAAATACTGTAGCTTTATTCTTCATTACAGCTGAATAAAACTCTGTGTGTGTCTGTATCAATCACATTTTCTTTATCCATTCATCTGTTGAGAGGAATTTGGGCTGTTTTCATATCTTGGCTGTTGTTCATAATGTCACAATAAACATGAACTTCACCTGTGTTTTCAATAACACAATGCCTCATAGAAGCCAAGAATGGAGCCACATAACTGTAATTCCAGCATTTGAGAGGCTAAGGCAGGAAGAATATGAATTTGAGGCCAGCCTGGGACCTTGTTTTAAAATAAAATAAAATAAAACCTATTCATGGATTCATTTAGAGTTCTCTCTATACAGAGTGATTAGGGATATGATTTTTTCCACCTGTGGTGGTTTGAAGGAGAATGGCCCCCAAAGGGAGAGGCACTGTTAGGAGGTGTGGTTTTGTTGGAGTAAGTGTGGTCTTGTTGGAGGATGTGTCTCTGTGGAAGTGGGCTTTGAAGTCTCATATATGCTCAAGCCATGCCCAGTGAAACAGAACATTATCATTTGCCTGCAAGCCAATATGTAGGACTCTCAGCTACTTTTCCACCGTTGTGTCTGCCTGCATGCCACCGTGCCACAGCATGATGATAACAGACTAACCTGTGAAAATGTAAGCCACTCCAATTAAATAAATGTTTTCCTTTATAAGAGTTGCCATGGTGGTGGTGTCTCTTCACAGCAATAGAAACCCTAACTAAGACAACATGTGGAACTATCTCCAACTTCAACTGATTTTTACTGAGCCAATCTAATATGTAACCTTTGTCTTCAACCAAAGCTATCTACATCTATTGATCTGAGAGCTGGCTTTCTGTTCTGTTCCACTGGCCAGGGTCTTTCCATTATCCTTTCCACACTTTGTTAACTCTTTATACTTAATTACTTCAATCCAGAGGGTACCCTTTACATTATTAATTCTAGTTTTTTGCTTGTATTTAGAATTGTAAATGGTTGTATATTTACTTTCAGTCATCTTGATAAATTCCTCTATAACTTTTAGTAATTTATATGGAGATTCTTTTTAAACCTTTTCAGATCATTTTAAGTGTATGTGTGTTTGGTCTGCATGTATGTTTGGTCTGCATGTGTACTTGGTCTGTATGTGTTTTGGTTCCTATAAAGGTCAGAAGATGGCATCAAATTCCCTAGAATGGGAGTCAGGGATGGCTGTGAGCCATCATGGATGCTGAGAATTGAACCCAGTCCTCTGGAAGAGCACCAAAGGCTAGTAACTGATGAGCCATCTCTCCAGCCTTGTCTTCTAAGATTCTTTACATGCAGTATTTTTAAGTGTTTACATGAGTAATAAGCATGTAACTTCATAAAAATTCTCAAAGTTAATACATAGACTGTTACGGCAGGTTGTTCCTACCCGCCAATTCCATCCTGCCTGCCACCAGTCTGGGCCCACAGCCGCGCCAGCCCCAAATAACACTCTGAGACTCTGTATTTGATATAATCCTGTTGGCCAGTTACCATTATTGTTTATGGGCTAGCTCTGCCTTAATTATTAACCCATTTCTACTTATCTAAGTATTTCCACGTGGTCGTCTTATCAGGGAGCAGCGGCAGGCGTCCTGCTTCTTCCCGGGCTACATCTCGACTCCTCCCTCTACTCCTCTCTCCTCCTTCTGGTCTCCTAGCCCTGCCTATCTTGCTATCTCATTGGCCACAGAGCTTTACTAACCAGAATGAGAAACATATATACAGAATAACATCTCCCATCATCTCCTCTTTTCTGTCTAAAGTAAAAGAAGGGGTTTAACATTAACATAGCAAAATATACCATACAACAGTTATCAAATAAGAGTCATAGTAAACAATATTTAGTCCATTAACATTTTGTAAGACTTAAAGAAAATATCTTTAAGATGGAACATTACAGAAGAACTTCGGGTGACTGACCAGGCAATGAGTTGTCTCTGTCATTTCTAGAGTTTATATATTATCCTTCTATGGTCTTTGATGGAGTTGAAGACAGATAGTTATGGTTATAGTTTTCCCTAGTTAGGATTAAAGATAAGTTACATATAGGACTTTAGACTCACAAAGATAGGATAGATGATATTTTCTTTAAGTCTTACAAAATGTTAATGGACTAAATATTGTTAACTGTGATTCTTATTTGATAACTGTTGAATGGTATATTTTGCTGTGTTAAGGTTAAACCCCTTCTTTTACTTTAGACAGAAGAGAGGAGATGATGGGAGATGTTATTCTGTATATATGTTTCTCATACTGGTTAATAAAGCTCTGTGGCCAATAGAAAACTAGATAGGCGGGGCTAGGAAACTAGGAGAAGGAAAGAGGAAATGGGAAGGAGGAGTCGAGATGTAGCCTGGGAAGAAGCAGGACGCCTGCCGCGGCTCCCTGATAAGACGACCACGTGGAAATACTTAGATAAGTAGAAATGGGTTAATAATTAAGACAGAGCTAGCCCAAAAACAATAATGGTAATTGGCCGGCAGGGAGGAACCTGCCATAACAATAGACAATATGATCAACACTCCAAATGGGTCCTCTACCTCCTCCCTCTTTCTCCAAAGATAACACAATACTGACTCTAACCACTTCATGGTGTCTTTTATTTCTGTATTTTATATACATCACATCTCTTTTCACCTAGATTCTTTTGCTCAAGCTAATGCTTGTAAGATTGATCTACATTATTATTATTATTATTATTATTATTATTATTATTATTATCATCATCATCATCATCATCATCATCATCATCATCATCATCATCATTGGTTCCAGACTGGGTTTCTCTGTGCAGGGAACTTTCCTCCATAGACTAAGCTGGCTTTGAATTCAGAGATCTGCCTGCCCCTGCCTCCAAGTGCTGGGATTAAAGGCGTGCACCACCTCTGCCAGGCTTATAGAGTTTCTTTGAGCAGATGTATATAGACCAAGCTGGCCTCTAACTCAAAGCAATCTACCTGCCTCTAGCAGGATAAAAGGCATAGGTTATCAGTCTGGCTTACACTAGTTTTTAAATGACTGGGTTGCAAAGGAGTCAATTAAGACAAGGTGGGAGGGAACATTTGAAACTGAGTCTTTTATTTGAAATGAGCCTCAGATATAATTTTTTAAATGTTATTTCTGAGTAAGACTGTGTTTATGTTCATTGAGATAGGGAGATTGGGAAATCTTCAGTGTAGAACTTTCTTTTGTACCGTTACTGGCCCAGCAACTGTAGTGTACTGTAGAGCTGTGCGTTTTATTAGCTGGTTGTTTGTGGGGAACTGATTATATTACCACATTACAGTTTATACATTGGAAACATGAATTGATTGGATGTAAACATTTAAAATAGGCCATTGGTTTGATGTCTTGCTTGGGCATGTCTTCATTTAAAGACTTACGTTGAGAATGTCAATGAAAGGAATAGTTCTCACCTGAATATGATTGCTCATGGCTCAGGACCACAGATAAGGTTTCCCTAAATGTTCACATTCTATTGAATTAGCAATTCCATGAGCTTTTTATAGTAACAGAACAAAGAAATCCATAAAACAATATACTTTTCAAATACATTGCTTGGTGCATTGCAGGCATGTTACAGCATGTGGGGAAGACTTGTAGGCCTCTGATGCTACCTGACAGCATTCTTAGCCCTCTGGTCGGTGGGTACTGGGGGTCTGTCTGTACATTCCAGAGTGTTTACCAAATGGTCACAGAGGAGGTCAGGTACAGAGGGCAGAATGGCCGTCAAGAGGCTGAAGATGCCCCAAGATGATCTAGCTCTGGGTTTGCAGCATTCCAGCCTCTTCACATTATTGAACCTTACCTGTCAATCAGTCTGTGTAGTCACAGCTTCTACCGGTTCTCATGAAGAGAACTTAAATAGCCGGGTGGTGGTGGCACACGCCTTTAATCCCAGCACTTGGGAGGCAGAGGCAGGCAGATGTCTGTGAATTGAAGGCCAGCCTGGTGTACAGAGAGCATTCCAGGACAGCCAGAGCTGTCACACAGAGAATCAAATTGTCCCCCATCTTTGAACCCTCATAGAGACCACTGGTCATTATATTTCCACTCCTAGCATTTTCTCTTGTCCCCTGTTGAGCCCTTCTCTGAAAGTGTGACTGTGTTTTTAATGCAATCAGCTTTGTTAGCTTGTTCTGGAATTTAGGGAGCACTTTCCCTACAAAGGGTTAAAATACCCCAGCATTTAACGTTCTAAGTTTTAAAAATAGGAATTTGAGAACAAATTAGATTTTTCTAATAGAAATGTTTCTGAGCCTAAAGCCCTAAAGGGGAGTAAGGAAACCAATTAGCTTTAATTTAAATAATCATGTCTTAAGTAGCAAATGAACCAAGTTCTATTGTCAGAGAACAACTGTATGAAATCCCCCAAAGGTTAGCTTCAAAACAGCATTGATGCAATGGTTTCATCTCTTGCTAATGGAGTAAGTTTCTGTTGGTCATTGTAACCTTTTTGTTGTTTAACTGGACATGGTAAAGGAGGGTGGGGGGTTCCGGGAAACTCACATTGATGTTCCTATTGTTAGTAACTTAAAAAAATAACAATGTAGCTAAAATTTTTACTTCTGGAAGAAAACAGTTTAAGAAAACATGGGAAAATTGTATTTTCATATTCCAAAGTGTGTATGTATATCTACAAACAGACTACTGTTTATGTTTTCTCTCTATTTGTTATTTAAAGGAAATGGATGTGTTTTAGTTGAAATTATGTGATGATTTCACAAACATGTCACAATGCCAATTTTTTGCCAACATCACTAAGCCACTGGAAATATATTAAGCAAACATGTATTATTAAAAAGGCATAAAAGGCATGTACTAAACCTTGGCAGTGGGTTAACACCAGGAGATTTCTTTCAGATGGCTTAACATACTAGAGAGAGCAGGAATTTGGCCAAGAGTTGGAAGTGGACCCTGGAAGCTTCAACATCTGTGCTCAGTGGCTTTGACTGATTTTTCTCATGCTATTTCTTTTGATTTCTTCCTCTTCACCCGCTACATTTGTGTCCCTGGGAAAGCTAGCCAACCTTGAAGATTGTCTCTGTATCAGTTATGTAGGAACTAGTATATTGTGGACATCCTGTCAGAACCAGAGGTGGGCACAGGCTGAGGCTGGCCCAGGCTGAAGCTGGCACACAGTGGGTGCTTTGTGAACTCTGGCCTTAGGGTTGTTTTCTGAAAACAAAGGTATTATTGCTTTCTGGTCTCTGACTGCCCAGCTTCACACTTCATGATCATTTCTTGTTACAAATGTGCCTGTTTCATCTCCTTGTAGCATTTTTGAGGCATCTAAAGAAAGCAGCATAGAATTGATCAAGTTGGAAAACAGTAGAGTCACAGAAATGGTAAGCAAGGAGGAAAGTGTTGGTAGATCACAGCCATGTTTTTCTGAGGTTATATTTCTCCTGGAAACATAAACCCTGCATTGGGGAAAGCAAGACCTGTGCCTTTGCCTAATTTTTTTTTTTTTTTTCAAATGGAAATCAAAGTAGTTGTTTTCATGGGAAAGGCTTGGTGAGCCATGCTGTAGAAGATGCTGATACATTTATTTCCATTGTTGCTTGTTCAGTAGTCATGCTATTTTGTTAGGAAGGGCAAATACTTTTCCAGAATGCTCCTCCACCCCCTCACATGAAGAAGTACATAATATCATGTTTGTGTTGAAACTTTTTCTTCCAAAATGTCATAACCCCATCCAGACGAGAATTAAAATCCTGTTATTTTAATTTACATCTAGCCACCAGATAAGTAAAGTTATCATTGCAATTCTAATTAAATGGGATGATTGACTAAGGTAGCACATCAAAGACGAGAAGTGAATATGATAAGTGGAAGACTTATTAATTAGTCTGTGTGGAAGAAATTCCAGAGATGTCAAGCTGAGCCTGCTGCAAGGAGAAAAAAAGCAGACGAGAAAACGCTCGTTTCTTTGAAGTTAGGAACTGAGATAGTGATGGAGGTAATTGCGTCTGACTGGATCCAATAATGAAGAGCTGTAAATCAGACCTCAGAATGCAAGGAAAGATTCAAGTAACGAATGTGGCTGTCCCCCCTGCTGCGAAGAAACAGAATGTGGAGCGCACTAATTGACCCAGCCTATTTCCCAGTAGTTCTCTGTTATTATTTATTAATTTTTAATTTCTGAATTATTTACGTCCTGGGAAATTATTCCTGACAGCCTGTTAGGCGTGCCAGAGTTAATGGAGGATGAAAGGATGGGTACCAGAATTAGCAGGGATAGAGTCACAGGCTACTGGATTTAATGATTTTTGGAAGGAAAAATTGATTTCACACAGTGTGTCACTTTATGCTACTTTAGGGATGCACCAGCTATTTGATTAATTGAGGAATAACCGATTCAAAGTATATTTGAAGTGTAAATGAGTCACAGCACTCCACTGTTTACTTTCCCCCTTTCCGGGAGCGCTGGGTTTTCTCGAAGCTGATGATTAAATGCTGATGAAGACATGTTTGCACACCCTGTGCGCACACCTGTTCGATTCCTGTTCAACTCAGAGGGAAGCTCTTGCTCTCCAAGAGCAGGCACTTTCTTTCCCTGTTATTCCTTCTCCCTCTTCCCGCAGTGGTTTCTTTATTCCAGCCCACAGGCTCAGGGAAGCCGTGGCCCGCCCCCCTCAGGAACGTCACTCACCTGCTTTATGACTTGCTCAAGGAGAGGAGAGACGAAGAAACAATGACTTGGGTGCACTAGAGGGCAGGGTCAGGAAGAGCAGCGTGAGGGAAGCCCGAGAGTCGTGGGTCCTCTGTGACCACTCTTTCTGGGCTTTCTCGTAGTCTTTGTGCGCCCACAGTTCCACAGCACGTTGTCGCGGGTGTCTCCTCACGTCAGATGGTTCCACTCGGCAGGATCCCACACATAAGCATCTTGAATTTGAATATGGAAAGTGTCTAGAGCTCATGCTCATCCTAGGTCAGGGACCTGGGTGTCTGTCATCAAATCCAGCTTGTTTTATCTACTTTTGCCACTTCAATCTTACCGTTATTAATGGTCAGGTAGAGTCTGCATGCTCTGAAGGGGTAGAGACTGCACTATGTATTTTATCTATTCCAAGAGCAATGAACACCAGAGTTGGTATTTAATAGAATACCGGTTTAACTCAAATGTGTTGCATTTCAGAACTCCCTAACAGCTCAGACTCTAACTTCTTCATACTTTAGTTTATCCAGTCCTTCATGTGGCCCCTTCTTTTAAAGCACTTGAGGTTGTCTGTCTGTCTGTTTTTAATCAGGGCGGTCCTGGCAGATAATAGACAAGAAAACAACCTCGGCTGTCAGAGCTGACAATCCCCTGTGCTTTCATCCCTACCCACACTACTCTAGTGTCTCCTAACTCCAACTCCAAATAAAATTTATCTCAGAAATAATTTATTATTTTTTAAGATTTTTTTTTTCTTTTTTAAACAGGGTTTCATTATATAGCCCTAACTGGTTTATGTAGTAGGAACTCACTATGTAGATCAGGCTAGCCTTGAACTCACAGTCATCCTCAAGCTTTTGCCTCCTGGGTGTTTTGCCTCACATGGTGGTGAGCACCTTTCATCCTAGCACTCAGGAGGCAGGGGCACGTGGATCTCTGCGAATTTGAGGCCAGCCTGGTCTATGTAGTGAGTTCCAGGACAGCCAGGGACATGTAGAGGAATGCTATGTCAATAAAATAAAAAAATAAATCAAACTAATCCTGTTATTTCTTTGTGTTGCTTGAGTTCCAACCTCCATCCCCTTGGCATGGCTGCAGGAACTATCTGCTGTGTCTGGCTGTGAGTCCCTCATTCTCCTGCCCAAAAAAAGTTCAGAATCCTTAAAGCCTTGACCATTCACTACAGCTTTCCCACCCCAAGCTCATTCCATTCCTCCTAGATTTCACAGCCAGAGCCAGATTTTGTTTTCCCTTAAAGGTGCTTTCCAGTCAAACACACACACACACACACACACCTCTTATTTGCTGCTAGGTCTTATGCCTTTAGCCTGCCCTGCCCTAATTTTCAGCCTTATACTTAATAGTTTACACCCTACCAAATGCAGGGGAAGACTGGCATTTTTAAACACTTGTAATTTTAGATTTACTGCAAGTACTCAATCCAAGCCAAACCAAAACAAACCCAGAAGAGCTGAGTCATGTGACATATGCCAGGGAGGTGTAAACAAACCAACCCAGATGAAGGAAAGCAGGTTGTGGTTCCTCAGTCGCAGGTAATAGAAGCCAGCTTTGTGGAAGAGACAACGGGGACGATGTGGGACGGCTTGGAGACATGTAATGGAATTCGGTGCGGATTCGGGAAAGCCAAGGACTAGAAGCTGGGGAGACGGGCCCTTCCTGCACGGGCTAGTACAACTGCCCTCTACGAAGACACGGGCTCAGAGTGGAGTGATGCAAAGAGGAAGAATGTGTAGCTGAGCCCTCCATGTAGAACCTAACCTTGGCTCTCTTAATGCAGAGTTGTCTTGGTTCTGATCCTTATTAGGGGCGGGGGGGGTGCTGGTGAGGAGAAAAGGGGAGGGTCTCACAGTACAGCTCAAGATATCCTCAACTGGAGGTAATGTCTCAGTCTCCCTGGGCTTGTCGTTCTTAAACTGTGCCTTTTGTCTTCGGTTGACTCCTCCTACTGGCAGGCACAGCACTCTGATACGGGAGGTAGATGGTTTGCTCATTCCCACAGGATGCATCAGATCCGAGCAGAGCAGACTTCCTACTCCACCATGGTGCTTCAAGCTTTACTAAGAACAATACTCTTGGGGAAATGGCAGCCAACGGAGTCTCGTTTGGAATATTTGTATGCTACTTACAAAGCCAGACCCAAGTAGAAGATGGAGAAGAAAGTATAAAAACTCTTTGGGTAGGATAGTTTAGTGGCTATATTTGTGTCAGCATAAGATTGGGGGATAAGTGGAACTATTAGTTATAAGGAGATAATGTGTAGAAACAAGACAATGAAATAAAACAGAAAGTCCAGATCTGTGTCATGGAACTTGATACATGATGAATAAACAAAATAGAAAGAAATGCTTTGTTTGATATATGATGTTAGGCCACTAGGTCATTACCAAAAGAACAGACTGTTGGCCATCTCCTACACAAAGATGGAATCCAAATGAGTTAAAAATACAAACTAGAGAAGGAAAGACCCAGAGCCAGTCAAAGAAAATAATGAATATGTTTATGGCGTTTAAGCCACACATCACAAATGGTGAACAGAAAAAACTTACAATTTGTTTATGTTAGTGTTGAGGCTATTTGTTCAGCAAAGGATACCAGAAAATTAAACAGAGCAGAGACAATTGCAGCATGGAAAACTAACAAGGGATAGATAACATTGAAGTCAGGGTTTGTCCAGTAGAAATAACATGGTTCCCATAGTAACTTTTTTTGTCAGCCACATTGAAAGATAAGGAAGTGAAATTAATAACACATTTTACCCGTATATCTAAAATGTTATAATTTCACATAAACTGCAAAAGAAAATTTTTTGTTGGGATATGCTGTAGTTTTATAAGTGCCTGAAAGTCTCTCCATCATAGCTTAACTTATTTCAAATAGATTTTAATTGGAAATGCATGATATGTATATTTCAATTAAAGATAGATTTAATGCCAAGTTCTTCTACTCTCATTCATTTCTTCCCTTTGAGGAGAGGACCATTCAAATGGCTCATGAAACTCCTTAGAGGAAGACCGTCCCAGAGTCTATATTAGCAATAGACAGCTGCCAAGGGAAGAAGAGAGTCTTCAGTGCCATGGCTGCCTGCAAGGTGCACAGGGGGAAGGGAAACATGAATCAGAACAGAACAGGCAGGAAGCAGTAGACTTAAGCTTAGCAGAGATTATCAGAAGGACTCAAATTTCTTTCTTCTTTTCTTTCAAGATTTATTTATTTACTATGTATATAGTGTTTTCCCTGCATGTGTGTCTGCAGGCCAGAAGAAGGCACCAGATCTCATTATGGATGGTTGTGAGCCACCATGTGTTTGCTGGGAATTAACTCAGGACCTTTGGAAGAGCAGCCAGTGCTCTTAACCTCTAAGCCATCTCTCCAGCCCCAGGGATCAATTTTCAATTGAGGTTTAAATAGGCATCATTATAACTCATGCTGTTTGACCAAAACGCTGTCCTACTTCGGTTTTCATAAACCAAAGTAGATGAGATAAAGACCATGACCAAAAGCAACGTGGAAGGAAAGTTTATTTCCTCTCACCTCTTGGTGAGGGAATTCAGGGTGGAAACCCAGGGTGTAGGAATTGGAGCAGAGACCATGGAGGGGTGCTGCTTACTGACTTGCTCCCCATAAACTGCTCAGCTTGAGTTTTTTTTTTTTTTTTGACAAGCCAGTACCACCTGCCCAGAGGTGGCTTCACTTACAATAGGCTCCCATATCCCGCAGCAAACATTAATTAAGAGTATGCTCCCACAGGCTTGCCTTCAGGCCCATCTGATGGAGGCATTTTCTCAACTGAGTTTCTCTCTCCTCACATGACATTTGCTTCTGTCAAGTTGACAGAAAACTGACCAGCAGAATAGCCAAATAAACATATTATTGTACAACATAAGCACATGGAAAAACACCCATAAATACTGATCATGTATTTATGAATAATACTAGAAATTAGACTTGCACCATAGCAAAATAATAGTTCTTACATGATAAAACAGAATGAGTTATATATTTGCCAAAATGTTGCTTTAGTTTTAAGTTAAATTAAAATTTCAATTTATTCATCTTGGTAGCCAGGGTTCGAGTTGTCAATAGCCACAAACTGAGCCCATTTGTAGAACTTCTGTATAGCAAAAACAACCACAATTTAAAAACAAAAATAAAAATAATAAGAGTGCCAGCATGGAGATATTGGCCTTTAATTACAGCACCTGGGAGGGAGAGGCAGGCAGATCTCTGTGAGTTTGAGGCCAGCCTTGTCTAAGTTCCAGGCCAGAGCTACACTGTGATACCTTTCCCGGTGTGTGTGTGTGTGTGTGTGTGTGTGTGTGTGTGTGTGTGTGTATACATATATATGTATGTATACATATATATGCAAACAGATGTGGTTATATGTTATTTATGATCTAATAAAGCAACTGGAAATCAAAATGCAAAACTAGCCACCAGCCATAGAGCCAGGTAATGGTGGCCATACCTTTAATTCCAGGACTTGTAGACAGAGGCAGACGGATCTCTGTTAGTTCAAGGCCACACTGAGATACATGAAATTGTTTCAGTGTTAAAGAGAAACAGATCACACAAAGGTGATCTCAGCACTTGGGATCCCTCCCCTTTAATCCCAGATCCAAACAAATAAACAAATAGAATAATATCAGAAGCATCTAATCCAAAGATATGGGCTCACCAGTACTTCCAAAGTTAAATACAATTTTACATTGCCCCTTTAAGCTTTCACACTGAAGAAACCGTAAGTCAACACAACTCACATTTCCTTGCTCAGATTAGTGTCCCAGGTATAGTTCTCTTCGAGGGACAGCAGGCGGACAGAATGTGCAGCCTTGTGACGTGATAAGGAGCTGGGGCTGCTCCTGTCTTCTCCAGAGGCCACCTAGCAATATTTTGGGTTATGTTTGTGAAGTGGGAAAGTGGAAGATGCCTGATTGCTGCCTGTCCTGGGGTAGATGTCGTTTTTCATTTATTCTCAACGTATGTATCAATTATTGAAAGTTCAATCCATGACTCACTCACCTGAGGTTCCGACGCTTGTCATCACAATTAGTGCATCCATCCTCGAGGTGGATGCAGGGCTCTTCGGTTTCCTTGTCCTATTCCGTGGTTTAATAAGGATCAGGAAAAACAGGCTGAATAGATGTTTATTCAGGGGGAAATAACTTACAACAGAGACAGATGAACATCAGCAGGTTCCTGGTCCCAAGGATGCCTCTGGATGCCCCTCTGTCCTCTGTGCTGCAAGCAAGAGAAAGCCCTGAGCTCCTTCCCCAGACCTAGTTCCCCAAGGTAACGTCCCAATGGGAGTGATCAATACCACAGGTTTGGACAGTGAATCTCTCACTACAGTCCTACAGTGAGGGTACCACTGTGCCAAAGCTAGAATTTGAACACGTTTTTAGCTGCATAACTTACACTGTTTACACACACATACGTGCCTCTTCTGTCCCTGTTGTTGGAGACTTCTTGGTTGCTTTGTTTCATTTTGCGTGCTAGGGCCTCTCTCACTCATGCTACTTAGGCTAGCACTCTGCCACTAAGTTACATCCCTAGGCCTGGAAACAACAACTTTAGTCTGTTTACTGATCTATTTATTTATATGTGTTTCCTGTGTGTGGAAGTCAGAGGACAACTCGTGAGAGTTTATTCATTCTTTCTACCACGTGAGGCTCAGGGATCAAATTCAGGCCATTGGATGTAGCAGCAAGTGCCTTTAGCTGCTGAACCAGCATGAAGGTCTGGAGACAAACTTCAAAAACTGTTCATTGAAAGATAGGAAGAAGAAAACAGAAAGAGGTGCAGTGAGAAATAAGGGAGGAAGGGAGGGAGGAAGGGAGTGAGGGAGGCAAAGGGAGGGGAGAGGAAGAAGGGAGGGAGAGAATGAGGGAGGGAGGGGGAGAGGGAGAGGGAGAGAGGGAGGGGGGAAGCAAGGATGCGGTGGGAGAAATGAACCCCTAGAATGAATACCTGGTGAATCTTGTAATCTCATTCTGCCTAGGCTGACATTGACCCTCTAGCTTGGAATCTCTTGCTGCTGACTCTCTTTGGCCCAACACAACCACTAGGCATTCACTTGTATCCCATAGAATTCAGCCTCCTTCCACACAGGTTCCAAAGTAGAAACTAACTCCTCAATAAACCATGTCCTCCTCATCTCATTTTTAATGCTTTTTTTTCCATGTTGGCAGAAGAAAGCATCACCAGCAGCTACTGATGCTGTTTTGTATTGTTTTATTATACATTTCTCCTTTTTTCTGGGGGGGGGGGTCTCAACAATGTAATGTGGTCCTGGCGTGTCTTGAACTCACTGTGTAGGCTAAGCTGCTCTCAAACTCACAATCCTTCAGACACCCCTTTCTGAGTGCTGGGCTTGACTACGGGGAAGTGCCACCACGCCCAGTTCTCACTGTTTTGTTTTTTAAAATAAAGCTCACAGAAATTAAACTTTTGAGATCTGCAATGTCTTTATTCTTTCGTCATATATATTTGGTAGTTTGGCTGAATCTAGAATTTTCTTTAGGAATTTTACCTCCTTTGTCTTTCTACAAGCGAGAGATCTGAAAGCATTCTGATTCCTGGTCCTGTGTTCTTTCCCTTTGGATTTTCTGTGGGTCCTCACTGTTTGGCCACCTCAGTGATGTCCTTGAACTTGTTTCCGGGGGGGATGGGGTGGGGGGGTGGGGAGGGGCGCTTGGTGGCCTCCGGGAGGGGGGGCACTTGGTGGCTTCCTCCCATCTGGTGTGTCATCTCTTTCACTTACGGACTTTTGGTTGGCTTGCTTATGATTTCCCGCTGTTTTCTGTGTGCTCCTGCCCGAATGCCTGTCTTCTCCACTTATTTTCTTCATATCATCTCTTCAGTTTTTCCTTTACCTCTTTCTTTTTTGACTGTGTTTTTAGGTAGTTTCTGAACTTTACTTTCCAATTCCTCTGTTGAGTTTTTAACTCCAGTTTGTTTTTCTTTAAACTTTCAAGAATTCTTTTTTTTAATCTAAATTTTCCTTTTTATGTAAGATCTATTTCCTGATTTGTTTGAGGATAATAACAACAGCCTGTTGAAGTTTTTAAAATAGTGTGTGTGTGTGTGTGTGTGTGTGTGTGTGTGTGTGTGTGTGTGTGTGTGTGTGTAGACAATTTTTTAAGACAGGGTTTCTCTGTGTAGCTCTGGCTGGCCTTGAACTCACAGATGTCCGCCTGCCTCTGCCACCCAAGTGCTGGTATCAAAGGCATGTGCCACCATGGCCTGGCTTTTTATATAGTTTTTATTTCCTTCAGAATACTTGGTTCTGGTTACTGATTTGGTTTCTAGTTTCCATGGTTAGTCAAATGGTTTCCACAGTTAGTTTCCTCAAATATCTGCCATGTCTTCTTCTGTGTTTATAATTAGGAATAAGGAATTGTCCTGCAGGAGAGGGGGAGGAAGAATTGTAGGAGCCAGAGGGGTCAAGGACACCACAAGAAAGAGGTGAGTAGTTTTATTGCAACTTGATATGCCGTGTTTGGTTAATATCTCTGGGAGGCCTTCCCATTTCTGAAGGGAAATGGAGGAGTAGATTTGCGAAGAGAGGAGTGGGGAGTAGGCCAGAGAGGAAAGGGGAGAGGGGAAACTTCGGTCAGGATGTAATGTATGAGAGAAAAATAAATTTTAAAAAATTAATAAACAGATAAAGTGGATAGTAAAAAAATAAAATAAAAAGGACTTAGTGGTGGATATTGCATGGAATGCAATGGCATTGACTGCTCTTTGTACACAGGGGCTCTTTTCATTTGAATGCCACTCACCATGAACTGAAGATGGTAAGGGTTGATACACTTCTGAGATCAACGTTTAAAAATCCTTCCTGGGCTGCCATGTTTCTAGAACAGACTTTTCCCCCTCTCTTAAAGGGAAACAATCGTCAGGCTCCTAGCATTCTGGGAGCGAGATGAGGGAAGTATAAGAGCTTTTAGCACAGAATATCCATCGCCGTTCCTGCGCGAGGGGTGATAAACAATGAGCACATCTTCAATCATATCTTTTACCCTGCAGCCCTGGGGCCTATTGCTGTACTTACTCCAGAGAATAAACCATTATGCCAGGGAAGCAGGAAGGCTAATTGTCCAGTACTGTGCAATGTGAATGGGGATACAGGGATCTAGCCTGCCCAAACAGCTCTGCCCTAATCCCCTTACTTAGCTCTTCATTGATCAGCCTCCGCTTTGCTCCATTATTGAGTGTATAGCACTGCTGGCTGCCAATCTGCTTGGCTGTTTCCAGAGGTCAGGCACTTCTATATTCTCTTTCATGTGGCTTTATGTCTTCCAAAGAAAATCTCCTTATTCACATTTTAGTGAGATTTTGCAGAGAAGCAAAATTAGATGCATGGTTTAGCCAACAGTTTTCATCCAGAAAACCATTTACATTTATTTCTGCTTCTTTTGAGGTGAAAAATAAAGAAGCAGCTTTGGGACACTGAGGTAAAAACCAAAGGATTCTTCTGTCTCCTTTAATGTCTACAATGGAGGAAGTATGGTGATTAGAACAGGCATTCATTGAACTTTCTGTGCTTACAGTTGTTATGGGATTTTGAAGCTTGAGAACTCACACTTGGCCCACAAAGCCAATCCGTAGTGGGTTTCCAGCCTTGTTGGGGACACAGAGGCTGGCTAGTTAAAGAGCAGAAGGTATTTTATTATTGTTACTGGCCAGAAGTAATGTGTTACATTGAGACTAAATTCATACTACCTCAAATGAGGGAACTTCAATGTCCAGGGTTTCTATAATAGATATGTTATATAATAAGAAAGATGAATTTCCAACAGATTTTCCTCATGTTGCTTTTCTTTTCCTCTTGAGAAAGGAGAGCATAGTGCAACCTAGATTAAAATATGGGATCAATCCACCTCAGTGTTCTAAGACCTGGGATGAAGCTATCTGAAAATGAGGCTTGCCAGATAGTAGCATCCCAGCACACAATGAGGCTTGTTAGATAGACTTCCCTATACTTATAGGGAAGGCACCTCCAAAACATATGTGAGCTACAATAAACAACGAGTCAAATGATACTACTCTTAATTTTTTTCTTTAAGAGTAAGAACAATAACAGGCCTGAAGAGATGGCTCAGTGGTTAGGCATGCTTGCTGCTCTTCCAGAGACCTGAGTTCAGTTCCCAGCACCCATGTTAGGCAGCTCACAAATGCCTGTACCTATAGCTCCAAGGGATCTGAGACGTCTTTTGGACTCCACAGACACCTGCACACCTGACACACAACACACACACACACACACACACACACACACACACACACACACCAAACAAGCAAACAAATACATAGAAATAAAAGTAAACTATAAAAGTAGGGCAAGGACCAGTTGGGAAGAAAGAATTAGCAGGAGTGGGAGTGTGAGGCCCATAAAAATGGCTTCACTTCATCTCAGCTTAAGGTCAGAGAGTTCAAAACTATCCTTACTCTTCCAAGATTAAAGTTATAAGACCTAAAGGCCTCAGGTGTGGCTACCATAGGATGTTTGGTGTTAGTCATGGTTGTCTTATCTAAATAACAAGAGACTTGCTCTGCAGTGGGGTTACTCTTAACCCTCAAGGCCATATAATGATAAATTTAGTCTAAGGAGTAGTGACCAAATGTTTTAAGGATGTTTGAGGAGATTTAAGGTCGAAGGTCTGTTTCTTCTTTGTATTTGATAAAGAAATCTTTTACCATGTTCCCCTTTTTGGGTGGGGTACATAGAATGTTGAAGAATAAACTTGGGGCATTCAGTATTCAGTGGATTGCCTTCTATTTTGTGTCTCTATCTTTTCCTTAGTATTTTTACCTGCCATTCCTTAATCCACATTCCATCTCCCAGGCATGGATACAGGTTAATACAGACTGGTGCCAAAAAGATGGGCCACAACATGGAACAGGGAAGAGAGAACAGTGGGGGTGAATATTACCACAGTACATTCTGTATACCTGGGAAATTCCTTTGTTTATTTGGTTAAAACAGAGTTTTGCTCTGTAGCCCAAGCTGCTCTGAAACTCACTCAGTCCAGGCTGGCCTTGAAATCATGGAAATCTTCTTGCTTCAGACTCCTGAGATCCAGTATTATAAGTAGGAGCTACTGTAACATCTGACTCTAGCAATAGTTTTTCATGGCAAGTGTGATAGTTAATAGTGATTGTCAACTTAGCAGGGTCCAGAGTGTCTTAGTTAGGGTTTCTATTGCTGTGAAGAGACGCCATGACCATGGCAACACTTATGAAAGAAAACATTTAATTGGGCCTGGCTTACAGGTTCAGAGGTTCTGTTCATTATCATCGTGGTGGGACAAGGCAACGTGCAGGCAGAGGTGGTGCTGGAGAAGGAGCTGAGAGTTCTCCATCTTCATCCACAGGCAGCAGGGAAAAAACTGTGAGTCACTGGGCCTGGCTTAAGCATCTGAGACCTCAAGTCTCTACAGTGACACGCACTTCCTCCAACAAGGCCACACCTCCTAATATCGCCACTCCCTATGGGCCAAGCATTCAAACACATGAGTCTCTGGGGGCCACACCTATTCAAACCAACACATAGAGACACTAAAAAGAGAAGTATCTAGGCATGCCTGTGAGGGATTATCTAGGTAACTGGGGTGGGAAGATCCAGCCTAGCTGCCATCATCTTCTGGGCTGGTGTCCCACACAGTAAAGAAGAGAAAGCAAGGTAAGTGCTAGCATTCCTGGCTCTCTGCTTCTTGACTGTGGTCACAATGTGATAAGCCACATCAAGCTCCTGTTGCCCTAACATTCCTGCTGTGATGGATTGGACCGGGACACTCTGGTCTAGAAGGAACCCCTCCTCCATAAGATGCTTTTGTCATGCATTTGGTCACAGAAGTAAGACAAGTAACTAATCTCCCAGCCTACCCAGGAACCAGACATACACTGTCTGCTGTCTTGGGGCTTATGCTCTGGCAGACAGAGCAACCACGAAACATGATTCTCTGTGGTAGGAACGTGGAAGAGGGAAATGTGCATCCATCTCAGCTACAGTGATCATTACATGAGCAGGCCTCTGACCATTATATCAGCAGGCATAGAGGATGGTAATTCACGAAATGCCTCAGAGCCAAGTTGCCATACATGTGAATATTAGAGGTATGTTTTGGAGGCTAAAGCCTTGGGGGAGGAGTACATGGGCAAGAAGCAATTCATATCTCAGAAGGGAAAAAGTGCTTGATAGCAGAAACACTTGGCTGAATTAGGGGAAATTGCTATTTATTGGCCCAGCAGCTCACTCACCTGTAATATGATAGTACATTTCAAATGACAAGTTATCAAAAAGTACATATGTATTTTTTCTTTTTTGTTATCAATATCTTATTTATCTTTTTTCCTTTTCTTTCTTATTTTGCATATCAATCCCAGTTCCCTCTCCCTCCCTCCCATCCTCCCATGTCCCTCCCCCCCACCCTCCCATTGCACACCCCCCCATTCCACAGTACTTATATTCTTAATGGTTTAAATTTCTATTAGAATACAGAATGGGTTTTCTAACTAGCAAATTTGAACAGGAGCTATTAAAGTGTAGACAGAACCATCTATTATAGTATTTGCTAATGTGTTTATCCCTTCTCCCCAATGTTTTTGTTTTTATCTAATTATAATTCAGTGTTTAAAAGATAAAGTTTTTTTTTGTTTTGTTTCTTTGAACAATCCTCGTTGCTCAATAGCTGAATTTATGTGCTGTCCTGGATCATGGGGTTGGCAGTGCTTATTTCAATATTAAATAGAAGGATTCTTTTTCATTGAAGTGAGCGGGGAATTAAGCTTACAACTTCAATTACCAATAATTAATTCCCCACACTGCAGCCACGCAGTTTGCATTTAAGCTCCCAATGCCCACAGGATAACGAAAATCTATTTTGATCACTTTTTATTTTCATCATTTAAGGAGTACATCTTACTCCAATTAGGCCCATGCATTTCAGATTGCAGGAGAACAAATACTCTTTCTCAAAAGCCGGAGTGGGGTTGGCTTCTGAGCCAGACAAAGACAGTTCTGAGATCTTTTCTGTCTCTTGCTTTTATCGAAGGGGCATGTCATATTGTGAGGAATTAGCTACCTCGTCTCCATGAAGCCAGTATTTAAAAGCACACACATGGATATTTTCCTAAGTTTGCTTTTCCTTATGTACTGAACTATTCTTTTCTGGCTTCTGTGTGTGAAATACAGCACAGTCTTTCTGTAAGGCCAAGCCCAGAAAGTCTGTCTAAGCCAAAGGATCAGAAAGGACTGTTCAGAGAAGGGAGTAGGGAGACCCACCCAGATGTGGACAGGAGAGACTGAAGTCATCGGGGAATTGCAACTTCTTTTGACAAGTACAAAGAACAGAAGGAAACCACCAGGGTATTGCCAAAGCACAGACAACAATTGGAGCTGGCGTTCTTACACATAAGAGGCCATGCTTGGAATCAGGTTCCCTGGAAATAGGCAGGCTGGGAGCACATGGGAAACAATTTGTAAGAAGTGCAGCTGCCTGGGTTTCTTCTGGCCTCAGGGGTTAATGTTCTCATCACTGAGCCTCACAGTTCATTTAAACTCATTGCAAAACTCACTTAAGTGGAATTCAAGTAATCGAAGCCACGAACTAACTGGAATATGCTTCTATACTTGGCTTTCAGGAAAAGGAGAAAACCATTTAAAGCAAGAGTGTCTGTTAGTCATTTAGTAAGATGTAAGTTCCATCACTCTCTACATCAATAAAGCAAGTTTTGAGGTGGGATACATGCTCCTCTCAGCCCAAAGGTATTCAAATCAGGATCCTGGTACCTCAAAAATCTTTAACATCATAGTAACACACTTAAAAAATTACATTTTACTTTATGTGCATTTATGTGCATTGATGATCGCCTGTCTCTGTGTGTGTGTGGGTGGGTGACAGACAGTTGTGAGCTGCCATGGGAGTGTTGGGAATTGAACCTGGGTTTTCTGGAAGATTGAATTAGAGTTCTTGTGTTACACTTGCTTTTATGAAAACATAAACCACTGGCAACTAATATTTTTAAAAGATTTTCAAATGAAGTTTGAAACAAAAATTCTTTCTTGTTAAGTAAATCTCTCTCTCTTTCTCTGTGTGTGTGTGTGTGCGTGTGTGTGTGTGGTGTGTGTGTGTGTGCGCGTGTGTGTGTAAGGACAAATGTGGCTGTTACTTAGGCACCATGGTTGTTCTTTAGTTACAGTGATAGGAATAAAAGCTGGAGAAGGGGTGGGGGTGAGTGGTCCCCGGTGAGGTTCCCAAGTGAGTGGAGTCCCAAGGTAAGGGACCACGTGGGATAGCATAGCAGGTTCCATAGCAGGTGAGGGTGACTGAGGAGGGATAACAGGCCAGGCAGATAGAGCTTAAATTGAGTTTATTTAGAAAAAGGAGAGAGGGAGAGAGACAGGGGACAGGAGGAGAGGCAGTACCTGGTGGCCAACTGAAAGCAAAGGGGGGAGAGAGAGAGAGAGAGAGAGAGAGGGAGGGAGGGAGGGAGGGAGGGAGGGAGGGAGGGAGGGAGGGAGGGAGGGAGGGAGGGAGGGAGGGGGAGGGAGGGAGGGGGGGCAGGGGTCTGACTTTTAAAGGGCTCTGTCTTTTAAAGCCTGCAGACTGGTACTCATGGAAGCCTGGGCTGACCGGAGCACTGCCTGAGAGAATTCTGCCAGGTGACAGGGGCAAGCCAGCTTAATGCCTGAATCCTTACAATGGTTGTGTGATACTTTGATTATATTCTGACAGTAAAGCTTGCTTGCTTGCTTGCTTGGAGCCTAAGGGCGGAGCTAGCCACTAGCTGACCAAGATTAACCACATAGGTTTTGGAGGACTGAGTACAGATAGGAGACAGGAAGCAGTAAGGCAGGGCTGAGGGAGGATTTCAGCCTTTTTTGGATGGAGGAAGGGAAAAATATGAGGTTGCTGGTGGCTTCTCTGATCATTCGTGTTCTTACCCTGATATCCGACTCCCAGCTTTTTTTTTATTGATAAGGCGTAATTATAGATAAACATTTCACCCATCAATCTTATTTTGCGACAAGTTCTGTCATATGCTAGTGCTTGACGAGTGTGCTAGGCTGGGTGGCATCCTCTGCCTCCGCTTCCCGGCATTGCGTTCAGAAGTGCACCACCATGCTTACCGTTTCCTCCCCCGCCCCTTTTAAAATACGGGTTCTGGGCTCAAACTCGAAGTGATTTACCACCAGGGCCATCTCCATAGACCATTTGTTAAATCTAATAATAGTTAAGAATTTAGTTTCAGTCATGTGGCAGTGCATGCCTTTGATCCCAGCACTCGGGACTCTGAGGCGGGCTAATCTCTGTGAGTTCCAGGACATCCAAGACTGCATGGAGAAACCCTGTCTCACAAACCAACCAACCAGTCAGCCAACCAACCAAACAAAAAAACCCTCCACAACTCCAAAATTTCTATTCAAGCTATTATCCAAGCATTCTGACTAATCACTTTTTTTAATATTTTCTTATTCATTTACATTAAGTTAAAATTTTAACATTGGAGAAAATGTTCAACCAAATTCAACAAATGCAAGGAGATCAGAGAGGCTTCGACTGGGAGCTATCTATGAAACAGAGAAACAGAGTTTTCCCTTCTGAAGGCCAAGATCACATTGGAACAGGGACCTTCCACTGGCCCTGCCAATCTGTGCTTGGTGCACAGCCACACACGCCCACCTCAGGATAATAAGCTAAATAACATAAGTGATTTCTTTTCCTGAGACTAACCTCCAAGACCCCCACCCCTTTTCTTTTTGAGACAGGGTTTCTCTGTGTGACCGCCTTGGCTGTTCTGGAACTCTCTTCGTAGACCAGACTGGCCTAAAACACACAGACATCCTCCTGCCTCTGCCTCCCGAGTGCTGGGATTATGGGAGTGTGTCATCACCACCTGGCTTTGTGTTTTCTTTCCTTAATACACAGTTGTTGTCAATGAACCACGTTGACAAAGGCAAGGCAAAGGAGAGGGATTATTCTGCTTGTGAACGTAGGGCCACCTTGTGGCGCCCTTGCTTGGTTTCTGTCTTCAATTGTTCCAGTGCCATAGTGTCAACAGTAAAGGCATGCCACTCACGCTCCTTGTCATCTATCAAACACACTTTCTCTTTATCCGAGAGTGTGCTTCCTTGCTCATGCTCTGCTAAGGATGCTTGCCACAGACAAGCATCTTCTTCCCAGGACCATCTTCGTGGCAGTGTAAAAATGGACATTCCTGAGCACAATGGCTATGATAAGCTCAAGAATCCCTAATGGATCATACTGTTCTGAGGCCACACACGCTGTCATAGACAGCCACAGGGATTTGGAGAAACTGACCAGCTCCAGGGTTGTCTACAACAAGGAGCAGCAGAAGCCTGGTGGCTGATTCTGCCTGGGAGAGAAAGGATACACTCAGACCTGTGCTCCAAATTCCGTATATGACAAACTCATGAGAAGACCATAGCATAGCACAAGCTGATGGCACCTTGAAGGGCTCTTTGCACCCTGCACTGGAAAGCCACTGGGACCTGTCCTGTCTATCATCTGAAAGCTGAGACTGTCCCCAGGGTTCTCAGCTGAAGCATGAATGTACAGCCCTTTTCACAAGCAAGTTCACTGGTGATGTTCGTCATCCAAGCACACTCAAGCTATTTCCTTCAGTAGAGATGATGCTTTCCTGTCTTCCACTCCAGGCTCTGTGTATCCAAGTGTGGTGGTTGGAATGGGAATGGCCTCCCATATGTTCTGAATAATTGGTCCTCAATTGGCAGACCTGTTTGGGAAAGATAGGTACATGGGTGTGGCCTTGTTGGAGGAGATCTATCAATGGGGCAGGCTTTGGCCATGATGTTTTATCCCAGGAATGGAAAAGTAACTAAGACACAAAATTGCCAGTTTTGAAGTGAGTAGTTAGGGTTTAGACCTTTACTGGAAGAGGGGAAACAGCTTCATTGCAAAGGAAGTAAACCTGTGCGTGGCAGCTCAGTGACATTGAGCTTAGGTGGAACTAACTGAATGTTCAGTGTTGTCATCATTTGGTAACAAAGACTTGAAGAAAATTTTTGAAAAATACAACAGATATTCACTTATTTCCTCTTAGTATCGAATTTTACCAACTTCCTTTTCTGTGGACCCTCATATCCTCTTAGCTGCTGGCATTCCTAGATGGGTTGAAAGAAATCATACAATTGCTCCACTCGATTCTGATCAAATTCATCATACGTGAAGTTTAACTTTCTCACACCTTGCAAACTCCTTCCTGGCTTGTCTGCTCTCACTGATCACTATTGGCTGGGCCTCACTTTTCCTTTAGAACCCAGTGAACCAACACTAAGAAAAGGAAGTCTAGAGAAATCCAGTGACTTTGAAAGAGCAAAAGCAGAGGTAAGGAAACCCCTCACTTAAAATGAAGGACAGTCTGACCTAGAAAGCAACTTCCCTCACAGGACCCTAAGATAGCAGGATACCAAGAATTCACACTGTCCCTTCAGTCAGTGATAGCTGCAACTCCAGTTTGCCCAGACAAGATTAATAAGCACACCCCAAGGCTCCTGCTGGGCCAAACAGTGAGACCATCCGGCCTCAAGGATAATAGCCCAGGACTGGTCACGTACTCAGCGGACAGGGAGTCACAGCCCCACCCTAAGCTTGTGTTTTTTTCTTTTAAATATACCTGAACCCAGAAAATTGTTGCTTCTCTAGCCTGTGAGCTGAGGGAAGCCTGCTTGCACAACCGTACCCCGTTCATTAAAGCCTCTTCCGTGTTGCATCAACTGGACTGGACTTTGAGTTCTTGGGGGTACCGACCGAAACGGGGAGACTCCTCATTCTGAGGGTCTTACAACTTGACCTTGACTGCATAGCTGGTTGTCATCAACCAAGCTTGAATTCATAGCACTTAGTTTTTAGTAGTTCAAGATTCTTTTCCATATATAGTTCTTTTTTGTTTGTTTATTTTTTTTTTTTTTCAAGACAGGGTTTCTCTGTGTAGCTTTTTACTCCAGGCTGGCCTCGAACTCACAGAGATCAGCCTGCCTCTGCCTCCCGAACCCTGGAGTTAAAGGCTTGTACCACCACCACCAGGCCCATATATAGTTCTGATGGTTAAGAGGGGTAATTGTTTTCCTTCCTAAAATTGAATTTTAAAAGTGAAGAAACACCTTTAGTCAGGATCTTTAGTTCAAGAAAGGGTGTTATGAGCAGTTTTTCCACCAGCCTGGTCCCACAGCCATGTCAGCACCAAATAACACACAGAGATGCTGTATTAGATAGAAAGCTGTTGGCCTGTTACTAGCATTTCTTATCAGCTAGTTCTGTCTTAAATATTAACCCATTTCCTTTAATCTAAGTGTTTCCACATGGCCTTATCTTACCAGAGAGAGGGTCCGGACCTCTTTTCTCAAGTCCCTACATCTTGAATCTCCTTTATTACATCTCCCCAAATCCTCCTTGTCTCCTAGTCCCACCTGTCTTGCTTTCCTATTGGCCAACAGTGCTTTATTCATTAACCAATAAGAGAAACATATTTATAGAATGACATCTCCCATTATCTCCTCTTTTCTGTCCAATTTAAAAAGAAGGGTTTTAACTTTAACATAGTAAAATATGTAACAAAACAGTTATCAAGTAAGAACTATTGTTAACAATATTTAGTTCATTAACAATTAGCAAGATTTAAAGAAAATGTTCCATCATCTATCTTATCTTTGTGAGTCTAAAGTCCTATATGTAACTTATCTTTAATCCTAACTAAGGAAATCTATAACCATAACTATTTGTCTTCAACTCCATCAAAGACCACAGAAGGATAATATATAAACTCTAGAAATGACAGAGACATCTTGTTACCTGGTCAGTCACCCAAAGTTCTTCTGTAATGTTTTATCTTCAGCCTATAAGCCATAGTGTGTCTGGCAGGGTCCTCGGCAAAGCAGGAAACTTTAAACTGTCCACCTGTGTTGGCAGTTTGTCAGTCACTTTTCTCTGTGTCCTGCAGAATGTCTGGCTGACTCTTCTGTGAATCAGGAACCCTACAGCAATGTCCATCTTGTTTCAACAGTCACTTTTCTGTGGGTCCTGAATGTCCATTTGATACAGCATGAAGTCAAACAGTCCAGACAAGCAGTACCTTGCCCAAATGGCTAGTCTTGCCATACTGAAAGCAAACTCCATAACAATTTTCTTCGGTGTCCATCTTCCTTTCTGACACGGGTGGTGTTTCCAGGAGCAGTTGTAATGAAAAACCCTAAACCATTTTTAAATGCCATATTCTGTAGGTCTTTGAAAGGTTTGAAGAATATTTATCAATCTCAAATATATCTCTGTACATTTAGAAAACCTAACTAACTTAACTATAAGTTTTGACTATCATAGGTAACTATCTGCAATGTGCACTTAACTATACATTACATTTTAAAATAGCTATATAAACACAATAAATAAGAGGAGAGATACACATATCACAAAATTGACCTTAAATTTGTATCAATAAATGAAAATTCATTCCAAAACAAAGTATTCATTTCTATGCCATAATCCTCTTTTACCTTAAAAAGAGATTGGTTGTGATCATTAATCACTTATAACCAAGCCCATTTAAACGAAAACAAACATTTATTAACAATATTTGGGAATTTGGGCGTCATTCTTTTCAAACTGCTTCCTTCTAGTAGGGGGCGCTATCTTGGGGAGTCCTAAGAAGATGCAGAAATCCTGGCTGTAGTGGTCTGCAAGGTTGCCTTGCCTCAGCTGTTTTGAATGTTGGATCACCTGAGACACTGCTTCAGGGGGTCTTGCTTGATCAAACCATGTTAGTCTGGAAGGGAGGAACCCACAGCTTTTCATTTTCTGTGGAAACAAAATAGAAATTCTTTTCCCCAGTAACCTGTCCTTAGACTTAAATTTGGAAGTCAAAGCATTTTTAAAATATATGAATTGGAGTAATTCAGCAGCATTGATAATCAAGTGTATTTTAGTACTCGTTCCTTCTGTAGCGATTGAGCAATTCAAAGACAACACAATAGCATACAGTATCTAGGCTCTCTGCACAGTCTCCATTTTTACATGGCTTTTTAAAATTACTTTATTTCTTTTACTTTTATTTTTTCATTTATTGACAGGATTTCTCTGTGTAACTCTTGCCTGTCCTGGAATTAACTCTGTATACCAGGTTCACTTTGAAATCACAGAGATTTGCTTGCCTCTGCCTCCCGAGTGCTGGAATTAAAGGTCTGTGCCATCACACCCAGCTACTTTCTTTCTATTTTTTAAAACCACTTCATCCTGTTTCTTTTTCTCTTCCAAGCCTAAGTATATTTTAAGACACACTGTAAACCTGTAGAGGTTTTTCTATATCTGAATCCGTCTTTACTGTAAATCTTTATCTTTTTCTGGCCACAAGTCTTTTATCTGCTAAACAACATTGCTAAAATGAAAGCCACAGCAGTTTTATCCACTGTCTATCCAAGATGGTGGGGGTATGTTTACCACCAGCAGTGAGAGCTGTGCTCACTGCCTTGGTCTATGCTGCCATCCAGCAGCCTGTTGCTAGCTTGGAGATGTGGTCACTGCCAATGCCAGTTCTCGTACCCACCATTCAGTTGTTAGCTGAGATCTTTAAAAGCCTTGCAGATTTTTTTTTCTCTCTCTCTCCAGCTTATGCTGAGTCTGGAACCTCCCTTAAAGGAGCTGTACAAATCTCTCCTTGTCTCTAGCAAAATACAGCCCAACAGAGAAAAATGCTGCTACCAAGAAGACTTGCTTGTCTCTGTTCTTTTGTTTCTAAAATCCCTTTTAATGCTCTTGTCAAGCTTTAAGTGAAAGTTCTTAGTACTCACGTTGCAGGCACTATTTTGTTATGAGCGGTTTTCCTGCCAGCCTGGTCCCACAACCGTGTCAGCACCAAATAACACACAGAGACGCTGTATTAGATAGAAAGCTGTTGGCCTGTTACTAGCATTTCTTATCAGCTAGCTCTGTCTTAAATATTAACCCATTTCTATTAATCTAAGTGTTTCCACGTGGCCTTATCTTACCGGAGAGAGGGTCTGGACCTCTTTTCTCAAGTCCCTACATCTTGAATCTCCTTTATTACATCTCCCCAAATCCTCCTTGTCTCCTAGTCCCACCTGTCTTGCTTCCCTATTGGCCAACAGTGCTTTATTCATTAACCAATAACAGAAACGTGTATAGAATCTTCCATCAAAAGGGCGTTATTTTTTTTTAAATATTTGTTTGTATTTTTAATTATATGTAAGCATGTGTGTCCCTGTGTAGGCAAGGGCATGTGAGTGTAGTCGCCTGCAGAGCCATCAGATCCCTTGGAGTATGAGGGAGCTCTTGCTGGCCCGGGCAGTGGAAGAGCGCCACCAGGCAAGGCATGTGGTAGCCTCTAGAACAGTGGTTCTCACCCTATGGGTCACAACCCCTTTGGGATGGAACAACCCTTTCACAGTGGCAAAATTACACTTGTAAGTAGCAACACGAGGAACTGTATTAGAGGGTCACAGTGTATGGAAGGTTGAGAACCACTGCTCTGGACTCTAGGACAAGTAGGAAAATTGATTCTGTCTTATAGCTCATGGAAAGGAACTGTTTTGCCACAGCCTTGAGTTTAGCCTTTGTGAGACCCAGTTAGGGCTTTGGACGGCCACCTTTGTAGGCAAATGAATTTGTGTTGGCTCTGCTACTAAGTTTGTGGAAATATAGTCACAATATCAAATCAGTACACTCTCAAAACTATTTTAAATACAAGCACATTGATAACACAATAACACATCCCACTTGAAAAACATGCTATTTTTTTTTTTAAAAAAAACTTTTACCTTTTAAACAAGTTGTATCAGTTAGAAAGAACAGCAGCTTCTCTAGTGTAATTTTTACACTGTGCCTAGTGAACTATTCAAGGTCTTGGATTTATCAGCTCATCTCAGCCTTTCCAGGACACCACGAGGTAGGCTCACAATGACAGTACACCATCAACACTGAATAGACAAGAAGACCCAGAGAAGCCATGCAGCTCGCCCAGGCTCACAAAGCTGAGAAGCTGGCCTGGTCCGACGCTGTCAGTTATTATGCACTTGGATGCTTCTCCCAAACGTTCGTGGCCAAAGACAAAGAGCAGACATAGATCTTGTCTTTTACCCAAGAGTCAAAGTGTGGAGGCACACTTGTTTCTAGCTCATAGGTTTTCCTTTGTGATATTTTTAGTATTTCCTGTAAGCTTGCCATGCTGCTGTTTTCACTCTTTTCTTCCCTTAGCCTTGAGGCTGTTTTCGTATGAGAATCACCAAACATCTCATTAGCAGATATCAGTTATTAAAGAATTGGTTGTGTCTGGTTTTTTTGGTGTGTGTGTGTGTGTGTGTGTGTGTGTGTGTGTGTGTGTGTGTGTGTGTGTTTTCCTCTCTGGTTCAGCTGTCTGGGTCCATGTTTCCTCTTGCTTATTTCAGATGCAGGGCACCTGTGTGGGTGCCCTGCCCTGGAGAGCAAAGACATGAACGTAAAACCTGCAGACTTAGGTTTGCCCATGCTTGTCTTTTTTTTTTTTTTTTTCTTGTTTATTTTCAAATGAAACTTGAGCTTTCTGTGTCCCTATGAAATTTTGCATTTAGACGTCATTCCCTTTTAAGTCTTCATTTCTGACATAGACTCTTGAGATTTATTAATTTGCTTCACTTATGCTAATCACAGGTAATCAAGACAACTTTGTGTTTTTTTTCCCAGTCTCTAGAAACAATCAAAATGAATAGTCAAAATGAGTTTTATTTTTTTTTTCAAGGCTTCTTTTCCATTTAAAAAAATGCTTCTGTGTTTCAGCCCAGGGGTAGTAGAAGTACATCCTAGAGGCTATTAGATTGTCAACTATTGTTTAGAGTCCTATTTTTAAAAATAACAGTTTGAGAAAACATCTGTGCTTTATGAAAAGCATTCAGTGACATTTCAGCATATGTAAATGCTTGTTGATAGACATAGATGCTGTATTTAGGAGGAGAAATGGACATCAGAATTGCCCACATCTGCTATAGTGAGCCAAGACCTGCTTAACCCATTGAGCACCTTTGTGAAACAGTTGGGTACTAGTGTCTGTCTGTTCCAACATCACCAAACACCTGCAGTTGTCCAAAGGAAATAACCGATACCACATAAAACCACAGAGTCTAAGCTGGGCATGGCAGCACACATCTGGAATTCCGGCACATAGAAGGCTGCGGCTGGAGCATTGCAGACATGAAGAAACCTGGCTGCAAAGCAAGACTACAAGGGAAAGAAGGAAGAGAGAGATGGGAAGGAGGGAAGTAAAAAGAAAGAGGGGGTACAGTTTAAAATCAAATTGTGTAAGACTTTTCAGCTTTAAATGGTATTTACTAACAGGTAGCACCACTGACAGACAATACAGAAGGCAGTTGACAAACGGGTTAAACTTCCGTTTCCAAAAACAGCACTGGTCCCCCAAGTTCTTTTTTTTTATAGAATCTTCTCTCTATTAAGTGACTTTAAGTATTCAACTTAGTTTTAGCCCTTAACCAAGGTGACAAGGAGGTTATTTTCGCCTCCCAAAGTTAAGCTACACATCTTCCCAGGAAGCCTGGGGCGGAGGGTGCCCCCTGGACAGGAAATGAGCCAGCTAGACACCTTGTGAAAGCCACCTTCGGCCCAGAGGAAAAAGTAAACCCATTTACGATTAGCCTGCATCTGAACAGGTACGAGACACGAGGAGTAACAGAGATGTTGGGAACAGGCTTGAAGTCAGGGCAGGATTAGAGAAGCCAGGTCTTGTAACTGTCCAGCTCCCAAGACTGTGTCGGAATGGAGCGAGCATCTAGCTTGCATCTGTCTGAGCCTCACCGCAGGCCTTCAGTCCCATCAGCTGCTCTACTGCAACCTTGCCTGTCAGTCACTGTCGGGTTGTGGTATTTAAAATGCCTTGCTCTCGGGGGCCACGGTGTTTAAGAGATACACATCATTCTGTAAGGGGCCGACGAGTTTTACAGGTCCTCGCTTGCTTCTGATTTGCTTTAGAGACTAGAATATCGTGGGTGGGCTCTCCTTCTGTACCAGGGGTCCTGGAAAAAAGTTAGCAAAGTTTCATAATTATCAAGAGTGTGGGAAGTCAGACTTCTGCCTTGAACTTAAAGCGCATGAGCTATCAGTTCAGAGACTACTTAGATGTTCCGTTGAGGCTTTGTATGGGGTCAGGTGTTCAAAAATACATGTTTTTTTTGTTTTTTGTTTTTGTTTTTTTAAATAAAAGCTGGAGCATCGGCTTCAAATTGGTTCCTGAGGTATTCTTTTGAAAACTGGTTCAGGTCACACAGGCCAGGGGGAAGAAGGAAAATCTGGGTTATGCTTGACTGAATTCAGCTTTCAGGATTAAAGTTAGGTTAAAGTTAGTGCCTGCTACTTTTGACAGCTAGGTGAGAAGAGAACAGTGTTTTTTTACCAGGCAGGGATGCAGAGATTTGATGGCAAAGAACCCCAGGGCCCAAGATAGTGAGATCTAGACCCTCTTTACACGTCACCCTGATTATCCTATACCTCTTCTTTACATTAGAAAAGTAAGCTCTGGGTAACTAACTAGAGTCCGTATCGATATTCAACCTAAGACCAGCTGCTCTCTCTCTTGTTCTAGAGCACATCTGTGAGCCTGGGTGTGGGGGTGTGCAGTGGAATCACAGGACCCAGGAGACTTAGGCAGGAAGGACACAAGTTCAAAGTCAGTCTGGGCTACATAGGGAGCCTGTGCAAAAAAAACCCACAGAAACAAAAACCATCACAATAAACTAGCTGATATTAAGTCAATTGATCATTGTATTGTTATGGCCCACAACTGGTTTGTCTATATTTAAATTAGCAAGCATTTAATTTCAAAAAGTTAGTTGTTTTAACAATATATAAATGTTCGGCTTCCATTTATATATAATAGGAACATGAGGAATTAATATTATATATATATATGCATATATATATATATATATATATATAAATTGTATGTATATGGGTGTCTTGCCAGCATGTATGTCTGCACATCATATGTGTGCCTAGTGCCCTTGGAGTCCACAAGAAGGGGTCAGATTTCATGGAATTATCGATAATTGTGAGCTGCCATGTGGGTTTTGGTAATGGAACCCAGGTCCTCTGGAAGGCAGCTGGTGCCCTTAACTCTGAATTGTCCCTCCAGTTCCTAAATTTAAAAACCTATCTCAACTTTATATGTTATTGTCATAATATATAAAAGCCCCCAAGACCCTATTTTTCTTAGCTTCTCTGAAGGAATTTAAATATTAAATATTAAATAATGAATTTCAGTTTATTTTATGAACATCTTGATGATACTATCACCAGTTTAGTTTATACATGTGCTAAATGTCTTGTGTCCTGATGTAGTTTATGTGTGTTCTAATTGCTTACTAAATTTCCCACACTAACTCGTCTGGGCAAAAAAAAAAAAAAAAAAAAAAAAACAAACCATCAGACATAGGCACATAAAATAGCAAAATTTCAGTTTTTTAATCTGGGTTTTCTTTGTTTTGGGATGTAGTCTCACTATGTAGTCCTGGGTGGTCTAGTGCTCACTGCATAGACCAAGTTCTCAGACTTTCAGCAATCCTCCTGCTTCTGCCTCCCAAATGTGAAATTATATGCAGATGTGAACCACTGTGTCTAACTAATGATGATTCTTTAAATTACAGTATTTATTATATGACTCCTCTGTAAAAATCAATATAGTCACAAGGCAAAATTTTATGAGCAAATGTGTTTTCAAATAGTGCTAAGCCTCACTGGGTGAAAAACACACACACACACACACACACACACACACACACACACACACACATCACACATTATTTTTGCAGTAAATTTCAGTGACATAATTCACAGGCTTTTAGATACATGTTGACAGCTACTTCTCTTTGTTTGTTTGTTTGTTTGTTTGTTTTGTTTTTCAAGACAGGGTTTCTCTACATTGATTTGGAGCCTGTCCTGGAACTAGCTCCATAGACCAGGCTGGCCTTGAACTCAAATAGATTGGTGCGCCAGCACCTACCCCAGGCTTGACAACTACTTAAGCAAGGGTAGTTTGTTCTGGGTCTACAATCCAAGGCAGCTTCAAATGTTTTTAGGTCCATTTGATTAAAATTGTGTGGTATGTGTCAGCCTACTTAGGCAAGTTCATAGTGTATAGCGTACTGAAAACATTCTTGGGACTTCTGACCATCTCAGAGCAAGAGGGACTGTTGTCAAGGTGTCTAAGTGAGACAGTTTGTTTAAATGAAGTCTCTTAAATACCCAGGAAGTATAGCATGAAGAAGTCACTGTTTTTAACAGATGAACTGTTTCTGTTAGTTCCCAATGAAAAGTTCCAATTTTAAAGCCTGGTATGATAAATGCGTTGTAAAATAAAGGGGGTTTTCAGTGAAGACTTCATTAATAATGACAGATGCTTGTGTTAAATATTACTCTTAGGGACTGGAGAGATGGCTCAGAGGTTAATAGCACTGGCTGCTCTTCCAGAGGACCTGGATTCAATTCCCAGAACAAATATGGCAGGTCACAACTGTCTGTAACTCTAGTTCCAGAGTATCTGATGTACTCACACAGACATACATGAAGGAAAAATACCAATGCACATAAAAATATACATACATATATGTATATATGTCAAACAGCAGCAGCAGCAACAACAACAACAAAGAAACCCATTACTCTTAGGCATCAGTATCCTAGCACAGACTCTCCCAAACCAGAGGAAACATCCATTAGAGATAGACCCCTCCTATCACATAACAAAACATAACGGCTATGGAGTCAGCATTTAGTCATTTAGTTTCTCGGATGAAACAAAGCTCATATATAAATACAGAGACAGCATGAGGTGGCTCTAGACAAAGGCCATTTGCAGATTTTCACGGATCTCCTCATAACTGGAAATAAAATTGGTTGTTGTTGTGGCAGTATCGGGGATGGATCCTAGGTCCTCCTGCATGTCCAGCAAGTGTCATGCCACTGAGCTACAACTCTAGACCTTTACTGGAAGTAAGATTATTTTGATTATATTGCACTCGTTGTGTTTGTCTTTTCATGAAAAGAACAGGTCGTGGATCTGAGGAATAAAAGTTGCTTTCTTTCAATATGACCTACACTCATTTGTAAGATGCAGGAAAAAAAAGCCATAAGGTTTGTGCCCCTCTCTCAGTGGATTTTCTCTATCAAGAGTTAGATCAAGGAAGTCCCACATGGATGGGTGGGATGTGAATGGGTGACAGAGGGCGCCTGGATCTCCCTATGTCATGTGACCTAACGTACAGTGCCCGTTAAACTATTAGCTTTAGCTTGAGAGAATGAACGAGGCTTGATTGAAGACTGAAAGAGGTTTGGATTTTTGATTTGTGCAAAGGCATAGTAACACTGAGAAAAATTCCTGTGGTGGGTTAGATACATGAGGGAGAAAACGGACCATAATGGCTTTCACAGTATTCTGTAACTTTTGTGCTGTGGTAATTTTGCTTATCTCTTGTGTCTTACGATTGAATATTTTGTTGTTATTATTACCTGGTCATCATGCAATGCTTAAGCTTTTTCCTTAAATTATGAAAAAGAATAACTATGGCTCAGGAAAACTGGGTCCAGGATCTCTGTTAGCTTTTTTACACCTCAGAGATTCAACAATGATAACAGTTCCCTTTAAGGGACCCTGGAGGAATTCTTCCCAGAGAAACAGTGTCAGTGCACTAGTAGATGATGTCAGTTCATTTTTTCTACCATGTTATAAACTAGAACGTTGGATTTTCCAGTCTTTAAAAAAACGGGAGCTTGAATGTTTTGATTGTGAGTCCCTTGAGCTCTGTACTTGCTTGGGGTTTTATTTTCCCTCCCTGATCCAGTCTGAAGTTCTTTGTCTGCAATTCAATCTCTATTGCTTTAATCATTTTGGATTGTACTGGTGGCTTCTCGCTAATAAAAGAAACTGGGGAGCCCATGCCAAGCCTCTTCAGTTGCAGTAAGACTTTACATATGAATTGTCTGCCCACAAGAGGGTCCACTGTCAGATTAAATTAATGAGCTGCATGTTTTAATCATTAAGGTAATAGCAATATGTGAGTTCTTTGCCTCTGTTTTAATCATTTCTGTGTTTTTACCAGCAAGCTCATCAAATGCTTTCTTTTGAGACGCCGTCCTGTTTTGCTACAGAGAACAGCTTCTATGTGGGGCAGGACTAAAGAAATGCTTTAGAGTTTTGAGAAACCCTAAATAATTTCAGGGCTTAGTGAAATTTATAGCTATGCCTTTGTCCTCCAGTGCTTTATTTATCAGATGGAGTTTGGAGAAACAGGTCTATAGCCACCATTAGCAAACCGGACCAGAGTGGATTAGATTCTCAGAGTTAAGGGGCAACAGGTGAATTTTAGGTCTTAGTAACTGAGGTGGAGACAGTTTATTTTGAGGATCACAGGCAATGTTTCAAGCAGGTGAGCTGGGAGAGATATTGCCAGGGAAGTCAGCAGTGTCTCTGATCACTTTGCCCCCTCAGAAAATTGCTTTGTATGTATTTTCAACTGGCAGGTGGGCATCTGCCTGGCACACCTCAGCCAAGAGCATTTGCAGTTCCCAAAAGCATCCAGTGAGCATGTTGCCCTTAGCTGACCCTTCTGATAAATAAAACCCAGACTCACAAAGCATGGGCACCCCTCCCTCCCCCCCCCCACCCCCGAGAGATTTCAGCCATTCCCAAACTGATACTCACGGCAGGGATCCATCAGAGTTCTCTAGTTATATTTATTGCATTGGGTTGATGCCAAACAGGTGCCTTATGGGACTTTTTAACTGATTTTGCTAAATGCAAGCAACTGTTTTAATAATGAGTTTTAATAATGAGTCCAGTATATTCTGACAGCATTTGCTCAAGCACAGCCCATTATACAATATCTTCTTCACAGAGGAGCCTCTTGGGGGGCAGGCATAGTACCACCCACTGTGCCCTTAAGTCTGCTTGATGCTCCACAGACGATGGGCTGGACTAAAGGGTGTGTGACGTAGGCACAGGTTAGGTGCTGTGCTAGGCCTGTCAGACCCAACATGGCAGCTGTTAACCTCATGGGGCTATCGAACTCTTGAAATGTGGCAAAGGAGACTGAGAACTGAATCTGAAATTTCACTCAGTTTTAATTTAAAAACACAAAGCAGTGGAAAGTATTTTTTCTATTGAAGCCAACTCTGTTGCTTCTGCAGGACCACCTTCTCTTTACTCACTACAGTTTAGTGTCCAAATTGAGACATGCTGTCGGCATAAGAGACATACTAGATTTTGAAGACAGATTGACAGAAGAATATACAGTGTGTTGTTAGTAATTTCTGTATTGATTGCATATTGAAATTATGGAATATATAAATTAAGAAAAGTAGAAATATTAAGATTACACTCACCTATTTTTCTTTTCTTTCTTGTCTTTTTGTTTGTTTTTTGAGACAGGGTTTCTCTGTGTTGCTTTGGAGTCTGTCCTAGAACTGGCTCTTGCAGACCAGGCTGGCCTTGAACTCGTAGGGATCCAGCTGCCTCTGCCTCCCGAGTGCTGGGATTAAAGGCTTTTCTATTATTTCTAATATAGTTACTAGAACACTGTAGCTTGGGGTGCTGGCTCATGCCTGCAATCTGTAATCTGAACACTTGGAAGAGAGGCAAGAGGATCGCTACAAATCTGGGCTACAGAATGAGACACACACACACACACACACACACACACACACACACACACACACACACACAGAAGGGAGGAGTGAAAGGAAAGAAGGAGAGAGAGAGAGGTGTAAATGCTGCAGGTGTCTTGCTTACACTTGGGTTGGGCAGCACTGCGCTGAACACACGAGATGCAGTATTCCTTTACTCCTCCAAGGGTTCATCCCACTTCTACCTGTTCCAAATCATAGGGGAGGACACTGGGCCTGAGAGGGGCTGAACTCTTGCAGAAGCCAAACTTCCAGGGAATGGCAGATTCGAGGCTAACAGTAGGGCTGAGTGAGTTTGGAGCCGAGCTTTTGTTTCCAAAACTTCTGGCCCCAGCACTCTGGACTACTTGGGTAGATCTCAGCACCCAAATGGACTGCATTTCAGATTTAGGAACCGGAGTTCTGGGCTCTGATGTGGCTGCTCACCATGGACAGTAGGAGAATCTCCTGGCTCCTGGAAGACTTCACAGTGGTCAGTCTTAAGGCACCAGTGTTCCATTCTATGAGTTTCTTGTTTTAAAAAATCCTAGGAAGTGAATGCATGCAATTAATTAATGTTTAGGGCATTTCTTGTATTTTCATTTTTGGACACTTTTTTAAAAAAATAGGTTTCTAGCACAACAATTGTATTTCTGATTGCAATTATATTTCTCCTTAAAAACTGGTTTCGTCATTTTTCTCTGAGAAGTGGGTCATGTATTTAGAATGAAATGAGCAGTTTGTAACAAAGATGTCTGGAAACTACTAACACATTTAAACAAGCACTGCATTTAATATTACACTTGCCCTTCTTTCTAGAGATTTTGCCCAGGGTTTAAAAGTCCAGTTAGCAGCACCACCCAGTTATGCACTGTGCAGTCAGCATCTAGACAGCTCTTTCTTGCTGCTCTTTGAGAGCTGGGAAGTCCAGCATGATTTTTATCTGCGTTCTAACAGTGGCTCGATACAGATGCCTAATGATGTGGGGGTAAAATCCCACTTCATAGGAAATCGCCTGCACCAGGTTGGATGGAAGCCTACAAGGCTTCCTCAAAGACAAAAGCCACTTGATCATGGGTCTGCTGAAGGACCACGCCTCTCTCTGGGCGGTAAAAGGGGTCAATGTAATAGCACACAATGAAGTTGTCAACAGAGGGCGCCAGAGGACGGGAAAGTAGTGCAGAGCATGGCTTCTGCATATTTCTTTGGCTTAAATTACTATTTTTTTTTAAAAAAAAAATGAAAATTCATCTTTTCATCTTGCAGAGAGGGTATCAGTCCTTCTTTCCCATGCGTGATCTCTGTCTCTCCAGGCCCGGGCTTTGAAGAGTGAGTCCCCAGCTAAAGCCAGCATGTGGTGCATAGGAGGCCTGTGAAGATCAGGGAAGCTTTTTATTTTTATTTTTTTCCTTTACCAGGGGCCACAGCCATGTTTCTTTACCCAGTTAGAGCATTAGAACTCTGCAAAGAAGCCTCGCTTCCACGGGTCTTTTCATTATTAGCAAATTAAGTCTCCTTATTGGGAAATAAATTGACAGCGCAAACACTAGAGCTCTTGCCTTGGGGCCTGTGCATTGTCAGTTTCTGGGAAAACTAGGTAGTAAAATAGACCAGCAGATGTGTAGCCTGCAGCCTGGCAGGCAACAGAGACATTAACCCAACATTCGTACAGTTATACAGGAGAAAGTGACCTTGACAAAACAGCATGAAGAAGATTCCAGGTATAGGAAGATGGAGGCCTGGAGACTAGGAAATGAGGGAGGGGCTGAGGCTGAGCAGGACGCAGAAGGACGTCATCAATGACTGAAGGTCATGGCAAGAAGTTTGGTCTTGTTTTCATGTGCAATGGGAAGTCCTTGGTAAGTGGATGATGGGATTAGATGTATGTCTGTAGCTGCTGTCTCTAGCTGCTGTGTGGATAATGGGCATTAAGATCACCATAAGGCTACTGCAGTGGTTCAGATGGGATATTGTGATGACTTGGAGCAAGGTACTGATGAAAACTGAGAGTCCCAGGTAAAGCATGAGATAAAATGGAATGATTGTGGCTCATTGAACATTCATGACACTAGACCCCAACTTTGAGGGTGACTGTAGTCCTGGATGTTTGCTTTTAATGGCACCTCTAGTCTTCTCTGTCACCCAGTGAGCATTCAGAGAAGAGCTGGCCATAGCAGTGTGATATATAAACATGTAGCCAGTGTCATCACATACATGTATGATTGCATAGAAAGATTTCTGGAATGTAACCAGGCCAGTAACTGTCATGTCTGAGGAGTGAGATGACAAGAGGCCCCAATCTGAACTCCAGATGTTACTGGTCTATTTGAAAATGTTTAAGGCAAGTCTTAATTGGTCTTCTAATTAGCAAAACTCATAAAATCACTATCATTTCCAATAAAAAAAAAAACAAACCCTTTTCAGCTGGGAAATTTGAAGGCCTTTGTAGAGCCCCAGTAATCTCTCACTTCCATTAAGTCTTTGTGCTGGCATTCCAAGAGCCTTTCTTTCTATGTGGGGACCTTCTAGCCCCAGAGAACATAGATTTCTCTCTGCAGCTCATTAGAGATGCTCAGAAAATCAACCGGGACTAGTGCAGAAGCCCTCACACACCCTTTGATCTTTTCAGTAGCAAATGTGTCATTTGTAACTCAACGGTCCAGTTCTTCCCTGAGAGTAAAACAGCAACCCGAGATGCTTCTGAGAGCCTGGCTAATGACCAGCCTTTCCCAGACTGATGTATCCATTCTGACATAACCTCCACCCCTTGGGCATCATTTTCACCTGCTTGGTAAATAATTAGCCTGCCACCTGTGGATACAGAAAGGCCTAGAAACATTTCAAGCACTGTGAGTGACTGTACCTGTGAGGGTTCAGATGAAAACTCACCTCTAAGTGGGACATGGCCAGAAGAAACTCAATCTATTGTGATCGTAAGTGGGTTATGACAAAGCCAGTAGCTTGAACCTGTCCGATTTAAGCTTTTGCCCATCAATCTTACCAGGAAGAAATAAAAGATCCCATTCTATAATACCATTTTTATGTTATAGGAATATTTTTAAAAAACAAACCTTATTTTTAAAGCATCTTTAAGTTTGTAATAGGATACAAGAAATCCAGAAAGTATAAAGTTCTTTCATAAACACATATACACACATGCATACACATGCATACATGTATATATACATGTATATGCACACACAAATGCATTCACATACACACATACACCCATACACTCATACACAGATACACACACACACACACACACACACACACACACACACAGACACACACACACACCCTCTCTACTACTAGTGCCCCACACAGATTGATCTATTTGACAGCATCTGTGTCAAAACTGATGTCCTTCTTGTCACCCTCAAAGTTCATAGTTTACAGTATGGTTGCCTCTTGTGTAGTGTAGGTTTTGAAATCAATTAATGGCAGGCAATCATCATGTATGATCATAATCATCCCCTGGCTCTGAAACACCATCTTTACTCCACTTACTCAAGCCAAACCCACTTCTAACCCTCTGCACTCACCCCTAGCCCTCCACACTCACCCCTAACCCTCCATACTCACCCCTAACCCTCCACACTCACCCCTAACCCTCCATACTCACCCCTAACCCTCCACACTCACCCCTAACCCTCCACACTCACCCCTAACCCTCCACACTCACTCCTAGCCCTCCACACTCACCCCTAATCCTCCACACTCACCCCTAACCCTCCACACTCACCCCTAACCCTCCACACTCACCCCTAGCCCTCCACACTCACCCCTAATGCTCCACACTCACCCCTAGCCCTCCACACTCACCCCTAACCCTCCACACTCACCCCTAATGCTCCACACTCACCCCTAGCTCTCCACACTCACCCCTAATGCTCCACACTCACCCCTAACCCTGCACACTCACCCCTAGCCCTCCACACTCACCCCTAACCCCCCATACTCACCCCTAACCCTCCATACTCACCCCTAGCCCTCCATACTCACCCCTAACCTTCCACACTTACTGGTGTTCTTATCAGCTTCAGAGTTTTGTCTTTTTCCTCATGTCATAGAGTTTGACCCTGAGAAAATAGTCAAGGTTATCCCTCTCACAGTGAGCTACAAGAACACAAAAGTTCCATCCCCTACTAGTCGTGGGAAGGTTTTAGTGGGGGTTGGGGACAGGAAGATTGGGGAAAGGACAGGGAGTCAATTAAAACCAATAATGCATGACAATGCCAGAAGGAAATCTGATACTTGGTAAGCTAATTTACAAAGCAACATAAAGTCAAAGAGTCTGGACAGAGGTACCCCGCAGCAGTAGATAAAGCTATTTCCAGAAGCCATAGGTTATTAAATGAAAATCCCAGTGCCAAAAGTGGACTGTCACCCTATGAGCTGTTGGTTAAGGAGATCCTGCCGTCATCTCTCCCCAACTTAGTACAGATTAATAGACGCTGCTTTTGATTGCTGATCAGAATCCGATGGTATGAGTGGATTCCTGAAGACACCACAAATGTTGGTCTGAGTATACACACAGGTAAATAAATCAAGCTGGAACTAGGCTAGAGGCTTCCTTCTTGCTGGGTAGCCCTCATGATGCTAGAAGGTGCTATAGGTTTTTTTGTTTTGTTTTGTTTTGTTTTGTTTTGTTTTGTTTTGGAGGGGGGGCAAGAATTATCACCAGTAGCCTTACTCACTGCTGACCTTGTATACAACACTACCAATCATCCAGGTAGCATGCTCACTGTTATAGTGGCACGTCTGTTGTAGAGATAACCAACCAGTCTGTATTTGAGGCCTTTTCCACGATACAGAATTCACATCTAGTTCTGTAAACTTGGTCAAAAGCCTATGGCTGTGGGGATCATAGATCTTAGTAGAGAAGCTGCTGCTGTTGTTTTGCTAAACAGACCTGGCGAGTCCATTGAATTGCCTTCTGAATAACTAGGTTTATGCCCACAGATTAGTGCTGCTGTCTGCTTTGACCAAAGGAGTTTCTTTCTGTAGTGGTCAGTGGTAACTACAGATAACTGGCTATCATGAGAGTAAGTGATGGCTGAACGTTAGCTGTAAGTGGGATGCCATAGCACCGCCTCAGAGGCTCAGGGAACATTGTAGAAGAAAGGGTGGAAAGAGTGTAAGAGCTGAGGAAGTGGGGGGAGGGGATGGAATGCTGACTTCTGCTGGTAATAAAGCCTTTGCACCTGGATCAGAGCAGCTGTGATTACCTGCACAAGACAGTGCCTGCCAGCGTCCTTTCGTGGAAGGGAAAGGAGCTCACAAGGCCCACAATTTCTATTTATTCCTGGTTGCCGGGAGATGGAGAGACATTTTCTTCAAGGGTCTAACTGGTGGTATGTCGCTCCTGTAAGCGACACCTCAGCCACACTACTGTATAAGCAACTACAATGAAATTCATTGGATCATCAGAACAAAACAAATCTAAAAGTAGGAGGGACTAGCTGGAAAGAGGCAGGCAGTCAGTGGTAGGGGAATAAGAGAGAGAGCAATGGAGAGGAATACAATCAGAAACCGTGTGTGTGTGTGTGTGTGTGTGTGTGTGTGTGTGTGTGTGTGTGTGTACAAAGATGTCATATAGAAACCCACTATGTGTAATTGGCATACACTGATAAAAATAAAAGACAAGACCACTTCTCAGAGCCCCTCTTTCTACAATTGGCTAGATTGTCTTCTCCTGTGCTGGGGGTTAAACAAGAGTTTCCACAGACCAGGCAAAGTGCTTCCTCACAGAATTACAGCCCCAGACCTTTCCTTATTTTTATTTTGAGAGAGGGTTTTGCCAAGTTACCCAAGTAGGTCTTGAACTTGCAATCCTGTTGCTTAACCTTCTAAGTAGTTGGGATTGCAAGCCTGGACCACCAGGCCTTGTTTGGCTATGTAGTTTCTTTATGATTGTCAAGAAGATCCAATGTCCTACCTAAGCCAAGCCTACATTTAATCAGCTGAATGCCATTATGAGGTCCACTGCCTTGCAGGAGGCAGGGGAGACCTTAAAGAGGCTGTTGCTTATGCAGGCTGTCCTTCTAGAGCTGTGCAGAATGTGCTCTCAGCTCTTTCAGTGTAACTTCTAATGAAAATGTCTTACAAAGTAACAAAGGACATTGGTAGACAATGTAAGCACTGCCCATGCTTTTGTTGCCCAGAGATAACCACGATTACAAGTTGAATGGACATCTTTTAGTTAGTTTTCTATTGTTGCATCCCTTTAAGCACGCTGATATACTAACTTATATAGTACTCATAGTAATTTTGGAAATTAAACACTGTTACCATTCTTGTTTTAAAGGTAAGGAGACTGGAGCACAGAGAGGTGGGATGACTTGCTTTAGATCAAAGGACCAATTAGAAGGGAAACTGGCGGAGTCCATTCTCCTGTTTGGCTGCCAGTAAACCCCACATCTGTAGCTAAGCTGTCAGTCATCTGAACAGTGGCGTAGAGTAGGAGTAGTGGGGATAGAGAAGGAAGGACGAGGGATGTTAAGATATTTACCAAAGTTCATGTGGAATTAATTCCAACCTGAGAGATAGTTTTCACATGGAAGATGGGTAATTTTTAAAAATAAAATTAAAGGATTTCCTTTTTATTTTTTTTTTTTTTTGTGAACTTTAAGGAAACCCAAGTTGAAGTATGTTATTGCGCTGTGCGGGGGCTGAGGCAGCCTTCACAGCATCCACGGTGCTTGTGTTGGTTGGTACTCACTGTCAACTTGATAGGGTCTGGAGTCATCCAGGAGACAGGCCTCCAGGCCCACCCGCAAGGCAGTGGCTAGAGGTAGGCCCTGGGCACGTCTGAGGGAATTACTGTTCTCTAGCCCCTGAGTGGCAAGGAGAATTTGAATTGGGCATAAGCAATCATGGCTCTCTTCTTCCTGGCTGGGGATGAAATATCAGTAGTGGCTTCAGACTCTTGCTGCCTTGAGTGCCCCCACACCCTATAATGGAGGGTACCCCAACTGAGAGTCAAAACAAACCCTCGCTTCCCCAAGGTACAGGGCACTGTATCTCAACAGCAGGAGAAGCAACCAAGACCTGCTGAGATCTGATTATTAAATCCAGTGAATCTAAATCCAGAATCCAGAAGCCTTTCCAATTGTCTTTTCGTCACGAAAAAGAATATTCAGTTTTGTTAGCCGTTCATGGTCCTTCAGTAATACTTCTGTGGGTTATAAGAAGTGCCTTGTATTTTTCCATTCTTAGATGAATGCAGATTGGTGTAATTTGCAGGACCAACCATCAAAACCCATGATGGTTATTTTCATAAACAACCACCCCACCCCTATTGAACTGTAGTCCCTCTGCACAGAGTCTGACAGTGATGATGACCTAGGGGGCTTTTTCTTCTTTGTTTTCCTGAATATTCCCTGAAGCCCTTGTCCAGATGTAAACATGGCCTTTTCCCACTTTCTTCTCTTTAATATACTGAGTGGAATGAAGGGATTGTTCGGGGACATTGTGGTTTTTTTCTCTTCCAAGCTGAGTTGGATTCGGCCGACACCATCAGTGGCCAGAGTCAGTGCCATCTGTCAATTGTGGGTGGCCTGTACTAGTGGCCTCCTTCTGTTCCCAGTGGATAGGTAACAACCAGAAAGTCAGTCTAGGCCATCTGGAGCTTATTGGATAACTCAGAAGAGAATTCCAAAATGCAACCAGGCAGAGCCCAAACCTCCTGCTTGTTGTCCGAGTTTGGGTCTCTTGGGTAGGGTGACTTGAGAAAATTTCCAGTAGTATGGCCTAAATGAATAGACTTTTCTGAAGTATACATTTTACTAAAAATAAAAATAAAGAACATTTTCTCAGGATCCAGCGTAGTAATATAGACCTGGAAATACACGATGGATAAGGCCAAGGCAGGAAGAGCCCGTGTTGGAGGTCACTCTGGCTTAAAGAGTGAGTTTGAGGCCAACTTGAACTACAAAGGAAGGCCTTGCAAGTAGTTTTCTAAAGGCTCTAAACCACCTCATTTCTCCAGCGTGACACACAAATTAACATCCTCATGAAGATATCTGATTTTAGTTGTTACTAGCTCTAAGGAAAAAAGGTAAGGTTAGTGGTTTAAAAGATAAGTATTGTAACAAAATACCAGGGCCTGCTATGGAGATCAGGGAGAAAGAAGATGCCGGCGTCTCGGTTTCGGATAAGATGACCACGTGGAAATACTTAGATAAGTAGAAATGGGTTAATAATTAAGACAGAGCTAGCCCATTAACAATGATAGTCATTGGCCAACAGGATTGTATCAAATACAGAGTCTCTGAGTGTTATTTGGGGCTGGTGCGGCTGTGGGCCCAGACTGGCGGCAGGCGGGCTGGCCCGAAAAACCTGCTGGTAACATATTCATAGACAGGTCGGGGGACTTCTTGCTTCTTCTTTCTTGAGTGTACGGAGACTGGAGGAGTGGATAAATATGACAGGATGGAAAAATAGAAAACTTGTAAGGAAACCACTTAATAAATAGTCAACTAGAGTATGGTTTCAGACCAGAGCCATAAAAGCAAGTGTGCTTTTGTTTTTTTTTTTTTTTTTTTTTTTTTGGGACAAGGTTTCCCTGTGTAGCCCTGGCTGCCCTGGAACTCACTCTGTAGACCAAGCCGACCTCAAACTCATAGAGATCAGCCTGCCTCTGCCTCCTGCGTGCTGGGACTAAAGGCATCACCTGGCTTACTTTGCAGTTTTATGTAACCATGTAGACATGTAAGTATATTTAGTTTCACCTCAGTCTTAAGCTTACATAGTGAGCATTCTCCTATAGAACTACTCTAGGTAGTAACAATTTTGGCACATGTACAATTGTAACATGAGTTCTAATAGGTTTTAATTAAAAAAAAAAGTTCAGAGTCAGATATAGGGCAAAGTGCTGAGAGATCAGCGAGAAGGAGCAGACCACAGCCACCTTACCTACTCAACTTCCCTGCCAAAAAGACGCAAAACTCTGTCTCCTCCTGCCTAATCACTGTCTGTCTGTACAGATTTCCAGACCTCTGGTTAACTAGTGGCTAGCTCCGCCCTCTGATCTTCAGGCAAGCTTTATTTGTTAGAGTATAAACAAGGTATCACCACACACTAGGGCAGCTCGGATGGCAGGAGCAGTGAAGAATGAGGGTGTGATTCTCTGCTGCCTCGCTGAGGAGCCTAATCAGGCCCACGCCACCGAGGGGCAACTGTCCTGCCACCGTCCAGGAGTCTCACACAGAACATGTATTCCTGCAGCTATGAACATAGCATAGAGGAAGGCAATACGCCTGCTGCAGAATCCCAGCACCCTGGACTTGGCTTTCCTACCTACCAGTTACACGGCTCTCTAGACAGGTGACTTCAATGCACTGAGCTAGAGTTTCCTCATCTATGGAATGACTGTTGTCACCACCTTCCAGGCAAGCTCTAAGGACCAGATGAGTAAAGATGAGGAGACAGCGCTATTAAATAGCATCATAGCAAACGCTTTCCACCCTGACTTCGCGTCCCCTCCTGTCACAATGAGCTGTGTGTTCTGAGTATCCTATCAGCTGAGACTTTCTGCTTTAGCGTAGAATCCATATACCATGTTTTAAAATACTGCTGCTTGTGCACACAGAGAGGGGCGACTTCTCTGTGACACCAGTGGCTGGAGCTGAGGAAAACGGTCTCTTCTACCTGTCTTCCCCCTCCCTCCTTCCCTCTCTCCCTCCCTCTCTCCCTTCTTCCCTCTCTCCCTCCCTTCCTTCCTCTCCCTCTCTCCCTCCTTCCTTCTCTCCCTCCCTCCCTCTCTCCCTTCTTTCCTCCCTCCTTCCCTCCCTTTTTTCTTTTCTTTCTTCCTCTCTCTCCTGCTCTCTCTTCCTTTCTTCTCCCACCCTTTACCTCCACCACATGTGTTCACATTGGCCCTGTGATGAGTTGGTTTCTTGTGACCATTTCTATTCCCCATATTAAGATAAGGCTTAAAATATTCACGTCAAGCAAGGAACCGTTTTCCTAATTGCTGGAACAAATTTCTCCACACCCCTCACAATGTAAAGGAGGAAAAGTATGAAGATGTGTGTTGAAGTTACTCAGAGTGAATTAGGAATGAGTATGTCTTTTAGCCAGACGATCTTTCCCAAATCTGAGAGTCATATGGATTGTAGCTGCTTCCAAATGGACAGTGGAGTATGCTGGGCTGGAATGACCCACTCTCTCCCATGCTTCTTTCCCTTGTGCCATTATAGACTACAGAGTCTAATTTTTATTTTTCTACAATGTCATAATTTATTGAACTGAAATACATTCTAAAAGTATCATGGTCAATGGCAGAATTTTGTCAGCTATTACTACATTCCTTGATGGCCTTGGCTGAAGCAAACACAAGTTCTTTTATTCCAATCTTTTTTTTTAAATATTTATTTATTTTATGCTGGACATAATTATACGTGCCTTTTTTTTTAATGAAAACAAACATTTATAAACAGTATTTGGGAATTTGGGTGTCGTTCTTTCCAAGCTGCTTCCTGCTGGTAGGGGGCGCTGTCATGGGGGATCCTAAGAAGATGCAGAAATCCAGGCTGTAGTCTGCAAGGCTGCATTGTCCCATTGACGTTGCTTCAGGGGGTCTTGCTCGATCAAACCACATTATTCTGGAAGGGATCCAGAGCTTTTCATTTTCTGTGGAAACAAAATTAGAAATCCTTTTCCCCAGTAACTTGTCCTTAGGCTTAAATTTTGAAGTCAAAGCATTTTAAATATATATATTTTTCCTTCTTCTTTTAATAATAATAATATAATTTAAAAATTTTACATGTCAATCCCAGTTTCCTCTCTCTTCCTCCCTCCAACCCTCCCTCCCACCATCCCTCCTTCCTTCCCTCCCTCTTACCCTCTTTCCCCTGTGACATGCACCCTGGCCACCCTCCCCTCCCATCCCCCCACCCCCATTCCACTTGTAGGGCTATGCTATCCACGTTGGGTCATGTAAGTCTGTCAAATCATTTGAAGTAGGGACTAGGACTTCTCTCCTGTCTCTAGGTTAAGGGGGTATCCCTCCATGGGGGATGTGTCTGCAAGGTCCTTTTGTGCACCAGCAATAGATCCTGTTTCTACTGTCTGAGGTCTCCCAGACTGCTCAGTCCTTTTAGCTGAGACCCATATTCAGGAGATCTGAGTCAGTCCCTTGCTGGGTTCCAAGCCATCAGTCTGGGAGGCCCAAGCTCCTCCTTGTTCAGGTCAGCTGTCTTTGTGAGTTTCTACAACCTGGTCTTGTCCCCTCTCTCTGCACCTGGATTCTGGTTCAACTCAGTGATTAGTTATGGGTGTTTGCTTCTGTTTCCAACAGGTACTAGATCAGGACTTCATGATGGTAGATAATTTAGTTGATGATCTCACTATCAGGGAAGGGCATTTATGGTAGCCTTTCCGTGGTTGCCCGAATTATTAGTTGGAGTCAGTCTTGTCGTTCTCTAGACCTTTGTTTAGGTTCAGTTTTCTCTTCAAACCAGTAATGGCTCCCTCTTTTATGTCCCCCCCCTCTCCCTCTGACTCAACCTATCTAGTCACATGTGCTTTCCTCTCCTCCCCTTCTCTTTCTTCTAGCTCTCCCCCCATTCACTGCCCCCCCCATTTCCCATGTGCTCTGGGGGACTTGTCCCTTCCCCCTTTTGTGAGGGACCATATATGAATCTCTTAGAATAGAGTCTAAATTTTAAGAGGAATGGGTAAATGTACTTCTTTTCAGTATGCAGGCTACATACCTGGGCATCCAAAAAGCAGTGGGTAAACTCTGAATAAACAAGTAGCTGAATTAATCAATGAGTACCTTTAAAACAATATATATGTATATATATAAATATATATATATATATATTTTAACTTTTTGACACCTGTTCTTTTTTGGTCAACACCTCTCACCCCAAGACTGGAGAGTCTTTCAAAAGAGTGGTTCTGAACCTGTGGGTCATATATCACAAAACCTATATATCGCATAATTATGTTATGATCCATAATAGCAAAATTACAGTTATGAAGTAGCAATGAAAATAATTTCCCATTGAATGAGGGACTCTGTTAAAGGGCCACAGTATTCGGAAAGTTGAGAACCACTGCTCCAAAGAGTTCTATTCTGCTTGTTCTGCATATTTCTGGATTTTATGCATAACCCATCAGCTAAAATTTCATCTGGGTTACCCCCCATGGTACATTAAAAAAATAATGTCAATATCTCTCCCACCCAAGGCCATATTTATCCTATGGGGTGTCAGTACTATTTAAATCAGAGGCCACAGAATGACAGGGGTATGCCTGTTTAAATGTCTGCCATGCATTCCACATGCTGGTACTGAATGCATGCTTTTGATGATGACACAAAGGGCAACTTTGGAAATGTTTTATGCTATACCATCACCAACTACATTTAGATATTCAAAACTGGCTTCAGCCCAGACCTCCCAAGAAGGGTCCCAGTGGCCAATTCTGCGAAGGAATGCCTGGAATTTTGACCTCTCTTCCTTAAGTATCTGTCCAGCTTATGTGCTTTGATGTATTTTTGAATAAAAAAAATGATTCATATAATCTACCCAAAGTTTTCCTGATTGAGGCATCCAGAATCATTAACGAAGACAGAATGGCTATAGGTTTTTTTTGTTTGTTTTTTTATGTTTTATTTTTGCTTTCAGCTTAAGCTATAACATGTAGGAATTAAATGTCTGGCTTACAGAAGCTAGAAGCCAGTCTACACTGCTTAGGAGCGTGATTATACAATGAGAAACAAGCAAGAGGCATGTCATTTTATAGAAACCAAACCCACGGTTTTCCTCTTTCCTTTGGGATGAAATGGTCTTCCTGTGGATGCTGGGTCTCCCCCCCCCCCCATGAAGCCTGAGGAGTGGCACTTTGATGTGAAAAAAGACACAGTCAAGAAACGGATGTAGAAACCAGTGTGGGGATAGGAGGAGCTTCCAGAGACAGGAAAAGGCATTGTCCCTCGGAAGGGTTATTTCGTTCCTTTCTGTCGTCATTCATGCTGTCTGGTCCATTTCCTCCCCCAGGTTGGCGTGAGCTGGAGGAGAGTCTTTTGTTAATGAGGTCAAGAACAAAGCTGCCCATTCTGCGAGGTGGTTAGCGCTGAACTTTCAGGTTTCAGATTTTATGAAAAGTGATTCCAGAATTAATTTGGTCTTTGACTGAGCAATACCAAAGCTGCTGGCTAAGAAGTAGAGTCCAACTGGTGTGGCTAAGCAGTGGGTTGCTTTCCCAAGGAAACACCTTAACTGGGCAACATAACAGTTCAGGCATTGTGTACACAGAGCCCTGAAATCCTGCTTCTGGCCAGGTGCCTAGCGACTGAAAATACACTAAAATACAAACTTTCTTAAGAGTGTTATAATATAGATGGATAGTGTGATAAAGGCAGAGTGAGGCCGAGAACATGTGAAATTCATGGCCCTGCTTTCTGTGAGCACATCAGCAGCTCCCCCTGTGCAGGTCCCAGTTCCCCTGGGGTTTCCCCAGCACACCTCACCCTCTGCCCTGTGCCTCTTTCTGCAGATAAAATTGCCAGGCAATATCTTCAGCCAAGCCTCCATCAACTAAAGGTGCTATTTGAAAGAATGGCCACGGTCAGGTCCCATTGGGCATCAAGGACTTGTCATTTACTATACTAGATGTAGTCTGCTGGGAATATTGGCCTCGGCTCTCAGAACCAAAGAACATTACCTTTAGGATCCAAAGACACTGCAGCCAACCTTTACTTCTGATCTCAGCTTGGTCTGAATTGCCACAAACATTCTTTCAGCTGAGGCTGGGTTCAATCCAGCTCTTTGTCTAGATCACGAGGAGCGGGTGTGGGGGTGAGAGGGTGAGGGAGTGGGTGATGGGTGGGGTGGTAGTGTTCACCTTTAACCCCAGCATGTCGGAGGCAAAGGCAGGCACAGTTATGTGAGGTTGAGCACAGCTTGGTCTATATAATGAGTTTGTCTTAGTTAGGGTTTTATTGCTGTGAAGAGACACCATGATCACAATATTTTTTTTACTTCCTTATTGAATCTTTGGGGATTTCACATTATGCAGCCCAATTCTGTTCATCCCCGGTCTTCCCCCATACTACCCCTTTATCCCTATTGTACCTCTCTACAAATAAACAAAGCCAACTAAGTAAGCAAGCAAACAAACAAAAGCAAAAACAAAGAAAAAAAAAACCATTAAACCAAAACAGAGCAAAAAACAGAACAAAAAACCACACCTGAAACAGCAAAATCTCTTCTTCCCCTTCTCTCCTGATTCTCCATCACCTCCCTCCATCACCTCCTCCATCACCTTCTCCATCACCTCCCCTCCATCACCTCCCCTTCATCACCTCCCCTTCTCTCCTGATTCTCCATCACCTCCCTCCATCACCTCCTCTTCATCACCTTCTCCATCACCTCCCCTCCATCACCTCCCCTTCTCTCCTGATTCTCCATCACCTCCCTCCATCACCTCCTCCATCACCTTCTCCATCACCTCCCCTCCATCACCTCCCCTTCATCACCTCCCCTTCTCTCCTGATTCTCCATCACCTCCCTCCATCACCTCCTCTTCATCACCTCTTCTTCAACACTTTTTCTCCACCACCTTCCCTCTATCACCTCCCCTCCATCACCTCCTCCCCATCACCTCCTCCATCACCTTCTCCATCACCTCCCCTCCATCACCTCCCCTTCATCACCTCTCCTTCATCTCCTCCCCTCCATCACCTCCTCTCCATCACCTCCATCCCCTCCCCTTCATCACCTATCACCTCTCCTCCATCACCCCCTACCTCCTCCATCATCTACCTCCCCTCTATCACCTCTCCTCTATCACTTTCCCTCCATCTCTGCTATCGCCTCTCCTCCATCACCTCCCCTCCATCATCTCCTCTCCATCACCTCCCCTCCATCACCTCCCCTTCATCACCTCGTCTCCATCACCTCCCCTCCATCTCCTCTCCTTTATCACCTATCCTCCATCACCTCCCCTCCATCACCCATCACCTCCCCTCCATCACCTCTCTTCTATCACCTTTTCTCCATCACCTCTTCATCTGTCCTGATGTCATTCGAGGCTTTGGTGTGTTGTATAGTATGTCCCTTTGTCCCATCAGCCTGACTAGCAACTGTCCTTTTGCACTGGTCTGGTTCAGGGCCTCTGGGTTTTGATACTCCTTCCTCACTAGATCCTCACCAGAGCTCTTCTGGGGTACCCTGTGTCTTAGAGATCTTTCTAGTATTGTTCCATAGGATTAGTCCCTTCACAAGCTCCAACAGGACCCAGGTGAGGTAGATGCTGGGGTGGGGGTGGGTCAACCCAAGGCCCAGTTGTGGGTCCGGGTGTTAGTCAGTCAAATCAGATCAAGCCATTGGGGCCACCCACCTCCAGTGTGGTGGTGGAGTCAGCTCCCCTTCATGCTTGCCCTCAGGGTGGGTTCACCCTTGCCTGTGGTAAGGGATGGGGGCCCTCTCCAAGTGCAGAGGCCAGCTCTCTCACTGTAGTGGCCATCAAGAGTCAAGGCCAGCTTTCCCAGGGCAGTAAAAGGCAGGGCTGGCTCAGTATAGGCCTCTGATTTTATTTTGCATGATTCCTAAGGCCTTCGAAGGTGCCACTGGCCACATACATCAATACAGACCTCAGCTGCAGCTGCACCATGGATCCATACATGGCCCTTGGCCACAGCTTAGGCCCAAATGACATCCTGGCTCTGGGTGGAGAGAATGGACTCAGGTGGGAATGGTTCCAGCAGCCCTATGTTTGCAGGATACCATCAAGGCCTCTATGCGACTTTAGTGGCAGTGTAGGACCTGAACTTCAGATGAGACCCCTAGTTGCAGTATAGCCATGGACCCCAACATGGCCCTTAGCAGCAGCTGGGTGTGGACGTCACCACTGCCCCGCAGCAGTATGGGCCTCACAAACTACCTTGACCCTTCATCTTGGGCGTCTGCCCAGCCTTCGGTGGTAGCAGGAACATCGGACTTCAGCACGGGTCCCGGCTGCAGTGGGGCCACGGACCCTGGCACGGCCCTCAGCTGCAGCTCAGGCCCAGATGTCAGCATACCATTGATAGCAGCACAGACCACTCAGATACGGATGAATTCTGGCCCTTGGTCACCGACCCAGACTCAGGTTGCTGGTTTGACCCTGGGCTTCTTCATGGCACTTGGTGGCAACTGGAGCCACATGTGTCTGGACCCTGGCCGCTACAGGGCCACAGACCAGACAAGGTCCTTGGCAGCAGCCTGGACCCAGAAGACACCCTGGTCCCAGGAGGTAGCGCAGGCCACCCATATCTGTATGCCCCCTGTTAAGCACAGCAATTTATAAAGAAAACATTTATTTAGGGTAACTCCTTCACAGTTTCAGAGGCTCGGTTCATTATGGTGGGGAGTGTGGCTGCGTGCAGGCAGACATGGTGCTGAAGCTAAGAGTGCTACATCTTGCAGGCAACAGGAAGTCAACTAATAGTCACACCGAGGGAAGCTTGAGCAAAAGAGATCTCAAAGCCCATTCACGCACTGGCACACTTCCTCCTAACAGCAAGGCCATTCCTCCTAAAAGTGCCAATCCCTTTGGGGGACATTCTCTTTCAAATCATCACAGAGTACCAGGACAGCCAGGACTACATAAAGAGACTCTGCCAAAAACAACAACAATAACAACAACAAAAACGAACACACAAAAAATCCAACAACAGCAACACCCAAAAGGATTTAAGATGAGTCATTTTTTTTTTTCGAATCTGCAATTTTAGTACATTAAAAAAGAAAAAAGAAGAAAGCAAGACCCTTACAAGGGTCACAGGTACAGCTGAGAGTTGGAGTGTTTGCCTGACGTGTACAAGGCCCTGGTTTTGCTCTTCAGTATGGTGCAGCCTAGCAAAGTAGACAAATAGAAGTAAGCAAACCAAAGCATGCATTAGGGGAAATACACACAAGAATAAGGCAAGACAGCGCTCAGAAAGCACCTCAGCTTGAGATGGTGAATGCCAGAGACACCGTCTGTGTGCTAGACAATGAATGAAAACAGTTCTAACTGGCCAAGATCACAGCGCTGGGGGCAGAGAAGAAAGATAAGCACCCTGTGTGGCTGCCACAGCACAAATCGGGGTGAAGTGTTAGAACTGTACAGGAAAGGAAGAAGGAAGGAGAGGTGGGGAGAGCTTTATCCAGGAGACGCCCACTTCAGGCATGCCATAATAGAACTGAGGTCCAGGGCAGTGGGACACACCTTGTCTGAGACCGGAAGCCATTCTTCTGTGCTTTGTACTAAACCACTGCAGAATCCATCCCTTTGTGGTACCTGGGACTGAGCACAGGATTTGTACATGCTAAACAAGTCCCTCGCCACTGAGTCTGAGTCACAACTCCGCAGACTCATTTTCTGAGGTTACTCAGGAGACAGGTGTCTCCTGAACTTGAGATGAGTTTATTTTTGTCTTCATTTTATTCAAAAATCCTAGGAATAATGTACAGGAAAGATGGCCCATTTTTCTCAAGTTTGCATAATTTTGTACTTACATTCTCACTATGGAGGACTTTTATAATAATGAGATTTATTCAGAGTTTTATGTTAGCTGTAAAGAAATATCCTGGACTTAGAGGAAACTTCAAAACTATGCACCACAATCCAGTTACATCTCTAACTGTGCATTTCGAACTACTTACTAATTGTCGAATTATTTTAGCCCAGATTAAATCCCTTAATTTTTTTCTACCCATTTGAGTCAGGACCAAATGAATACATAAGGCCCAATATACTTCCTCTATGAAAATAGATCCAGAGAGTATAAATATGGGGTCAGTGTTGACTTATGGTATTAAGCAAGAGAGATGGTCACAATGTGAGAGTGAGGGTTTTTGTTTGCTTTTTTGATAGAAGATTTATCAGAAATCCAAGGCACTACTTGGAGATGCTTTGAAAATACTTTTTATTAATACTTTCCTGTTAAATGTGATTTTCTGAGAAACACATAATATAATTGATTTAGCCATTTATGATTATATAGATAGTAGTGTCCTGTGTCTACACAGGTGCAAGTACCTGCTTAAAACCAGTACTTTAGAACAAGATATGGTGCACGAGACTCTGCCAGCCCGTAGTCCCATGAGCTGACAGTCCTGTTACGAAGTTAATGAGTTCAGTCACTATTGAGCACAAATGGCACATCACATAAGGTCCTCTAGAGAAGCCTTTAGTGTCATAGGGTAGGCAACACTCAGTATGATGGATGTTCCTATTGTCTAGAAATGCCACTGACAACAACATGCACCAGTATTGTTTTCAATTACACAGTGAGACTGAGGCCAACTAAACTGTGATGAGCTATTGACTGTGAGATCATTTTCAGAGACGTTGATACCTGTCTTAAACCTGAAGGAACGTAGCAGCTCAAAGTGGAACAGAGTACACCATGTTAGACTACCCAAGGAAGAACTTCAAATAGGGATGTAGGGATGGCCTCTGATGGGATAGATTTAACTCATCCTGGAGTCCTAATAATGATGAAAACAAAAGCAGGAACAAAAACTAACTAACAAAACATGCCAGGGCTAGAGAGACAGTGTAGCAGTTAAGAGCACAGGCTGCTCTTCTGGAAGACCTGGCTTTGATTCCCAGAACCCACACAGCAGCTCACAAACATCTGTAAATACAGTCGCAGAGGACCTGATACCTTCTTCCGGCCTCCATGGGCCCTGCGTGTGCATAGCACACAGACATGCATGCAGACAAAAACACCCATGCTTATTACAAGAACATTCTAGACAGCCGAAGCAGCCTCAGGACACAGAAGCAGAAGAGCACTTGACATGTTTGAAGTGTCTCAGCTGTACATCACAGGTTTGATAGCAATTGCCTTGGTGTTTCCTGTAACTGCCCACTGACGTTCATTAAAGAACACCACACTGCAAAGCTGCCTGGCTTTCCACTGGCCCGATACAGCTGTGCTCTTTTCCTAGTGTCACATACCTGTCAGAGCCCAGGGTCTTGCCCTGAGAGGCTCTGCTTCCAAGGATGCTCATGATCAGCCTCCTTCCTTCTGGACCAGCCTAGGCCATCGCTCTCAGCATCACTATTTTCAGTGTGGTCTGCTCTGTTGGAGGACCTGGCTCTTTAATAGGAGTGAGTACCACTCTGGAAACCTTGGGTGGTCTGACCTGACATTTTTGCTTCGGTGGCCACAGACATTTGAAGTCCCCAGGAGGTAGTCGGAGCCTCAATTTTATTGGCTCCACTTTTAAAGGAACTTGGGACAGCTTCCTCATGGGTTGGTTCTGGAGGCCTGGCTGGCTGCATCGTGCCACAGTGGTTTCTTCTTCCTCACAAAGGCTAGCTGGTGTCTCAGCGCCAGGCTTCAACTGTGTGATGCTGGACTAACTCAGAGCGGGATCTGCTTCCTCCAGGGTTGCTCGCCGCCCAGTTGGAGACCAGCTCTGCCTCTGTTGTTCAAGACTTTAACCCTGACTGCTACGATTTTCCTTTCTCGGGACAATGCGTCGTCAATACACTGGGAAACCACTGTAGATTCTCACACGAAGTCTGGTTTTCGTATTCTTACCTCTTTTGGTGGGGTAGGGAGCAGGGGGGAAGGCAGGGGTGGGCAAGAGACAGAGAGGTGGCACTGTTGTTGTCCATAGCCAGGATATCAGTGTTGTGTCCCTAGCATATCTTTTCCAAGATGCTGACAGTCCCCTGAAGAAACGCTCATTTAGAGAAGAAACAAGCTACCTGGAAGGCCATTTTAGGTGACGTCAGATCTCTATTGAAAATAGACTTTTTCCCCCACAGTATATTCTGTTTATAGTTTCCCCCTCCTCCCACCCCTCCCACTTCCTCTGCACCTCCCCTTGCTTCTAGATCCACACCCTTTCTGTCTCTCCTTAGAAAACAGATATTGAAGGAATATTAATAATAAAGTAAAATTACAATAAGTAAAGCCAAAACAAAGAGATCAGAAAAAAAGAACAAGCAAAACGAATAAAGCCCCCCCCAAAATAGATATAAATGAAAAGATCTACTCACTCACATATTCAGGAACCCCATAAAAACACAAATCCACAAGCCATAATATATACACAAAATCTATAGGATAAAATAATAATAATAATTTTTGCTTTCAATTTGTTTTGTTTTAATGGCCTTAAGTCACTATGCAAGTCTGTTGGCCAACCACTGCTGGGCATGTGGTCTACACTTAAGAATAGTTTGTTCCCCCAGTGAGACTCCTTTGAAGAAAATGAAGTTTTCATTTGAAGTGCTTATCAGTTGGAGACAGCTTCCAGGTTAAGGATAAGGCCTCGTATCCATTTCTCCTTTCAGCCCCAGGACTGCATCTGGAGCAGACCCGTGCAGCTCTGTGTACGATGCCTCCGGCTCTCACATCCATGTACATGGAGGTCCTTCTGTGTTTAGAAAGCCTTGCTTCCTTGGTGTCCTCAATCCCCTCTGGCTTTTGCACTCTTTCCAACTCTCTTCTTATGGGCTCCCTGACCCCTGAGGAAAGAGATTTGATGAAGACATACCGTTTAGGGCTGAGCTTTCCAAGGTCTCACTCTCTGCATGTCTGGCTGTGGGCCTCTGTACTTGTTCCTCTCTGTTGCATGAAGAAGCCTCTCTGATGATGCCTGAGCAAGGCATGGTCTATGAGTGTAGAAGAATGTCATTTGGAATCATTTTATTGCTGTGTTCCTTTTGTATGATGGTAGTATTTGGTTTTCCTCTAAGTCTCGTATTCTTGGCCACTCAAGAAGTGTCAGGTATGGCTTCCATCTCATGGAGTGAGCCTTAAATCAAATCAGATATTGGCTGATTACTCCCACAATCTTTGTGTCACCATTGCACTCGTTTATCTTGCTGGCAGGACACTATCTGTATCTATAGCTGGGTTAATAATTAAGACAGAGCTAGCCCATAAACAATAATGGTAGCTGGCCAACAGGATTGTATCAAATACAGGATTGTATCAAATAACATGCAAAGTCTCTGCGTGTTATTTGGGGCCGGTGCGCCATACTAGCGGTGGGCAGGCTGGTGTGTATACACACACACACACACACACACACACACACACACACACACACACGTATGTGTATGAGTTTATATATATGAGAGAGTGAGAACACTGATCAACATGGATGAAAATATTTTAATATTGGATTATGGTAATAGTTACACAACTCTTAGGTTTTCTCAAAATAATCATTGAACTGTCTACTTAAGATGGGTGACTTTTATGGTCAATGGGCTATATACCTCAACAAAACTGATTTTTAAAAGGATTATCCCAAAGAAGCCCATTAGATGACATCCAATGTGGTATTAACCAGCCCTAGCTCCTAACTCCTAGCTCTTGATCTCTAGATGCCAGGATTCATAGACAAAAAATTCTTTTGGGGAGGGGTGGTTTTGAGACAGGGTTTCTCTGTATAACAGCCCTGGCTGTCCTGGAACTTGCTTTGTAGACCAGGCTGACCTTGAACTCAAGGAGGTCCACCTGCCTCTGCCACTGCAGTGCTGGGATTAAAGGCGTGCACCAACACTGCCTCACAGTCAAATATATATTCTTTATGAATTGCTGACAAACTAAACTCATAATTAAAAGTGAAAGTAGATCAGAGACAAAGGAAACATTTAGTTGTAAGGGAAGAGAGAAAGGGAACAGAGGAAGTATAAATGCCGGTCTCTCAACATTCTCAGCCAACTAACTAATGTGTAAGAGGTCGCAACGTCTGAAAAGTCAATGAGCCCCTCCACAACCCCTTCTTTGCCCATCAGGAAGTTCCAGCTCTCAGGAGTGGTCTGAGGACAGCTGGCTTTAGGGGATCTTACTCCAACAGAGCACTCTCGGCTGTCTCTGAAGACCAGAAGCTGGGACGTTTTCTTTGTTTTCCCAAAGGCCCATTCAGTGGTAGGACCTTCCAAGAACAGGCTGACTTTCTTCTAGCTACAGTCAGTCATGCAGGCTCCCAGGTCCAACGCAAGCTCAGTGCAGACTCACGGGCTGAAGTTGTTAATGGCCCACTGACTGGTGGTGTCAGCAGCATGGCGGCCATGCACTTGCTAATGATCCACCATACACAGATAGTTCTCTCTGGCTGTTTGTAAAGGCGAAGTCATGGCCAAGGCAGGTTATGTATTTTCTGCTTGTAGGCAGAGGCAACATCACACTCACCTGTGTTAAGGTCACGCCTGGCTACTTACTCTTTCCAATCCCCACAGAGCGGCTTACTACACATCTCAAGACCAAGAGGGCTGTAGACCCTGTTTTCTAAAGAAACCCGATTCTCTCTAGTTCTGCTACTTGTTTATTTGCATATTCACACCCTGTTCTCTCTAATGCCTACTTTACCTTCTTTCTAAAACTCTCATTATAGCTTTCACTTTCTGGAGCTTGCAGCTACCCAGCTGGCTAAATGCAGCGGCCAGCAGTCTTTTTGACCTTGTCTTAAGGAGCAATCAGTAGAGTTAGCCATTCTTCAGAAGCTTTTGGATCCTGACAATACATTCCTCTGATTTTTCTTCCATAGCATTGAAGGCCTTTGTGTCTCTCTTCTGCATGTTGTTTCATGCCCAATTACTGGATTTTTTGAGCATTCCACAGGCTTGTGCTAAGGTTCTCTGTCCTTGCCCTCATTCCGAGCAAACAGTCCCTTTGCAAGCTGGAATGATGACTTCCAGTTATTTCATGAGTTCCACAAAACCCAGAGTTTACATATCCAACCTGTTTCTAACATACAATTTGATTAAAAAAAAAAAAAACAAAAAAACAAAAAATAAAAAATCACACCATAATTCTTGATTTTTCTTTGAAATCTGTCTTCTCTTTTCTACTTCAGTGAAGGATGTTAGCATGTCCCTGATTATTCAAGCTAGAACCTACAGTCACCCCTGGATCCGTCCTTCCTTACCCACAGGTCCATCTGGAATGTAGCTGCTTCCTTAGGTTTCACATGACCACAATGGGAAGGAACAGCTGTGACCTGAGAAATGAAGAGAAATGTAGAGCAGATACATGAGTCCAGGCTATCATGGTTCACCAGGCTATCAGTGTCCCCTCTGGAAAGAACAAGAGAATGTCATAACGCTTTTACACGATTCCTCCCAAACATCTCTGTCTCTCCCTCTGATATTCTAAATATGTCTCTTTCCTTCTGTGTATAATCTTAGGATGCTAAATACTAAGCAGTAGGAAATTGATGAGGAGTGGGGCTTTTCAGTGGTGCAGCTGTCCATGAGTCACCTATAGTCTAAGTAGCTCCAAATAATTCTCTATTTGTAGTGAATAGAAGTTTCCTTCTACCTCCGTGGGAAAATCAGGGGACACTGTCCATCAGCATGTCTAGTAGGCTCACCCTGCAAAATCCATCTCAAACTGGTTTTCCTGTTCCCACACTTGCACACTTGCCTGTCCCAACCCAACCTCTGCATAACAATCTGTGATCTTTAAAAAGTACCGTCATTTCAGTTACACAAACTCAGACACAATTCCCATGCTTGATTTGCACCTGTTGCCTAAGACTCATTGATTGACACGGGTATAGATGGTCTAGGTCTAGGTATGGATATAATAGGGGTAAAGATAAAGCTCTTTATTCTTTTTTTAAAAAAGTATTTATTTGTATTTTATGTTCATTGGTGATTTGCCCCCATCTATGTCTGTGAGAGGGTACTGGATCCCCTGGAACAGGAGTTCAGACAGTTGTGAACTGCCATGTAGGTGCTGGGAATTGAACCTGGGTCCTCTGGGAGAGCAGCCAATGCTCTTAACCACTGAGCCATCTCTCCATCTCTCTGGCCCCAGAGCCCTTTATTATTTAGAGGAGCCATTATTAGTTTTCCCTGTAGACTTTTTATGATTCAACTCAACCCCAACCTGACTGGCAGTCAGCTACATCTTAGTGTTTTTAGGAACTGGTCATGGTTGAGTTGAAGGGGCCGACACGGAGCTAGCCATGAGTGGAGGAGATAATTGCATGTGTCAGCCTTCTTGCACCTAATGGCTGAGACAAGGAAAAACTAATGGAAACAGAGTTGCTCTTCAGTGCACCAGTCCTGAGGGTGGGTTGTGGGAGCATCACACAGATCAGAGCCTCTCTTGAGCTTATTCTGCTAAATTTATAGTGCTTTTTTTCCCCTTGTTGTTACCGTGGTTTTGTCTTTTGTCCTCACAAAATTTCATTATCTTTGTTTGTATATGTGAAATCACTTTTAAAACTCAGTAAGTAATAATGTAATATTTAGAAACGACACCCACATCACATATTTCACTCAGCAGTGACCTCTTCCTTGTCCAAACTTTAGTCAGGTTCCTTTGACTGTCTTGCTCGTTCATCCCTGGCTCTAATCCAATTTCAGCAGAGAACACTGGTAACCCAGCTTACCAAGCCCTCTCCATCCTCCCTATCACGCTGAACTTCTCCCTCTCACCTTGATATAGGGTCAGGTTCCTTTCCCACAAACCCTTGATGCTTAACGGAAGCAGGCAAGGACAGAGAACGGTTTTACAACCCGGGTCTCTACTTGGGTTAGTCTATGCACACTCCTTTTTTCTAATGCACTTGGCAGCTTGGGGCCCTTACCTATAAGTGCTATGACAGCACACATCTAGCAACCTGTTAGACCCCCAACCAGCATAAACTGCAGGCACACCCCTCTCTGAACAAAGGAGTAAGTTCTTCTTCCTCTAAACAATTGGCAGATGTGAACAGCTTCCATTCCAACACACTCCTAATACTTCTATGTAGGAAGGAGGAGGGCCAGTACAGCCTGAACTGGTTTGGGGTGCATGTGAAATAAAGCAAGCTATGTCCGCTAAGTGAACTTTTAGGAGAATCTCCTGTTTACCATCTTCTGCCTATGTATAATTAGGCATGCATACGATTAGAGTTAGAAGTATTACAGGAACAGACATGCACAATGAGCAAAGACCTATGTTATCCAAGCTTGTCAATCAAACCGAAGAGCCACCTAAACTATGCACTTGGTATATTAGTTACTTTTTTTTGTTGCTATGACAAAACTCCATGACCAAGGCAGCTTATAGAAGGAAGTTTATTTGGGCTTAGGGTTCCAGAGGGATGAGTCCAGCATGGAGGGGATAAGGGGATAATACAGCAGCCGGCAGCAGGCATGGCAGTTGGAGCAGCAGGCTGAGTGTTTGAACCACAAGCACTAATCAGAGAGAGAACTGGAGATGTGAGACTCTTTAAACCCTCAAAGTCTGTTTGTTCTTCCGTTCTGGCTGCTCTGGATCTGTCTGTGTAGATTAAGATGGCTTTGAACTCAAAGAAATCCACCTGCTTCTGCCTCTCTAGTGCTGGGATTGAAGATGTGTGTGACCACAGCCCTCCCTGCCATTTTTTTTTTTTTTTTTAGCAAGCACCAGGCTGCTGATTAAAGAACTGATTAAAAAGCATTACTGTTTTCCATTTTAAATTACTTATCTGTTGTTTTTCATCTAAGTTGTTCAGGAGTCAGATGTGGGGGTGAAAACTTGCTAGATAGAGAAGCTAAGAAGCAACCAGCTGACCTTCCCTTTGTCCAGAGGCCCAGCAAGAGAGCACCACTTCACCCATATCAAAAAGACAGTGAGTCTCCTAGTCCCTCCCTGCTCCTTCCTGAGCATCGCTCTGTCCCTATTCCTGGCCCCTCCAGCCTCTCGACGGCTAATTCCTGTCAACTAGTCACTGACTCTACCCCCGATCCAAGGTTAATTTTATTAACACGGTTTTGGAGTGTCACTGTATGATCAAGTATCCTGCAACACTTGCCAATAATTTACTGTCAAACCCTCCCCTCTTCTCGCCATGTTCAGAGAAGTCAGTTATTCAGGTAAGTTCTCACCATGTTTTCACTATAGACATCTCTCAGTGTGCTTGCTGTCTGCTCTTCAGAGCTGTTCCTTGTCTCCCTGCACCTCTCTGCCCGTTGCATGTTGTGGGTTCGCTTTTCTTCGATCTGTGCTAGGCTCCTGTATTTTAGGTCTCAGATCTTCTTCTGTGTTGGCCAATATTAGTGCAGTGAATTTTTCAGGAGCTTTCCCCCAAACGGGCTGTGAAATAACAAATGAACTATATCATTGAGGGGGAGCATATTTCCTCCTCCTGTGATCGGGACTAGCCTGTGACTCCAGCATCTGACAGAGCAACAGAAATGACACCAGGCTGGTGCTAGCTCTAGTCTGCAGGAGGGCTGGCAGCTTGTATCCTGTGGTAGGACCACAGAAGAAGTGTGATTGGCCAGGCTGTGAGGAAGCCTAAGCTAGACCAGTGGCAAGGTGATGTGCAAATACAGGGAGATGCTTAGCCATAGTCCAGCCACTCAAGTCACATCATTGAGACCCTTGATATTAAGACTCAAAGACCATTTACCTCCCACGTACCCTGGCCATACTGTCAGTTCCATGAGATACAGTCCATGTGAGTTTATACTTACATGTATGTAACTACTAAGACTGGATGTAGTTCTTGTCTTTGTCTCCCAGAGAACGTTTGATGATGTTCGATGACCAAAACCTGGAAGGGCGGGGCAGTTTGCTATTTATTCTAACAAGAATTGTCCAACAATGCTGCTGAATGTCCTATAGAGAACAGCACAGCCCCCTAAAGAAGTGTCCTCTGGGCTAGTGTGATAACGGTGCTGAGCTTGAGAAACCCTGACATTAGTGGAGAAACACCTGACATTACTCTAGTCCATGTCTAATGTACATGCTTGGTCTTTCTAAAACACATGGCCCTTCTTCGAAATACCATGTTTGTTCACATTTTCATGATATGCCACTTGGACATTTGGGTTCATCTGGGAAGCATTAGGTTAGACTGTCCCTTAGTATAGTTACTTTACCGTTCAATACTTTTATATTATTGCCTTTATTTTAATTAGTACTTTTGAGAAAGGGTCTCTTGTATCCCAGTACTCACAGTGTAGGAGAGGGCAGCATTGAATTTCTGATCCTGCTGCTCTCACCTCCTAACTGCTGGGGTTACAGATGTGTACCTACATGTAGGATTTCTTGTGATGCTTAAATTCAGAGTTCCATGCATTGGAGGCAATTACTCTACAAACTGAGCTGCATCCTAGACAATTCTTTCATGTTTTTAGAAGGCTCGGATTAGTGGTTAAAGAAGAAAAGTAGACAGCAAATTAATATGATCCCTACCTATTATATTATTCTCCTTTCCTAACTCTGATAGTTTGTGGCATAAATAGTCTCTTATGTGTTTCTCCCAGCAGCTGTCCTGCCTCACAAGAGAAAAGAGCACACCAAGCTCTTTTTGATCGCCAAATAGTGCTGTCGTCATCACAGCACTGCAAGCCTAGAATGGGGCCTTGTCTTAAGTAATAATGGAACTAGAATAGGAATTTGGGTCTATCCTAACAGGTACCTGGATTCTGTTGTGGCGTGTTCTTTGAATTGAAATCAACAGCGATGTTTAAGTCCTTTTAACTATACAAATTCACCTTCAGCAACACAACAAATAAAATATGTACACTCTTCTACTTTCATCAAAACTAAAACCGCCTGAGGCCACCATTCCGTGCCACCCAACCATACCAAAGGCTGCACCCCGACACAGTTGATTATGGCCTTGCAGACAAAGTGAGGATTTGCAGCCCTGTGTTGTGACATGTAGCACATTTGGGAGGCTTGCAATAGCTGTGTCTGGATGACAGCTATGTTTGCAGAGTGAATTCACTCAGGCTGAACTCAGCAGTTAGTCATGGTTGGTTATTTCATGCTTTACCACTCCCCATCTCCACCTCATTCTCCAGCCTCACCAGCTAAGTCTAAACAATTGCCACAAAAGGTCTCTGTGTCCCCTGCAGTCCTCATCCAACCAGTGACTTGTGATATATTTTGCAAAGCTAACCATTTTGCTCTTGCTACCTAGTGTGTGCTGGGCCAGTCTGATACTCTGGAGGCCTGGAGGATGGAAGATCCTCCTTCCCATGCTTCCTTAAAAAAAGGTCCTGGGAATTAAGAAAATGTAGGGGAAGGGGACTGTGGGAAGAGGAGAGACAGGGAAGAGGGGGAGGAGAGGAATACTGGTTAGCAAGTCCATTAGAGAGAAGAAGGGGAAAGGAGATGGGGAAAGGAAGACAGAAACAGATGCATTGCTTCTTCCTGGTATGGGTTGAAATGATCTATGAGTTAGCAAAGCATCCCCTAAGACAGTGGTTCTCAACCTGTAGGTTGAGACCCACAAGTGTTGTATGTCAGGTATTTATACTACGATTCATAACAGTAACAAAAATTATAGTTATGAAGCAGCAATAAAATAATTTTATGGTTGGGGGGTCACCATAACATGAGGAACTGTATTAAAGGGTCATAGCATTAGGAAGGTTGACCTAAGATCATTGACCTAAGATAATCATGAGGTTAATACTATTCTGAAGTGGTAGGTTGTTAGCAATGCCATCTCAGGCTGGAAAACTTTCACAAGTGTTAAGCACTCTTCCCTAAAAAATTAAAATTGCATGTCCACATTGGAATGATGGTCATTTAATGTTGCATGTTAACACACCATATCCTCCCTTCAAAAGGTTCACTTTCTCTTTTGATTTCTAAAGAAATAAGAACAGTTTTCAGAGCCACTATCCTCTGTAGGATCCCTGAGCCCTTCACCCTGTGCTTGGCAAGATGCCAGTTCTGGGGAGAGGAAAGAAATGGGCCAGGGTGTGGTTCTGCTGAGGCACTGCACCCTGTTCCTTCTTAGATTTTATGGTTCCTTTTTGGAGTTTTAGGCAGTAATCTCCACTTTGGTCTTTGACAGGCAAGCATGTCTTCCAGTGTTCAGCTCCAAGTCTATCTCATGCAATTAGTAAGGGTGCACCCATTTCAACTGAAAGCTAATTGTTAAGTTGGGGCTTTTGATTGTGTATGTAAATTAGCCTGGTTATCAGCCTGAAAGCTGTACATTTTAATTTTAAAAGCAGGCAAAACCTCAAACATTCTCCTCTCTATATGAGATACCACCATTTCCATTACCCAAGGGACCATTTCATTGGTGGGTGCATTGATACATAGACAACTGGTAGACCTCACTCCCAGGTCTCCCACAACTAATCACCCTTCTAAATTAACTGGCAGAAAACACATAGAGCTCTCCTTCGAAAGCCATGAGGACCTGTGTGGGTGAGTGATGTTTTATTCCTTTGCCCTTTAGGAATTAGCCTTCTTTCTGACAGACTAGCTGTGGCACTTTCCCCCATTTCTTTCTCAGTGCCAAATACCCACATCTCAAGTGCCTGGGGAGAATGGGGTGGCTAGGCTGATTACACTGAAACCATATGAAAGTGAGTGGGAGGCAGCTTGTCAGGCCGAGGCTCTGACTAGAAGGAGCCAGACATTGTAGATAACCGAGAACAGCTCTGGCTCAGATTTAATTGGTTACTTTTAGCAAACATACCTGGTTTAATGAGATTCTTCACTCTGTCATCAATTGATATGAGTGAAGGTTTGCTGACTGGTAATTCTTAGCCTTTGCTTGTGTAAAATCCAGTCTCCTCTCTTTACTTCATAAGCATGGTCCTCCGTCCTTCCCTTCCTTCCTCCCTTGCCCCTCCCTCCCTCCCTTCCATCTCCTCCCCCAGGCTCCTACCTCAGGCTGACTCTATCTCAGCAGTAGCAGAGGATGACCTTGAACCCTCCACTCCCTGCTTTCCTCTCCCAAGTGCTGAGGTTATAGCTCTGCATCACCTGGCTGAGTACAGACTCAAGGATAACTCCTATGTACTTTTTACCCACCTCTCTTCCTCATTCTTTAAGCATGGATAGGATTCATCAATTCGATGTCAGACATTTATTCATATCCTATTAACTTCAAAATTATGACGTTTTCACATTGAGGTAGCTCACAGTTACTGTCAGCCAAAAGCTGTTCTTATGTTGTTTGTTTTCCTGCTTGACATAAGGAGCACCTTCACATTCCTGTCAGCAGACCTCTTAAGGACTATCTGAGGTATGGGGTCATTGTGAATGGGGTCATTGTCGGATATCTAGTATTCTGTTCCATAGGTAATCTCCTAGCGCTACAGTTTGTAAAATGGCTGATGTCTGTGGTTTGAGAGAAAATCCTAGTTTAAAAGTGAAGCTCTTTGCAGAAATACTGTTCCCATAAAACACTCTGGAGGCACAGATACTAATGATGTAGCTGGCCACTCACATGTGATGTTAACTCAGTATTAGACGCTGGTTGAAAAAGAAATTGAACCAATTTTTTTGGATGATGATTTCCTTTGTGTGGATGTGCAAGAGAAATATGCTAAATGGCTGTGGATAAATATGTTACACAAACCAAGTAGAGAAACATCTAAGAACAAAATATAGTGCCTTGATTTTATTAAGCATCGTCATCTTTGGAGGCTGTCTTAGTTATGGTTTCTTTTGCTCTGAAGAGACACCATGACCACAGCAACTCTTATCAAGGAAAACATTTAATTGTGGTGGCTCACTTATGGTTCAGAGGCTTAATCCATTATTGTCATGGTGGGATGCAGACAGACATGGTGCTAGAGGAGGAGCTGAGAGTTCTTACGTGTTGACTCACAGGCAACAGGAAGTAGTCTTAGACAGTGGGTGTAGCTTGAGCATATATGAGGCCTCAAAGCCCGCCTCCACAGTGACATGCTTGCTCCAACAAGGCCACACCTCCTAATAGTGCCATCCTCTTTGGGGGCCATTTCTTTTCAAATCACCACAGAGGTTATCTTTCTCTTTCTTTTTTTTTTAGGATTTATTTTGTTTTGAAAAGAATTATGGATACAATTGTTTGTCTGCTTGTCTGCATGTGTGTGTGCCTGGTACCCGAGGAGACCAAAAGAAGGCACTTGGATCCCTTGGAACTGGAGTTACAGCTGCATGTGAGCAGTCATGTGGACTCTGGGAAGGGACCTCAGTCCTTTACAAGAGCAGCAAGTGCTTGAACTACTGAACTCTAGTCCCTCCATCTTTCAATAGGGTACAAAATGGCTGTGCATTTCATCATGTATCTAGTGCTAGTTCTGAGTGACTGCTGGTTTATTTTTGCAATACATTTCATTAGAGAAATATTTACTGTGATGCCTGTGATGTTGGCCAAGTGGTGCCAGGTGCTATAAATGGACAGGTGCACTCCCAGACTCAGTTCCAGAGAGGGCTAAATACTGTGGAGAGAAAAGTAGCCCTCATCCAGTACCTGTTGGAAACAGAAGCAAACACCCATAACTAAACACTGAGCCAAACTAGAATCCAGATGCAGAGAGGGAGGACAAGACCACGCTTCAGAAACAGATAGAGACAGCTGACCTGAACAAGGAGGAGCTAATGGGCCCCCAGACTGATAGCTGGGAATCCAGCATGGGACTGACTCAGATCCCCTGAACATGGGTCTCAGCTAGAAGGCCTGAGCAGTCTAAGGGACCTCTGACAGTGGAACCAGGGTGTATTCCTGTTGCACAAAAGGACCTTGTGGACACATCCCTCATGGAGGGATACTCCCTTAACCTAGAGAAGGAGAGAAGTCCTAGTCTCTACTTCAAATGACTTGACAGATTTAGATGACCCCTCCTGGATGGTATCACCCTACATGTGGAGTGGGGGAGGAATGGGAGGGGGAGGGTGGTTGGGGTGCAGGTGAGGAGGGGAGAGAGAGAAAGAGGGAGAGAGGAAGGGAGGGAAGGAGGGAGAGGGAGCTGGAATGGATATATAAAATAAAAATAGAAAAATAAAAAAATAATAAAAAAATGTGGACTGCAGTATGAGTATATTATAAAAACAGTTCACCTCTGATGCCCAAGGTACAATTCCTGTCCTCAAGACAAAGATAAAGAAAGCAATTGAAAATGGTGGGTGAAATAGTGTGAACTCCTTACAGTTTTAGAGGAAGTGAGTTACTGTTCCAAAATGCCAACAGGGACTTGCTAACTGAGTAGTCCAAGATAGGATATCATGTTAAAAATCCTCAGAGCAAGTGGGAAGTTGATAACTCCTACTCGTAAGTAGCTCACATGGCAGAGGTAACTAGTAAGGGGCAGGAGATGGCTTAGGAGATCTTGGACATTGCAGTGAGTGCTTAGTCCATTAGGCAGGGTTAGGCCAGGTAATATTTGCATTTAGAAAGATCACTCTTGCTGAAGGTGAAGGGTAGATTCATCCCTGCACCTTGCCCTGCAAGTAATGAAGCCAATTGCATCAGTTCAATTAGAAAGAGAAGGAGAAGGAGGAGGAGGAGGAGGAGGAGGAGGAGGAGGAGGAGGAGGAGGAGGAGGAGGAGGAGGAGAGGGGAGTGTATTGCTGTTTCCTAATTTCCCCAAGTTAACTGCATATTTATTATGATAATGCAAAAACTTCTAAAACTATTGACTTTGGTACCCTATGGCCTCTGCCCAGTCACAGTAACTACGATCATTTTTCAATAAAGTCCCATCGAGTTACTTGACTAGGAAATCAGATTAATAAATCCACCGAACCAGAGAACAACCGATCAATAAAATCACCACCCCAATTACATGACAAAGTCAAAAATCAAAGCATTCAGTTGCCCTCCCGAGCTTCTGAGGTACTGGAGAATTTTCATCTGAGATTTATCAAAGGTTCCTGAGAGACAACGAATGGTTCAAATGGAACTTGATTGATTTTGTGTTTCTGCCAGAGATTTCTACAGGTCACAGCCTGTCAGGTATTAAAGAAAAAAAAAAAAAATCATTTCTACCAGCGCTTCCTTTCATGGTGCAGAGGTGAAGAGGCCTCACTCAGGGGGCTGGCCTGATAAATGCTGGTCACGTGTCTGTTTAAACAGATGCAAATGGAAATGCCAAAAGGCTCAAATTCAAAGGAAGGATTCAGTGCCTGAGACGCATCCCTTTACAGAATCCCACTTCTTCGCACAGGCTGGCCAGGCAGACCGCTCTGTGCAATTCTCTCATAGTCCACTGGGGCACTAACCTTTCTTTTCTGGCCCACTGAGGGAAAAGGGCTGCTCATCTGGCAGGTTCCTTGTCACCAGAGTGTTGGCATCGTTTCCTTGTGTCATTTCTCACGAGATTTTTTTCCCCCTAAACATTTTATCTTTAGTTGTTTCGGGGATATGTGGAAGGAGCGGGGTGGGATAGCCCTGCAGGAAACCATTTAAAGAATGTAGATAATACCGATCTGTGTTGAGTCATCCTGTGAGAGGGTAATGTGCAGCCAAGCATCCTAGTAAGTTATTTATCGTGCCCCGGGGCTTGATGGAATACAGCTTCCTTGATGAAGAGATAAAAAGGGACGACATAAAAGCAAGGTTTAAAAAGAAAAGACTCATTAAAAGTGGATCTACCTTTTGGCTTTAACCTCTTGGGGTTTTAAAAGTTATTATTTATTGGTATTACTGAAATTTTTCATCACAAAAATTTACTTTTCATCTTTCCAGAAAAATAGAGAGTCCGAATAGAGAGAGAATGGAGTTGGAAAGAAACAGAAGTGCAGAGTGATGGAAAAACCAGAAGGATGTGGAGGTAAGAAGGGGGGAGGGGAGGAGAGAGAGAGAGAGATATGGAGGCAGAGAGTCTGAAGAAAATCCTGGCAAATGCTGTTAAACAGACCACTTCCCCAGAAAATACATACAACCTGTTCGGAAAAGTTGCTTGTCTTTGTTGAAGTCAGTAGTGGGAGGAGTTTGCATTGGCCAGAGAAGACTCTTTTTTTTTTTTTTTTTTTTTTATTTTTGCTGGTTGGGGATGGGGAGGCATTTCGAGACAGGGTTTCTCTATGTAGCTTTAGAGCCTGCCCTGGAACTCACTCTGTATATCAGGCTGGCCTTGAACTCACAGAGATCTACTTGCCTCCGCCTCCCAAGTTCTGGGATTCAGAGAAGACGAGAGGAATCTGAAAAGGTCACAGAGAACTGAACTAGCCCCCAGGAACAATGGAGTCTAAACCAGAACTCTTACCTTAACGTGAAGGCCTGAGGTTATTGTGGGGTATCCACCAGAGAAGACTGCTCAGGCATGGGCTTAAGCCAACAGAAGCCTTTATTAGCCAGTCAGGGACACTGGGTGTTCAGGATCCCAGTGTAGCACTGAGCCTGTCTCAGGGTGAGCTTTTAAGCCCCAAAACCATGTCCTAAGCTGACATACTTCAGTTAACAAGAACAGTTAGCCAGAAGCAGAACTCCAGAAGCCAAACGTCAAGGTCAGTACATTCACAGATTTCCCAGAACTGTGGACTTTGAAGGCTTAGGTCTTTGTTTTCATTTTTGGCAGAAGGTGCTGTCTACATACTGAGTTTTAATGCTTGAATGGCACTTCTGTCATGCAGTCAGTGTGCTAAGGTCTAGGGCTTTGTTGCATGGTAAAGTTTCTTAAGGTGCTGTGCTGCTCTAGAAGGCTGTCTCTTAGGGTCAGTGGGAGAACCAAGAAAGAGTGAAGAGGAGGGGAGGGGATACTTTATTTCATGATGAAATTTAGTTCAAATCCATCTTTGCCCTCTGTTTCCATTGCTCTTCTAGACAGCTCTTTGCTAGTAAACAACCCATAGAAAGCATGGCTGATTTTCAGGGCAACATTAGGTCTTTTCTAAAGAAAGAAATATAATAAATCAGGCTTTTTATCTTTTTCTTAAAGACTTATTTATTTTATGTTACATGTATGAGTGTTTAGCTTGCATGTATATATATGTATTACATGTATGCCTGGCACCTGCAGAAGCCAGAAGAGGGTGTTGAGGGTGGCAGCTCTGTTTATAAGCTGCCATGTAGATTCTGGGAACCAATATGGGCCTTCATGAAAAGCAGTACACTTTCTTAATTGCTAAACCATCTTTCTAGACCCTAGTCAAGGCTTTTAAAGCCACCATTTAATTGTTTGAAAGGACTGATATATGAACTATGTAAGTAACAAATTGGACTGTTGTTTGTTTGTTTGTTTGTTTGATGGGAGATGTCATTCTGTAAATATGTTTCTCGTATTGGTTAATGAATAAAACACTGTTGGCCAATAGGAAAGCAAGATAGGCAGGACTAGGAGACTAGGAGGAAAGAGGAAGTAGTTGGGGGGAGTCAACATGGAGAGCCTGGAGAGAGCAGAATGCCGCCCCCTCTCTCCGGTAAGATGAGAGCACGTGGAAATACTTAGATTAATAGAAATGGGTTAATCAGTAAGACAGAACTAGCTAATAAGAAACAAGTAACTGGCCAACAGCATTTATATCTAATACAGTGTCTCTCTGTGTTATTTGGGGCTGGCACGGCTATGGGCTCAGGCCGACGGGGGAGAAACCTACTCCTAACAGTTTGTCTTTGTTTTTTTTTTTTTGTTTTTAATAAAGAAGGAAGGAAAGAAGGAAGGATGGGTGGATGCATGGATGCATGGATGGATGAATGAAAGAAATGAAGACAGCCAGACAGCCCCCCAGACAGCCAGACAGCCAGACAGCCAGGTAGGGTGGCTCAGGTCTGTAATCCCAACAAGTGGAAGGCAAAGGCAGGTAGACTGCCATGAGTTCTAGGCTAGTCTGAGTGACAGTGTGAAATCCTGTCTCACAAAGATGAGTAAGAAAGGAGCCTTTATTACAGATAAGGCTAAACTCTCCTTTTGCCGGCTTTCTTATTGCTGCTGTTCCCAGCCTCTAGTGATACTTTGTATCTATTGGCTGACCACAGCAAGCTTACTTTTTAGGGATGGAATCCATGGCCTTGCGCAGGATGCTCCAGCACTTTGCAGCTGAGCTAAACCCCCAGCCAAGCCCTCTGCTCTATTTACAGACCCTCAGGTAGGATTATACAGTATTGCTTTTCTGCGCTTTTAACGCCATCACTGATGGTCTTTTTAAAAATTGCCATGGCTTTGAAGCTACGTGTGAATGTATTCCTATTCCTTTGAGCCACATGTAGCATCCTGAGGCAAATAGGTCACAGTGTCCTAAGTCATTGTCCTATGATTTATAATTAGCTGACTTCCCCTTTCATGACATTGTAAACACATACTCCATCCATGTGCACCTATGTAACTATTTCTTTCTCTAAGAGGTATTTATTTCCTTCTAGCCTTTGGGTCTCCAGGTCATACAAAAGCCGTTTGAATTTAGCTCTAAGCCTAAGAGAATCTCATAAGTTGTCTCAAAGTTGAAGATCCAGGGAAAATTATGTTTTAATCTTTGCAAAACATCAGTCCTTTCCCCAGCTATGTAGAATGACCATGACTTCTCTTTAATATATGGCATCCAGAAAATGGTCACAGTATTTAAATAATTCTTCTCTGTTTTGTAGTTTGTATGCTAGACAGACACTTCATGTATAACATGGAATCATTTGTATTTGAATTTTTGTATCATATAATTTTTGTTTGTGAAAGCATATGTAAACCAAGACTTCTAACACATAGAACCACTCCATAAGAATATTGTCTTATCACTGACTGAGTGCTTAACTCATAAGATGAGAGAAAAAAGGAAAGTGGTGTCCAAATTAAGCGGCCTGTCAGCTCCCACAGTCACCTCTGATATGCATTGTCCACACAGCTAGCTTCAGGATCAATCCACTTGCAAAACATTTGAGCAGCTATTTGCATGCCATCAACTAATGAAGCTTTTTGAGAGCTGTTATTAATGGGGCAAAGCCAGAGAGGGGATAAAGAAAGCAAGAGTGGACCGAAGAGGCATTTGGAAGGACAACCTCTGTTTCCCTGGCCACTTGTGGAAATCCACCTCAGCTCAACTGGGACCAATTGTGAGTCTTGGCCTTGGGCAAAATTCCTATTTGCAGTCAATAAATTAATGGGTGACACCTTGAAAAGGGTTGGCTAACTGAATCAATGTCTGATGTGGCATTCTATCCTCAGGCCAAATTCCCACTGAGCTTCTTAGGTTGGAGCTGATTGAAGTGATGGAAGGATCCTTGAATTTTTATTTTAAGTCTGTTTTGAAGGGCAGAATTCCGGTAGTATGGAGGCACCGACCCTCTCACGTTCCCGTTCCTGTTCACCTTCTCGACCAGACACAGGACTGATGTTAACAGATCTCATTTGGACAGAACTTGACAATGTATGGAGCTCTTTGTCTGCTCATGGCAGTTTAATGTTTCCTCTCAAAAGGTTGTCCAGAAAGCCAGAGGTGACCGATCCCTTACAGTAGCTCCTTTGCAAACCTCTGGACAGCAGGAAGCCGAGAAGGGCGCTCTGTTGGTTCAGCTGGGTTTTACAGCTGAAGATAACATGAACCACAAATCTGCCGAGGCTCATGTTTTCTCGGAGGGGGAGGAAAATTCAGGGAGCGAAATAAAGAGAAGTTGAGGTTTAATGTTTCATAACTGTGTGCTCTTTTCCAGGTTTTATTCCTGTAATATTCTCTGTGTGTGGCCAGGCCCTTTACAACACAGAGCTATTGAAGAAAGGGGAGAGGAAGGAGGAAAGGGGAGGAAGGGTGGAGGGATGGATAAAAAAAAAAGGGGGGGGGTAGGAGGCAGAGAACTGCTTTCAAGTCCTGACCGTGACCTTAACTGGATGTAATCAAGGCCTCTGGGGGACTAAGCTGGCCATTTGATTTTGAAAATAGAATAGGGGACAAGTTACACACAGGGAATTTATGGTGGAGCCAGAAGAGGGAAGTGACCCACTTAATATCTCCTCTGGAAAAAGTGGGCTCTTAAGGCATCAGAAAGGTGTTGGGCAGGGAGCCTCCTCTTTCCCTGACAGTATAGGGTGAGGGGATGGTCACAAATCTGATGGGAAAAGACAGGAGATAGCATTATAGAATAATCTTTGGTATTTTGGAGGATTAAAAGATAGAAGAAAATTTTCATTTTTTTTTAAGGGGGTTAGTGTATCCACATTGTATATGCAACACTGTTCCCCCCACAGACTGAGTTTGCTGTCAGAGAGAAGTCTACTCTGTTTTTTGGGTCGTCCAAGCTATTTCCTGCCTTGGAGCGAAACCCAGTGCAGCTACTGAGCCCTGACAATATTCCTCTGTCTTTGAGGAGACTGATTTTAATGACGGAGCCTGATTTTAATGACGGAGCGCCACTCTTTGAAGGACCCAGAAAACACAGAAGGCCAAAGACGAGTTCCTCTGACCTCTTTCTTCCAGACAACACTTTTCTCTGCAGTGACAGGCCACACAGCTGAGGGGTCTGAATGGAACTACAGAAGATGACAGTCATCTTGACCTCTGAGTGGCCAGATAGCATCACAGCAGCACATAGTAACGATGATGTGCTGTAGCCCTGGAAAGAGGCCACTAAATGGGGCCAGCTATGAGTTCTGAGTTAGGTTAGGGATGCCCAAGCAGTGTGTGTGCTGGGCAGGGCAGGGAAAGAGGGAGGAGAGAGCGGCATCGGGTGGAAGGGAGGGTTCCACAGTGGCGTTTGTGGTGCTTCTTCATTGGTAGAATATTTCTTAGGAGCACAATGCTGGAGCTGAGGAGATCTGGGATATTACAGATGCAGTCACTAGGGTGAAGGGCGTACTCAAAGGCGGAGGGCATGTTTAGGCTGAGTTCGGGGCTCTTGTTTCCCAGGTGGATATCCTCCTTTGCTTTAAGTTGGGCACTTTGCTTAAAATCCTTGGTCTGTGTCTGAATAAAACTTCAATTCAAATGATTATTTTCCTGAGTAAGGATTTCAGAAGACGAATTAGCACTGAGGTGACCCGAGAAGACACTGTCCCAAGGCTCTGCTTCCAATGAGCCTCTTAGAGCTTAGAGATGGACTAAATGGCAACAGGGACCGGGCAGCCTCACAGCATTAGGATGCTGTAGGCAGTTTGTCTAGCATGCACAAAAGCCTGTGGTGCACTACTGGGGTCACAGCACTCTGAAGGTGAAGGCAAGAGGTCCGGAAGTTCAAGGTTGTTCTCAGTGGCATAGGGAGTTTGAGACCACCCTAAGATACATCAGGTGCTACCAACACTGTGCCACAAAGGATGTAAGAGGTCTGAGGTGAGGCTAAATCTCTCTTGAAAGTGTGATATAGGAGCAGTGGAATTATGAAATATCCATATCAAATATCACTGCTCACATTAGATGCCTGGCCCTGCTTCCTTCCTTCCAAATTCATTTGTGTGAGCTTCCTGGCTGGAGTCTCAGAAGTGATGCTCCAAGGCTTCAGCTTCATGTGGGGCCAAAGCATCCTCCTTACAACCTAGGGCTACACACAGAGAGACTACAAGGGAAGCTGATGCAGTTGCTTCCTTTATACCAATTGAGGGAATAGAAGACAAGGAGAAAAGCGATGAGGTATGGTTTCGAAAATGCAAATTCATCTGAAAAGATGATGTCGTCCTTTTCTTTGTTTTGAATGTATTTTTTTATGAAGTCTGAGAGTTTCATACACGCACACAGTGTGTTTTGCTCACACTCAACTCTATTCCTCTCTCTAACTTCTCACAGATCCACGTCTTATTCTCCTTTCCCTACTTCCGGTCTCCTCCTCTTCCTCTTTTTTCTTCTTTGGAGAAAGGTTCTCTCTGTATCCCTGGCTGTCCTGGAACTCACAGAGATCCACCTGCCTCTGCCTCCCAAGCGCTGAGATTAAATGCGTGCATGGCTGTCTTTTTAGTTTCTTAAAAAATACAAAGAGTTCAGTTTGTAGTGCCTATAAAGAGTGTGGGACCACCCACCGGATGATAGTTGACCTACCAAGGGCCACACCCTTAATGAAATCTGGTTCTCCCTCCCCTAGCAGCCACCCACTATCAACAGCTCCTCAGCTAGGGGCGGGGACTGTGAGCCCCTCCCTGCCCCCTGCTAGAATGTTAACCAGCTGGTTGGCAATTGTACAGTCACAACTACTCTGAGCACAGCTGATGGGAGATGTCATTTGGTAAACATGTTTCTCTTATCGGTTAATGAATAAAGCCCTGTTGGCCAATACGAAAGGAAGATAGGAGGGTCTAGGAGACGAGGAGGAAAGAGGAAGTAGTAAGGAGGAGTCAGCAGGGAGAGCAGAAAGAGAGCAAGATGCCGGCCCACTGCTCTCCAATAAGATGACCATGTAGAAATACTTAGAATAGTAGAAATGAGTTAACCATTAAGACAGAGCTAGCCCACAAGCAATGATAGTAACTGGCCAGCAGAATTATATCAAATACAGGGTCTCTGTGTGTTACTTGGGGGTTGGCATGAGGCAGGACCAGGCGGGCTGGCGGAAAACAACTAGCAGGGAAAAACGTGCTCGTAACACACAGCAGTCCAGTTATGTCTGGAAAACTCAAATTATCAAACCCAAGTCTAGTTGTGGCTGTGCTATCAACTTTTCTGAAATCCTGGGTGGAGAATTTGGGGACACAAGGGCTGGGAAACCCCTTGTCTGACGTCACACAAGTTCAAATTGGTGTGTTGTTTTCTGAATTGCTATCCCCTTAACTCTGAGAGATCACATTTGTGTTCCTGTCATGTGCATCCGGGTGAGGAGCATACTCCCGGATCTGGCTTTCTGTGTTAAATGGCATTCCGTGTTAAGTTTCTTTACGGAATCTGTTTCTATGCCTTACTTCTGATAACAATGCCAGCAAGTACAGAGCTCCCTGGCTTACAGAGGGGCCACCGTCCACAAAGATGAAAATGTTGTAAGTTCAGAAGGCTTCAATGCTCCTGACCTAGAGAGCATGGCAGGGAGTGGTAGATGTTTCCCTGAGTGGCCTTAGATTTCTTCACTGTCACTTCCCAATATCACAAGGCAACATCCTGCTACATATCACCAGCCAGGAAAAGCTCAACATTCTACATACAAAATTACAGTATCTACTGTGCTCTGTTCATTAGTCCAAAACTAATAGCAAGGGGAGGGAAAATTTTTAAGGAAAGGAAAAATAATCTTATGAACATAAAGACTAAGAATATAAGCTCTTGGGGGCTAGAGAGATGGCTCAGAGGTTAAGAGCACTGCTTGCTCACCCAGAGGTCATGAGTTCGATTCCCATCAACCACATGGTGTCTCACAACCATCTAAAATAACAACTGGTGCCCTTTTCTGGCCTGCAAGCAAACATGCAGGTAGAACACAGTATACATAATAAATAAATAAATTTCAGAAAGAGAATGTAAGCTCTTTTCTTATCTTTTAGAAGATTGTTCAGAATTGTTTTTATTTAAGTTTATGTGTGCAGGTATTTTTCTGCACACAGACAGGCATGCATGTCTGTGTGCAACATGCTTGTCTAGTGCTCTCAGAAATCAAAAAAAGGGCACGGGGCACCCTGGAACTGGAGCTATAGAAGGTTGTGAACGGCCACGTGGATGCTGGGGATTGAACCAGGATCTCTGAAGAGCAGTCAGTGCTCTGAGCCACTGAGACAAGTCTTCAGCCTGACTTTTTAAATGTGTGTGTGTGTGTGTGTGTGTGTGTGTGTGTGTGTGTGTGTTTAATCAACACAAAAATTATATGTATTTGAAGTGAACAAAACAAGGCCCAGCCTCCTTGTTCTGCTCCCTTGTGACTAAACATTCAAGTATGTGCTTCAGTGGGGGCATTTTCATTCAAGTCACACCAAGTATGAGCAAGATCATGAGAAGTTGTCTTCCTGTGTCTGGCTTATCTGATTTAACAAAGTCCTTTAGGTTCATCTGTGCTGTAAAAGACAGGATGCTCCTTTCCATGAGTAACTTCATCATATAGTTGAGCCATGTTCCCATCCATTTATTAATGGATATTTAGGTTAATTTTCTATCTTGACTGTTTCTATAATGCTGAATAAACATTTCTCTGACTCTGGTTCTCTCTCTCTCTCTCTCTCTCTCTGTGCACGTGTGTATGTGTGTGTGTGTGTGTGTGTGTGTGTGTGTGCACGTGTGTATGTGTTGCTCAGGACTGAATCTAGGGGCTCACACCTGCTAGATAGATACTGTATCACTGAGCTACTTGCCCACCCCCTTTTAAAAATGTTTAATTTTGGACAAGATCTCACAAGTGTTTTAGGCTATACTTGAACTTGTGACCTTCCTTCTCAACCTCCCAGGAGGCTGGGATTACAGACCCAGTCTTCATCCTTTGCATGCACCCCCAGTGCAGGGATTGCAGCTCTAAGCCGGGTTTTTGGTTTGTTTGTTTGTTTTATAAAAGAGTGAGGTGACACTGAGTAGTAAAGTTCCCCAGCCCCCTCAGAAGATCCGACTATGCATGTAGTCATCTAAGCTGAGCCCGAATCTAATAACCTCATCTCTTTGGTTCCTTTCAGGTAATTTTCTTTTGCCTTGTCTCACTGCACTCAGGAGAGAAGTGGCCTTTATGGCAGGCATGAGTGACCCTGCTCCATAGAAATGTGGGATCTGGGCTACAGACAGCAGTTCCTCATTGTTTGTGTGGTATGAATTCACAGCGCGGAGCCTGAGGAAGGATAATTCATGCTGGAGGGTTATGAATGAGATCTAATGGGAGGCACAAACCCAAAGAAACAAGAGATGGTGTCACTTGCCTGCCGGTGTGGCTTGCCCAGCTCAGGGCAGGTTCAGCACAGAATGCTTCCTTCAAGCCCACATTGGGCAATTTACCAATGTGGATCCCTTTACTGAAAATACCAAAAATCGTATTTGTTAACGTACTCTTGTAAGGTCAAGCATACTAATGCCAAAAGTTAAAATTATTTTTTTTTAACTTGGATTTTTTCTTCTATTTCAGATAAAATTTGTTTTCATGGACCCTGATAGCATGGCCCAGACTTAGTACTGTGTCAACCACCTCTTGTTTAGGTCAACCCTGACTGGAGAGGGTTAACGGAGGAGGTATCTGGTGGCATAAATCAGAACAGTAGCAGTAGTAGGATGAAGGTTCCCAGATGGTGGTAATGGGATGGGGTTTATTTTAGTAAGTAAAATGAGATGTTTTCAATGTTGAGAAAAGAGAAGTGACATGATATCACATTATAATTTTTAATAAATTTAATTTAGTGTGTGTGTATGTGTGTGTCTGTGTGTCTGTGTGTGTCTGTCTGTCTGTGTGTGTGTACATACAGCCAGCCATAGCACATGTGTGGAGGGCAGAAGGCAACTCACAGGATTTGGTTTTCTCCATCCACCCTGTAAGTCCCAGGGATTGAACTCGGGTCTTCTGGCTTGACAACAAGAGCCTCTACTAAGTGAGCCATCTCACCAGCCCTACATGTCCCATGTTGAAGAGACACTCCCTTTGTGGAGAACATTCCACAGGAAGCAAGGAAGATCACCAGAACCAGGAAAGAGAGGTGTGCTTATCTGGGAGCTGGTAAGAAGGGGACAGATTCTAAATAGACATTAAATTTTAGATGGAAAAGGTTTGCTGATAGATTCAGCGTTCAATGCTAGGAATAACTTAGAAACTTCAAAGCCTTTCCTTGAACAATCAGAACAGCCCAGTAAAAATTTATTGAGATGGGGAAAGTGTATAGAAAGTTCATTTAGAGAGGTGGGCATTCGGTTTCAGGTGTGTTAAGTGTTAGATGTATGCTAGGCATCAAGGCAAGTCGGATGTCTGGAGTTTAGAAAGTGGTCCAGGTTGGAGGGAGAATTTTAGTGCCAGCTCTTATAGATGGTACTTAAAGCCAGGGGAAAGGCTGCCGCTGCTATGGAGACCAAGGGGAAACAGCCCTGCTGGTTTAGGTGCTCTGACTATTAGAGAGAGCAGGAACGCCGAGTTGGAAGGCTCAGGAAGTGGCCAGCAGTGGCCCAGAGTGACATGCTCTAGAGGCCAAGTGACGGCATACCCAGATCCACAGGACAGAGTGCGTCTAAACTCTGGCCATCGCAGACGGCTGAACCGCCCATGAAGTCATGGCACACACCCACAGACTTCCTTCCTGAGGGGGAGGAGCTAAACTCCTGCTGCCAAAAATGGAGTGGAAAATGAATCTAAGTACCATCCACTGCTGCTCACATTGTCTGATAAATAGAGACGTTTAGACAACCGTGTGTGCTCCATTGGAGTCACAAATATCCCTGCAGTCAATTAACCTATTCTGGAAGAGTCCTCTCTATACCCGGAGTGCTGCCTCTGTACACATTGGAAGAGGACATCTCCCTTGGAGCTGCAGTGTATTTCTGATTGGTATGGAAGTTAAGGGCTAGCATGTCCCCAAGGCACTCGAACACATGGGACAATGCACAAGCACACTTAAATGTATGTCTTGCGTATGAGAGAAAACACACACCGTTTGCCTTTCTGAGTCTGGGTTATTTCACTTAGCATGATGATGTCAATTCATTCATTTTTCCTGCAAATGGTATAATTTCATTTTTCTTATAAGAGAATAAAATTCCATTGTGTATATATGCCATCTTTTCTTTATCTATTCCGCCACTATGGAAATAGGTATGGAGGTTTTTCAAAAATAACCTAACAACAGAATTACTACATGACTCCTGGAGATATATATATATGCCCAAAGTCCTACCAGAGACATATGTGTAACACATGCATTTGTTGCTGTGTTGTTCACTTTGTTAAAAAATGGAAACAGCCTTGATACCAATCAATAGAAATCATGCTTTCATTGGGTACTGAAAGTTGGTCAAATGGTTTCCTGGTATGAAGGTAAGTTGAGAAATGTCTTCTTGAACAAGGAGCAAAATATGAAGGAATGAGCAAAGTGATAAAGCAGGGACTTAGGGAGTCTAGTGAAAAGTCCAGGGGCTCAGGAGATGCGTGTGAGGACAGCTGGCGGTACAGCTACAGCAACTGCTCTGTGCTTCCAAAGCGCCTATGGGTCTAAGATGAGAGCCTGGATTTATATTGCAGGTGAGTCAACTTGTACTTCAGAGAGACTGACACAGGGCACAGTACATGACATGTAACTGGAGGCACAACACTTACTTCTAGCATTTTTGTTTTGATTTGCTTTCATCTGGTTTTTTGAGACAGTCTCACTACAAAACCCCAGCTGGCCCTATGACTCCCTGTAAACTAAGCTGGTTGCCCACTTGCTGTAATCCTTCTGCCTTCTGGTGATGGGATTGCAGGGATGCGCCACTATGCTGGGGTTTGTAGTCGTCTGGATTTTTGTGATTTTTTTTTTTCAAGAATCCTGCACCATAATAGATCTGCATTTCATATGACAGAGAATGCATTTCTCTCTAAATCTCCACGACAGGTAGACGGCCAGGGAAGACATCTCACCTTCACTCTACGTTTTAATCATCTACAACACCATCGCAGTTTGGAAGGCATGCTTTCTATCTGGAGAAACACATTGAACAAATAATCCTAACAGAAGGATCTGGAGAAGGGTCCCCACCCACTACCCATGGAGGAGAGTTCGGGGTGAAAAGGTGGAGGTGGTATGAGTGTGGAGAGGAGTTTGCCTCTTTCCCCTCCTTCCAGACCTGACTTTGAAGTACCTGTTCACTCTCAAGAGGCTCTTTTGTTCCTGAGTTCCCTAGAGGACTGTGCATCCTGCTGAGGAGTGAAGCACAAGACTTCTCAAGCTAATCAGCAACCTGAATGCCCCTGATCATAGAGGTGGACTGAAGGGTGGTCTAGTCAGAATGAATCTCAGAATTTATGCTAAGAACACAGAGGCGGGGTTGGGAAAGGCACTCTTCTACTCAAGTAGGAACTGTAGAGAAGAAGCCTCAGAAGCAGCTACAGCTTTCTCATCGCTGGGACTTTAAAGCAGGAGATGGGGTGGGGGGGCGCAGAAAGGAGCCTTAGCTGGTTTTGCATACTTCCATTACAGAGCAGATACATACTTGCCTAAACCAGTTTCGTTTGTATCCTTTGTCACTTACAACCAATAAGATCCTCCCACAAGTGGAGAAGAAACCCGCTCTGTTTCCAAATGTTGCATCCACTGAAGATGGCTCTTGGGCCAGGTTCCAAGAAAAATAATCAGACTGGGAAAACCCTGTATTTTTCAGACCCTTTCACTCTTTCTAGCCCAAAAGTAATCTAAGTCTTCATTGGCAGAAACAAAGCATGCCAAGAAAAGAGCTAAGCTTTTAAAGTTAGACAAGAGGAGGTAGCTTTTGGTACTTGCATACTCACACACGCTCACACATACACACTTACACACTCTCATACGCACACTTACATACATATTTACACACTCACATGAGCTTATGCACTCACACACTTTCACATTCTCTCTCTCTCTCTCTCTCTCTCTCTCTCTCTCTCTCTCTCTCTCTCTCACACACACACACACACACACACACACACACCAGGGTTCCATTCGTGGACGGTCTTGTTCATGATAAAACAGTGATTCGCTTCAAAGCTCCTTGAGAGCAATATCATAGACGGGTGATTAGATCTTTGAGCTAACACCTGCTTCTGAAGCAACTGAAGCAAAAGAAATCCACATGTATGCATCAAAACCACATGTAACTCTGAGCATAGGAAATACAACCATACATTAAGTTTCTACACAAGTTGTCACTGGTCCAGAGGATTGAGGAGTTGGTCTGGCACTTTGATTGCCTTAGCTAGCTCCAGCTGCTTGCTAGCTGTGGCCTCCCAGTCACTTAGCCCCAGCCACCACCGGTCATTGCAATGATTTGGTGCCTGTATGGAAGCCCACTGACCCAATAAACAATTATCAGGCATTTCACCCAGCTAGCCCAATGTCAGAAGTGTGCTTTTCAGTGACACAGCAGATTTCAGTTGATCCACTGTAGGACAACCGCCTCCCCACCACCAAAGTTCAATAATGTTCTCTTCTCGCAGTGGGTGTTCCAACAGTGTGGCCAACAGTTGTAAACCTACAAAGAAACAGGCCTGGTATTTAGAGTTTTGTGGGATAGTTTGATGAGATTTCCTTCAATAAACGCTCCCAAAACAGACACTGCCTGAGGGACACTAAAAGATGCATGGTTGGGATGATAAATTTGATAGCTGTACAACAGATGGGATCGAACAGAATTTGCTGCTGGAAGAGCCCAGCTAAGACCTAGACAGGGTCAGGAACTCATACAGATGTGTGAGGCCCATGGGGAAGCCTTCACATTAACTGAGTTCCTATTCTGTGCTAAGTATCCTGTTCATTTTGGCTATGCAATAAATGCATGTATGAATGAATGGATGGATGAGCTTATATTTCCAATCATTACCTTGCTCCCATGACTTTTTCAGAGATAAGACCTCTCTATCATATTGCATACTCCCATCCAGTTTACTCTTGCTTGTCAAGTCTACTGTACACTGTGTTACTGTACACTAACCCACTGGAGGGTTAGAGTCATGCTGGAAATGTTCCCCATTGTCCTTACTCAATACATTTAGTGAATGGACAATACAAACTAAAATTTATTAAGAATCCTTATCTTTTTTTTTTTTTGCATATGTAAAAAGCAAGCCACCCAAGAGTTAAGTGATTTGTGCAATGAATAGTTGCATTGTGGGAGATACTAGAGAAAATATGTGACGGCCTGCAAAGCATTTATTCAGAGACGTGCTCCAATAGTTAATTTTTAAGTCTCAAAGTCATTTGAGTGATTTTCTGGTCGCACAATTTCAATACTTCTCAAGGTATCTTGAACAGAACAAGTCAGAATAAACACCTACATCTCTGAGTGTACTCAATCCTTTGTACTAAGGGCTCTGTGTATGTAAGTCTCTGTTGGTGGCTCCGTGTTGCAGAATTGTCCACAGGAAGGCCCCATAAAACACGCGCTGGCAAGGGGAAAAGCAAAGTTCAAGGGGAAACTTGGCTGATTCCATGGCAGGCAAGGGTGACAAGGTGGAGGGACAGACATGCCAGGCAGACAGAGCGTAAGTGAGAAGTTTTATTAGAAAGGGAAGATGGGTGGGGAGGAAAAAGAAGAGGTAAAGAGACACAGAGGTAGAGAGAAGATGGAAGAGAAGAGGGAGACAAAAAAGTTCTGTCTGCCCCAGGAGAACAGCAGGAAAGTGGGGGGTTTCCTTTGCACCTGGGCTGACCAGGGTACTGCCTGAGTACATTCTGCCAGGTGACAGGGGCAGGCCAGCATACTGCCTGAATCCTTACAAAAACATCTATCATAAAATGGAAAACAAAAGTCAAAAACTTCACTCTCTCCAAATAAGAACACAAAAAATAATGGTAATAGCTGTCTTAGTTAGGGTTTCTATTGCTGTGAAGAGACACCATGACCATGGCAACTCCTTATAAAGGAAAACAATTAAATGGGACTGGCTTATAGTTTCAGACGTTTAGTTCCTTATCATCATGGCAGGAAGCATGGCAGCATGTGGGCAGACATGGTGCCGGAGAAGGAGTTGGGAGTTTTACATCCAGATCAGCAGGCAGCAGGAAGAGAAAATGACACTGGACCTGGTTTGAGCATCTGAGGCCTCAAAGTTCACTCTCAATGACACAGTTCCTTCAACAATGTCATATCCTCCAACAAGATCACATCTCCTCCAACAAGGCCACACCCCCTCCAACAAAGCCACACCTCCTCCAACAAGGCCACACCCCTCCAACAAAGCCACACCCCCTCCAACAAGGCCACACCTCCTCCAACAAAGCCACACCTCCTCCAACAAAGCCACACCCCTCCAACAAGGCCACACCCCCTCCAACAAGGCCACACCCCCTCTAACAAGGCCACACCTCCTCCAACAAAGCCACACCTCCTCCAACAAAGCCACACCTCCTCCAACAAGGCCACACCCCCTCCAACAAAGCCACACCCCCTCCAACAAGGCCACACCCCCTCCAACAAGGCCACACCCCCTCCAACAAGGCCACACCCCTCCAACAAAGCCACACCTCCTCCAACAAGGCCACACCCCTCCAATAAGGCCACACCCCCTCCAACAAAGCCACACCCCCTCCAACAAGGCCACACCTCCTCCAACAAGGCCACACCCCCTCCAACAAGGCCACACCTCCTTTTGTGCCACTCCTTGAGTCTGGGGTGGGGTGGGGCATTTTCTTTCAAACCACTACACTACTTCACTTTTACCAAACGCTTTAAGTGCCAGACGTATGCTATACTTGCCACCCATTCCCATCTAAGCCTGGAGGAACGCTATGTAGCAGACACAATAACCTTACTGTGTGGATACAGAGAACCTTGGGATGACTAATAGTTTTCCCAAAGCCACATGGAAACCAAGTGACAAAACTCAGATCAAAATGTAGATCTCTCTGAAACAAGCCTGACTCAGAGGCAGAACCAAACAGTGGCTGCTGCAGCACAGGGTAGGCCTCTGTAAGAGCTCTGGAGTAGGGTGCTGGGGGGTGGCGGTGCTGGGGGGTGGCGGTGCTGGGGGTTGGCGGTGCTGGGGGGTGGCGGTGCTGGGGGGTGGCGGTCCTGGGGGTGGCGGTGCTGGGGGGAGGGGTGGGTGGGGGGTGGCGGTGCTGGGGAGGTGGCGGTGCTGGGGAGGTGGCGGTGCCGGGGAGGTGGCGGTGCCGGGGGTGGCGGTGCCGGGGGTGGCGGTGCCGGGGGTGGCGGTGCCGGGGGGTGGCGGTGCCTCTGCTGGGGGGTTGGCGGTGCTGGGGGTGGCGGTGCTGGGGGTTGGCGGTGCTGGGGGTGGCGGTGCTGGGGGAGGGGTGGGTGGGGGGAGGGGTGGGGGGGGGTGGGGGGGTGGCGGTGCTGGGGGGGTGGCGGTGCCGGGGGGGGTGGCGGTGCCTGGGGGTGGCGGTGCCGAGGGGGGGTGGCGGTGCCGGGGGGGGTGGCGGTGCCGGGGAGGTGGCGGTGCCGGGGGGTTGGTGGTGCCGGGGGGTTGGCGGTGCCGGGGGGGGTGGCGGTGCCGGGGGGTGGCGGTGCCGGGGGTGGCGGTGCCGGTGCTGGGGGTTGGCGGTGCTGGGGGGTGGCGGTGCTGGGGGTTGGCGGTGCTGGGGGTGGCGGTGCTGGGGGTGGCGGTGCTGGGGGAGGGGTGGGTGGGGGGAGGGGTGGGTGGGTGGGGGGTGGCGGTGCTGGGGGGGTGGCGGTGCCGGGGGGGTGGCGGTGCCGGGGAGGTGGCGGTGCCGGGGGGGTGGCGGTGCCGGGGGGTGGCGGTGCTGGGGGTTGGCGGTGCTGGGGGTTGGCGGTGCTGGGGGGAGGGGTGGGTAGGTGGGGGTGGTGGCGGTGCTGGGGGGGTGGCGGTGCCGGGGGTGGCGGTGCCGGGGGTGGCGGTGCGGGGGGTGGCGGTGCTGGGGGAGGGGTGGGTAGGTGGGGGTGGTGGCGGTGCTGGGGGGTGGCGGTGCTGGGGGGTGGCGGTGCCGGGGGGGTGGCGGTGCGGGGGGTGGCGGTGCCGGGGGGGTGGCGGTGCCGGGGGTTGGCGGTGCCGGGGGTGGCGGTGCCGGGGGGTGGCGGTGCCGGGGGGTGGCGGTGCGGGGGGGGTTGGCGGTGCCGGGGGGTGGCGGTGCCGGGGGGTTGGCGGTGCCGGGGGTTGGCGGTGCCGGGGGTGGCGGTGCCGGTGCTGGGGGTTGGCGGTGCTGGGGGGTGGCGGTGCTGGGGGTTGGCGGTGCTGGGGGTGGCGGTGCTGGGGGAGGGGTGGGTGGGGGGAGGGGTGGGTGGGGGAGGGGTGGGTGGGTGGGGGGGTGGCGGTGCTGGGGGGTGGCGGTGCCGGGGGGTGGCGGTGCCGGGGAGGTGGCGGTGCCGGGGAGGTGGCGGTGCCGGGGGGTTGGCGGTGCCGGGGGTTGGCGGTGCCGGGGGTTGGCGGTGCCGGGGGTTGGCGGTGCCGGGGGGGTTGGCGGTGCCGGGGGGTGGCGGTGCTGGGGGTTGGCGGTGCTGGGGGGAGGGGTGGGTAGGTGGGGGTGGTGGCGGTGCTGGGGGGGTGGCGGTGCCGGGGGGTGGCGGTGCGGGGGGTGGCGGTGCCGGGGGGGGGGGGGTGGCGGTGCCGGGGGTTGGCGGTGCCGGGGGGGTGGCGGTGCCGGGGGGTGGCGGTGCCGGGGGTGGCGGTGCCGGGGGGTGGCGGTGCCGGGGGGTGGCGGTGCCGGGGGTTGGCGGTGCCGGGGGGGGGGGGTGGCGGTGCCGGGGGTGGCGGTGCCGGTGCTGGGGGTTGGCGGTGCTGGGGGTTGGCGGTGCTGGGGGTGGCGGTGCTGGGGGGAGGGGTGGGTGGGGGGAGGGGTGGGGGTGCTGGGGGGTGGCGGTGCCGGGGGGGGTGGCGGTGCCGGGGAGGTGGCGGTGCCGGGGGGTTGGCGGTGCCGGGGGTTGGCGGTGCCGGGGGGGGTGGCGGTGCGGGGGGTGGCGGTGCCGGGGGGGTGGCGGTGCCGGGGGGGGTGGCGGTGCCGGGGGGGGTGGCGGTGCCGGGGGGGGGTGGCGGTGCCGGGGGGGTGGCGGTGCCGGGGGGGTGGCGGTGCCGGGGGGGTGGCGGTGCCGGGGGGGGTGGCGGTGCCGGGGGAGGGGGTGGGTGGGGGGAGGGGCGGGTAGGTGGGGGTGGTGGCGATGCTGGGGGGGTGGCGGTCCTGGGGGTTGGCGGTGCTGGGGGGTGGCGGTGCTGGGGGGTGGCGGTGCTGGGGGGGTGGCAGTGCTGGGGGGTGGCGGTCCTGGGGGTGGCGGTGCTGGGGAGGTGGCGGTGCTGGGGAGGTGGCTGCGCTCAGGAGCACTGGCTGCTTTTGCAGAACACCCTAGTTTGATTCCCAGCACCTACATGGAGGCTCACAACTGTCTGTAACTCCAGTTCCAGGGGATCCAACATCCTCTTCTGGCCACCTTACATACCAAACTCACACATATATACATACACACATCACATATACATACATACATACATACATACATACATACAGGCAAAACAGTAATAATACAAACATGAAAAGAAAGACAAAATAATTTTAAGAAGAAACTTAACATTCCTAAAAGAAACAAACCAAAACAACCCAAAAAAACCAGCTTTGGAACCCTAGGAACCTGGCCATCCCACATACATTAGATAAGATTTTAATGTTATTCACCTCAGATACTTTTTCTTTCACACTTTTCAGAGATTGGAGGCAGGATCACATAACTATCTAAACCGTGGGTTGTGTGGCAGAGAGACTGGTTTAGAATGAAGATGTCTTTTTTTTTTTTAATGAAGTAAGGATTTCTTGTGTGGGTTTCCTCCTCACTTCGCCTCCCATGAGTCCCCCAACAATGCACATGAGGTGTTGGTTGGTCATGTGTGTGCAGTCTCATGGTTTCCATCAGGTGTTGGCCATGTGTGTGCGGTCTCAGGCCCGGTGATGCGTCTGCATCACAAAGCTTTCTAACATTTCATTTGTTTTGTGTTTGTTTTACTGCTGCCACTAATACTTGAAGAAAAGTAATTCATAAGAGAAGCAAAACAACACCAACCAATGAACATCATGGTAAATGTGCTGTCACATTTAGCTTCCCTGCGGGTCTGAAACAACTCTGTGACTTGGTCATTAGTTAACTGTGGTATAAGGAGGCTGTCGTCAAGATCACCCAGTTAAGCGTCCCAAGTTCTGAACTTGTTCTTTTTGCTGAGTACACTAAAACCACCTTCTGAGCATGAATAATAAAAACCCAGTGAGCCTTTAGTCCAAGCACTTGGGAGTCATAGGCTGGTGGATCTCTGTAAGTTCTAGGCCCGCCTGGTCTACAGAGCTAGTTCCAGGACAGGCTCCAAAGCAATACAGAGAAACCCTGTCTCAAACCAAACCAAACCAACCAACCAAACAACTCCCCCAAACCAAACCAAACCAAACCAAACCAAACCAAACACCAAACCAAACCAAAGAAATCAACAAAACAAAACAAAACAAAAAAACCTCACCACCAACAACAAACTGAAATGGTGATCCTGGCTCCACGAATCCTGAGTGCAACATAGATTGCACTGCTCTCCACCAAGCCTCAGACTGCAACCTCTGCGCTCCTGTCTCCTCCGACTTTATATTCCTCTCTCCATCCAGCCATATCACCCCTGTCTCCATCTCCCGTTAGTGCTGGGACTAAAGGCATTGTGATTCCAAGTGCTGAGATCACCTTTGTGTGAGCTCTGTTTCTCTTTTAGACTGGATCAATTTCATGTAGGTCAGTGTGTCCTTGAACTCACAGAGATCCATCTGCCTCTGTCTCCTGAGTCCTGGGATTAAAGGTGTGGCCACCACTGCCTGCCTCTATGGCTGTGACTAGCTTTGCATTCCGATCTCCAGTGATCTTCATTTAATCACTACAACCTTCAAAATAGCCACATCTGTGTCCTCCCACAGTAAGATGGTCTTGTCCATCATATGACCAAGGTCACTCCTGTTAAGTTGAAGTCCACATTTCTGTCCTTAGTGTGCGATTTTATTCACAGTGTGATATTTTAATCTTTAAAGTTTTACCAAGCCAAATGCTTCAACACTGAGCAAAAATTAAAGGAGTTTTCAACAGAGATGTCAACAGGTTCATAATCCCAGGATAGGGGAGGCTGAGGCAGAATGACTATGAGGTCAAGACTAGACTGAGCTACATAGTGAGACCCTGACTAAAAAACAAAGTAAAACAGAACAATGACAACAAAAACAAACAAGCCAACAAAAAACCCCAATGAATATAGAAGGGAAAGGTAGAAAATTACTGAAAACTTGTTGTTAATAAAGGCTAATAGAAACATATTATTGACCTGGGTGTTTTTGATGTTTATACTATTTATTGACTTGGTGAAATTATTTTTAAACATTTATCTTCTTCCCTAATTGTATTATTTTATATACTGTTTCTACTTGTTTGGTTTTGTTTGCTGTCTGATTTTGAGACATAGTCTTTCTATAGCTAGGCTTGCTGAAGACTTGGAGCCACCTTTCTGTGCTGGCTGTATAGGTGTGCAACACCACACAAAGAGGGCTCTTGTGTGATGTGCACACCAGACTCCATAGGATCGAATCTGACCCTGGAAAGTAGGGTCACTACCATGGCCATGCTATGTAAACTGTGGGTTTGACGAGGATCTAGGCTGTAAGCACCCATACAGAACTAGGGTTGACTCCCAGGAGCCTCTTGCCATCCTGGAACTGAATTAGGATGTTCTAGATAATAGAGAGCTAGTTCTCTTCTCAGCTCTGACCAGCTGCCAGTATATGGTCAAATAAAAAGACTGTCCAGTTTGTATTTATCTATGTTTTGTTTCAGAAAGGGAGCTGCTTGTATATCATAAATTAGTCACGAAGTCAAAGTGTCATTGCAGTATTGGAGGAGTGTCTCATGGTATCTGTCTGGGTTCATGTACTTGTGGAATCGAGTCTTCATTGTACCTTCTCTGAACCTCTATCTTTATTCACACCCTGTAACCAAACCAAAATCGATTTGTGGTAACTAGGATTCATTTTCAGTTTTCTGAAAGCTCAGGACAAATGGCAAAGTGATATAACGAATCCCACCCATTAAAGCAAGAACACACACACACACACACACACACACATACACACACGCGCGCACGCATGCACGCACACACGCACGCATGCACGCGCGCACACAAATAAGTAAATGAATAATAAAATGAATAGGTGCATAAACAAGTCACAGAATTTCCCACTCTTTTTCCAAGTTTAGTGGCATGGTTGTCTGTTGTACAATCGAAAGTAGAGTAACTCTGAGAAATGAGGTGTAGCTGTTGTAAGAAGGAAGACTTGCTCTGAATGAACAGGAGGAGGAAAAGGGGTGAGGGAAAGAGACAAAAGTTTAAAGTTTTGTGGGTGCCAACAGATCCACGAGACATAACTGATCCTGAGGACTTTGTACAGGAGACGGAGTCTATAATTAACTCCAGTCATGGGTTAGAGTCTTATTTTCTTCAGTATTTGTTTTTGAAATTAAAATGAAATGTTCAGGGTTTAAAATGGTGTGTGTGTGTGTGTGTGTGTGTGTGTGTGTGTGTGTGTGTGTGTGTTTGAGAGTGACTTCAGGTGACCAGCCCCTGGGGTTTTCATTTTCTATTATCAAAAATTATGTGCATATGCTAGTGCATTTGAAAGACAATAGAGAGCCGTAGTAGAAAAGCAAGATTTCTTTAAAAACACTTTATTGTCTGTCTGTCTGTCTGTGTGTGTGCGCTCACGCGTGCGTGCGTGCGTGCGTGCGTGTGGGGGGGCAGGGTGTCAGTCAGAGGACAACTTATGGGAGTTAGTTTTCTCATTCCATCATGTGAATCCTAGAAATTCAGTTCTTTGTGGCAAGCTTCTTTACCTTCTGAAATATCTCACACTGCAAATAACGTTCTTTTTACATCTAACTAGGCATGTTCTCTGCGAGCGTTTCCTAATACTGCCTGCTTTGATGATCTTAAAATCCTCTGCCCTTCCTGCCTAAACAGGTCCAAACGTTAAGGGGTAAAATATCTCAGTACGTAGACAAAGGAAGGATTTATTAAATAAGGTGAGATATTTGTTGTGTGTAATTCAGAATGTGCACGTGTATAGTACACACAGGGTGGACAGTGTGAGGCTGTAGGTCATCTGCCAGGATGAAGGAGACAGCCTTTGGCTTTTTCTTAGGGCCTCTGGGAGCTCTCCTTCCAAAAGTCTCACTAGAATCTGCCACTAGATGGTGCTAAGCAGCAGGGAGGCCCGGCGGCCTTTCTGCACCCCTCCCCCACCCCGGGCCGGCATCTCCTGGTTCCCTGGCCGGTGTGCTTGATGTTCTGAGAACGGTTGTTCAGGAATGATAACAAAACCCCGTTTAAACATTAGACAAACATTAGCCTAGGTGGGTAAACATCGTTAGTGGCCTTCTCCTTTGTCTCTTAGTAAAAGGAGTGAGGCTCAGTAGCCTAAAACGTAAACCCGTGCGTTTACAGTCATCAGATCAATAATAAGGAATCCCGTGAAAAACATGGATTGTCTGTCGGAGTGTGGCCAGGTAGGGGGAGGGGTAGAGCTGTTTTGAAAGGGAGAGATGAGAATTACCTTTGGCAGCATGGTGCACGCCCAAGGCCTACTGTTAGAGGCTTTGTATTTGAACCGGTGTATTCATAGAAGCAGAGTCTGGGCAAAGTTGCGATAGATACTTCAACAAGCTCATGGATTGCGCCTCCTCACAACTCGTGGCACCTGTGTCACAAGACAAGTCCTTGCGTTTTTCTTTCCGATTAAGACCTTTCAACTCTTAACACCGGGAGAGTGAGTGCTCTTGCCTGCACTAGCTAAATACAATCCTGTCAAAACAGGCAGGCCTCTGTGCTTAATCGCTCTGTTTTGGAACAGGAGTCTCGTTTCAGGCCAGGTAAAAACATGCGGGGAGAAAACCTTTAGGAATAGAGTCAATAGAGTCAATTTTGTATCCACTCTGCACCGGGGCGGAGGAGGGGGTGCAGGGGGGGGGCAGCACGAAGCATTTCGTTTATGTTGATACATCGGTATTCAACCCGGGGAATCCACTGAGGAAACTAAGGCCTTCATAAATCTTAGCTTCAAACTGAAGCAAAAGAAAAGGTGGGCATTATTACTTTAATGTGGGTACTATTGCCAAACCAACCAGAGCAGAATTTTTTGACCGAGATTATGCATCTATGGACATTCTGCTTAGAATTACTGGGGTAGTGGGGGGTACGACACACTGCTACGGTTTCCTTCAGGGGACAAGCCACGCTGCATCAGTTCCTGCAGAGGATTGAGCATGTGTCAGGTGGTGAGGGCATCTGAAAGGCAGGGCTGTGTTGTGTATGGGGAGGCAAAGGGGAATTGGATTGTACACATGCCAGAAATCGGGATAAATCGGTCTGAGGAAATAATCAAAAACTGAGAGGGGTCTGCAGGAGAGAGAGGCTGGGGTCAGGAGCAGGAGAAACCGGCATGCATGAATGTGATTTCTATTCCTGAGCACCTCTAGCTGAGGGTGAGTTTTGTCTCTGGATGGAGAGCCAGTGGCGTGGAAACAGACTGAGCAAGGGGAAAAGGTGGGACACACCAAATTCAACGCCTGAAGCAAGAGTCAAAGGTCCCAGAGACTTGTTCTGGTGAATTTTCACACAGGGCCATGCTGTGTGAGCCCCACAAGGCATCAGAACTGCAGTTCAGTAACTGCTGGATAGAGGCATCTCTGCAGCTCTCTGGAAGCCTGGCTCGGGAAAACATAATCATGGCCACAGGTCATGCTTGGATACTGGGCTCTCACCATGAAACAGGACGCTGGACTGTGCTCTCTTGAATGGCTCTGGGCTGCTGGGGTGCTCACTCACCTTGCTCCGTAGGCTTAGTGACGTAATGGTTTGGACAGAGAGGCCCAGGGTTACAGCAATGTTAACCACACGTCACTGCATGCAAGTGGATCTACACCTTAGCAATCTATAAGAACACTTACCAGTTCCTCTCTAGGCCAGGAACCTGATGGAGACATATCTCCCAGGATGGTCCTTTTCCAAGGTCCCTTAAATGCTTGGCAAATTTCTGCTGGCTGCTAGCTGAGGCAGGCCTCAGTCCCCAACAATGGGTTTATCTATAGGGCTGCTCAAATGCTCTCAGTATGTCTGGCTTCTCTCAGGAAGAGATCTGAGAGAGCCCAAAGCAGAAGCCAGGCCTTTATCACCTAGCATCTGAAGTGACACCACCAGAGAGGAAACAAAAACTAACTTCGTGAAGGAAGAAACCTCAAGCAATTTGAGAATGCCTTTAAAGCCATTGTCAGTGGGTTTTGTGAGGCATTACCGCAATCCCAGCCATCCAGGGTGCTGAAGCTGCAGAGTCATTTCAGTTAGAAATTTGAACATAGTGATAACATAGTGACAATCCTGTGTCCAATGAGCAAATGAGGAAAGTATCTGAAAATCACTACAGAGACACTGGGCCTCAGGAAATGGCTAGATGGAACCCTCCAAGAAAGTTGGAGTAGGTATGTGTCTGTTAGTGTTCCCGCCGTACAATTATTGTATGTTGATGTCTCCACTGAGAAATTAAGTAGTACAAGAATCTCAGAGTGTGGAGTCTGGGAATCAGTATCTCTTTCTTTCTATAGAGTCTTAATTCTGTAGTGCAGGCAGGCCTCAAACCCATGATCCTGCTGTCTCATGGGCTGGGGGTCCATGTGTGATCACTAATGCCTGGCAGAAATCTGTACCCTATTTTCTTTTTCTTTTCCTTTTTTCTTTCTTTCTTTTTCTCTCTCTCTTTCTTTCTTTCTTTTTCTTTCTTTCTTCCTTCCTTCCTTCCTTTCTTTCTTTCTTTCTTTCTTTCTTTCTTTCTTTCTTTCTTTCTTTCTTTCTTTCTTTCTTTCTTTCTTTTCCCTTTGGTTTATCAAGATAGGGTTTCTCTGTGTAGGCTTGCCTGTCCTGGAACTCACTCTGAAGATGAGGCTGGCCTTGAACTCACAGAGATTTGTCTGCCTTTGCCTCTCCAGTGCTGGGATAAAGGGCTTGCACCCGGTAAGAAAACTATATCTTTAAAGTCTCTCGGATAATGATGAGTACAGGGAGGTTTAAGAAACCTCTGTCCAGATCTCAACTTCTCAAACTGTGGGTTATATCTCCACACGAGGCTCATAACTCTCCATGGGGGTGGTTAAAAAATGCCAACAGTAAGAGGTTTCTGCGTGCACAGGCATGCAGTACACTGAGGTGCTCCTGTGCCTCTTCCCCGTGCCGTGTTGCCAGACATGCAATGTACACTGTCTGTACTGAGCACACCACACAGCCCTGAGCCCTGATGAATGAATACCTCCACTCAGTTTCCAGACTATTGTGCACTGGGAGTTGTAGTGTTTTCACTGAACATACAGTTTTCTGCCCTTAAGGAAACATAATGACTTAATTATGGAAACCAAATCTTTTGATATTTTCCTACCATCATCCCTCTCAGCACTTGGATGCCACTTTGGGATATCTTTGGATTGTACTGTATTGGAATATTTGTTTGTTTGTTTGCTTGTTTTTAAATCACTGTATGTTTTGTTGCCTGGGGCTTCACAAACAAGTCATTCAACAGATTTTGGTTTAGGACTAGGATAGAATTTCCAACAATTTCTGAAATCGTCCCCGGCAGACTTCTGACATTTATGTGACATGGCATTTTCAGCAATAAATACTATAAAAACAAAATATAAAGCAACTTGGAAAGGATTAAAGATGCTCTATCAAATATCAAATATTTTAACAAAATTTAATTGTCTTTTTTTTATAATCCTAAAGAAGCACATGCATCTCATTGGTGTGTAAGTTTGCTTTTTGTCTTTATGGTTAAAATTTAAGTACATCAAAGAATCACTTGTTAACTTTATAATTTTATTTTATGTGTGTATGTGTATGTGTATGTGACATATGTTCTAGGGATGAAATTCAGGCCACTAGGCTTGGTTAGCATCTCAGTCACTGTTCCATTGCTATGAAGAGACATTGTGATAAAGGCAACTTTTTTGTTTGTTTGTTTGTTTGTTTGTTTTAGACAGGGTTTCTCTGTGAAACAGTCCTGGCTGTCCTGGAACTCACAGAGAACTGCTTGCTTCTGCCTCCTAAAGGTTGAGATTAAAGGAGTGCACCACCACCACCTGGCAGATCAAGACAACTCTTGTGAAAGGAAACATTTAAATGGGGACTTGCTCACATCTCAGAAGTTTAGTCCATTTAGTCATGGTGGGGATTATGACAGCATGCAGACAGGCACTATAGATATAGCAGAGAGCTATATCTTGAGATGTAAATGAGAGCTACAATAATAGGCTGTTATGAGCATTTTCCTGCCAGCCTGGTCCTAGAGCTGCGTCAGCCCCAAATAACACACAGAGGCACTGTATTAGATATAATGCTGTTGGCCTGTTACTAGTGTTTCTTTTTGGCTAGCTCTGTCTTAAATAATTACCCATTTCTATCAATCTAAGTGTTTCCACGTGGTCATATCTTACCAGAGAAAGAGTTCATCCAGACATCTTACTTCTCTCTACTACATCTCCCAGAATCCTCCTCGTCTCCTAGCCCTACCTATCTTGCCTTTCTATTGGCCAACCGTGCTTTATTCATCAACCAATAAGAGAAATATATTTACAGAATGACATCTCTCATCAATAGGCAGAAAGTAGTGGAGTGTGTGTTAGAGAGAGAGAGAGAGAGAGAGAGAGAGAGAGAGAGAGAGAGAGAGAGAGAGAGAGCGAATGACATTGGGCCTAGCTTGGGCTTTTGAAATCTCAAAGCTTACCTCCAGTGATCCAGTGACACACTTCCTTTAACATAGCCACACCTCCTATCCTTATAATCTTTTAAAACAGTGGCATTCCCTGGTGACTAAAGCATTCAAATATATGAGCCTATGAGGGCCATTCTTATTCAAATAATCACATATGGTAAGTGCTTTTATGTACAAAGCCATCTTGCTGACCCAAATATTGTTTTAAAATACATTTTATGCTTTATTTTTAGTAAGTATTTAATTTGTGTGTATCTGTTTTATATATTTATATAATAGGGGTTGCATAAAAATGTTTTAGGCAAAAAGGAGATGGAAATGGGGGGAGTTTAAGGAGCTACTCAGTGGAAATACAGCTTAAGTTAGACGAGCAATTCAGAAGTATCCACATTAAAAAGTAAATAAAAATACAAAAAGCTAGTTTAAATAACATATTTTCCTTGACCTAATATGTCTAAAATACTATTATAACATAGAATCAATGAAAATTACTCATAGACATCTTTTCACCCTACATATTATGGATTCAGCATTTACTTTGTCTGTGTAACACATTTCCTCTTAGTCTAGCCAATTTTAAGGGCTCAGCAGTGCTGTGTGCCTATTGAGTGCTTAGCTTACTGATCTGTGCAGGTCTATGTAAGTCCCATGAGTTCAGGGACCTCTTATCTTGTTGGTTCAAAGCTTTGTATAGACAGCATATATTTGTTAGAGACCTATAATTTGCTGATACAAAATTAAAAGTCAGTTTTACAGCAAATATTCTTTCCATTCTTTCCTAGTAGATTTAGGAAGGGTTCTGTAGCTGGACCTTCTCACTGGGACTGCCGACTCCCAGGAATGACATGGAGACTTATTCATTAATTATAAGAGCTTGGCCATAACTTAGGCTTGTTATTAACCAGCTCTTATAGCTTAAATCAACTCATTTCTATATATCTATGTATTACCACCTGCTTTGTGGCTTTTCTTGTCCTCCAGCATGTCCTGCTGGCTCTTTGTCTCCTGGTGACTTCCCTTCTTCTTTCCAGTGTCCAGTCCCCTAGAAGTCCTGCCTAGCTATTGGCAGTTCAGTTTTTTATTAACTTAATCAGAATGACACATTTTCACAGTACACAAAAAGATTAGTTCACAACATGTTCCCTTTTTGTCTAAATAAAAAGAAAAAGATTTAACTCTGACACAGTAAAGCTATATATAATAACAATTATCAGGTAAGAATTACATTCACAATGACCAGTCCATTTTTATTTTGCAATTTTGGAGAAAATACTCCATTATTTATCCAGCCTTGGTGAGTCCAAAGTTTTATACCTAGTTTACCCTCTGCCATAACTAAGAAAAGCTATAAATATCTATCTAGTCTTCAACTCCACCCAAGACTCCAGGAAGATATGACATTTTCCTGAGTAAACAGCAAGTGCTTTGCAAGCCACTTCCAAAATCATAGAAACATCTGGCTGCCAAGAAAGTCACCTAAAGTGACATTTCCCTGAAATGTTAGGACATCCATCTTTGGCCTACATGCCTATAATATCAGATTTTTTGAAGGAATGTCCTACCCTGTCTTGGCAAAGTTTGGCAGTTGCTTTATTTTGTGCCTGTTTGTCCAGCCTGGACAGCATACTGTCAGTAGTCAAGGCAAGGGCAGTTTCTTGACCAAATGGCTAGCTTTTTCCATAAAGAAAGAAAATTCCATATGAAGGGTCTTTGTTCCCATCATCCTTTTTTGAAGTAAATTGGTGCTGCCAGGAGCAGACATGTCTCACTATCAAGAAAAGTTTTATGTTGTTAAAACATTTTAAATGACACATTTTGTAGGACTTTGAAATGTTTGAAGACCATCTGCCTATCTAAAATATATCTTTGTATGTCTTTGAAAACATCTAATATAACTACAAGTTTGATAGTTATAGATGACTAGAGGTATAGCTTTCAAAGACTAAAATTTTACATAACCTTTTAAAGTGAGCTGCATAGGTATAATACCTTAAGAATAGAAACATATATACAGTATAACAAAAATAACCTTAAATTTATATCAATATACAAAAATTCATACCAGTGTCAAATATTTGAGACTAATAGTTGTTAAAAATTAAATTCCACAATCTACCCTTTTATCACATCATATCTATACTATATCCCCCATTTTCCCTTCAGAAAGAGATCCTTGAATCTAATCTTTATTTAGATTTTTTTTAACGACCAATAATAACTTGTAACCAACCCCCCAAATGATGACAAACATTCATAATCCACCAAATGACCAAAACCCACCAACCCCACCTTTTGGGAATGTGGGTGTTGTGTTCTCCAGACTGCTTACTGTTATCTGGGGGCACTGGAATTCTTAGGAGACCCTGAGAAAACTATATTATTTGTTGTCCAGTCTTTATGCAATGGGAAAGTGTAAGGCTTATCTGAAGTCTTGACTGGAGTAGTTTGTGAAGCTGGACCCTCTCAGTCAGCAGCCTTGGTGCTCTTCTGAATGAAGATCTCTGAGGAAACTGCAACGGAGGCTCTCTGAGAGGCTGGATCACCTGGGCCACCTGTTTTCATTAGTTTCTCGTCCCCTTGCTCTGAAAGACATATAAACTTTCAAAGGTAACATACATAGTTTCATTAACACAAGTACGGAACCTACGGTGCACACAAGTCAGACTTTTTGTTTTATGTTTGAGCAGGTAAAAGTCATCTGTCAACTTTATAAGTCCATTTGGACTGTATAATCAAACTGTACTATAAGTCTATCCATGCCATATGAAAGGATGACATATAATTATAAGTCATGAAGATGCTGTATACAACAAGATTTATCATGTCTCATCTCATCTCAGAGCTGTTCCCATATCAAGGGATCAGCTTACATGTCACCTGTGCTGTAGTCTTTTTTGGCTTCCTCACCCATGTTTGTAGCTAAGATACCCAGGAGGTCTACCCTGGTCAAATATGATCTCTACTAATTTGGGAGGAATCCACAGCCTTTCATTTCATGTGGAAACAAAAGCATAACCTCTACCCCAATACAACACATTGTCCAACTTCCAGTTTGAAGTTGATATTTTAAAAATATGTGTGTTGGTTTTGGAGAGATGGTTCAGCCATTAAAGGCTGGCTAGGTTCACAACCATATACATACATACATACATACATACATACATACATACATACATGTTTTATTTAGCAATTTCCACAATCCAATGCCCCTCAGCAGCTATTGCTTTTTGTATATTAATGTTTAAAAAATTTAAAGTTAGCAAGACACCATATAGGATACAGATTACTGTATATTTTCTATCCTTACATGGCTTATTTTTTAATTACTTTACTCTTTTTTTAAAGACTTTATTATTTTTAAACTATTTTTCTATGACTGTCTATACCCATTATTGTCCTTAAGCCTATGTAAATTGTTAAATACACTTTAACCTCTTTAGAGGTCCCCCACACCCATGTCTGAACCTGCTTTACTGTGTATCTATAACTATTCTGTCTGCATGAGCAGAACCTCAAACCTGCCACATGGATTAGCTCATGGCACATTGGTGGCTCAAGCACACAGGCAGCTGCTGGGAGATGTATCTCTATACTGTGCCAGCATGAGCTATACCAGACTAGGAAAACTCATTTGGCTCTGTTTCTGTGTGTTTAGAACCTCTTGTTTAAGCTTTTTCAGGTCTTGTGTAGATATACATGGCTGGACATTGGGGGCCATTTGTAGTTGGACCTTTTTGTAGGGATGGATGTAGCGACTATGTTTTCATGACTTTACAACAATGCAACTCATTAGTTTTAGTTGGGTATGGGAAATTTCATGGAAACATGTAGTCTTCTTAGAAATTATTGGGTAGTAAAATTTAATGAGCAGGCAGCATATATACTGATGGCTACTGCCTGTACAGTAAATGTGTGAAGAGTGCATAAAACCTAGTGCTAAGTTCACGAATTGAAACGATCCTCCAACAAGATGTTTAACATAGCAGAAGATACCATCTAAAGTGGGGACTGTACTTTCTGGCTGTCATAAAACATCTCTAGGAGCCAAGAGTTCCCTGGGAAGACAGTTAGAATGCTTTGCTAAGAGCTAATTAACAAAGGCACTTGGGGTTCTCACAGCCATTAGCCAAACAGAATGTCCAATGAATGATGACCAAGGAATCCCTGAGCAAACAACGCAAGCCTGCTCCAGTGTGAGAGACTGAGTCCTCAGACCTGCATAGCTGAACCTCAAGTTCAGATGGAACCACCGAGACTGTGTGTGGCACCAACTGGAATGACAAGTAGCTGACTAGCCACTCAGCTTCCCACTTATCTCAATAACTTAGGACTAAATTAAAAACAAAAAAAGTGAATCAGTGAGATCAGCCCCTTAGGAAATGCAACCTATTTGTGGTCCTACAGACTTTAAGTTACAAAGGCCTCGAGGCAAATATTTCTCAGTGGCACGGTACTGTGACTGCCACTCGAACTCTGACATGCGATTCTCTCATTTGGAGGTAAGGATCAGAGCACTTAGCTCCTACGGTGAGTGGTAGATAAAACAAGATAATTCATGTCAAAGGCTTAGGGCAGGATCTGGCACATACATAACTACACAATACCCAGCAACTGCTATTATTATTTGGAAAGGAGCTAGGAAGGAAGACAAGCTTATCAAATCTCTATGGTGTTTCCCACAAGTAGACTCACCAATATATCAAAGTCAAGGAATGTACCCGTAGGAGGAAAAATTGGCTCATCATTTAGCGGGAACAGGTTCCCACTGACACTATGTTTTGCTTCGAAAGCGTGATATAAGACGAAAGCAGCCATCAGATAGGGTAGTTGGAAGCTGTTGCTCAGAGACAATAGTTCACTTCCCACACGGATTCCGTTCAGCTCGTGAAGCGCTAGCAGCAGCGCAGGCAGGCAGCGTACCGTATTTCCCTCCCGCAGGGCATGGTAACCAACCCAGGCACCTGGCTGTGAGTCAATGATGCACGTTGTACCAGCAGCTCTGACAGTGCTCGTCCTTGGCATCTCTCCAGGGATGAGCCAGGCTTTTTCATTTCCTGTTTAATTTCACATGGGTGATGATTATTTATGGAGTAGCAGGAGATGCTTTATATTTTAGTTTTTTTTTTTCCTTTCTTTTAGCTTAAGCAACAAACTGTGGGTTTTGAACTTCACTTTCTAAACAACAATACAACTAATAGTAGCGTTAATCAGAGTCACTCCTTCCGCATTTGTTGTGTGGCCACTGAAGGCAATGCCACCACACTTACCACTGAGGGTATGTTGAAACATAGCTCCCTGCAGTGTTCTGGGACTTTCCATGGGCCTTGCCTGGTGTGTCCGGTTTCATCAGTCACTGCAGCCATTTCCTGCAGTTTTTCTGTCTCTACTGTCACATGTGATTATGCTTGGTTGGTGACTTGCTTCTGGCCAGCTACTCTTGAGTTCAAACATCCTTCTGGGTGTCCTTAGTTAGGCTACAACCCTAGGGACCAGACTTTATCTGTAAGGTTAATACTACTGACAACTGTGAAAACAGAAGTTTTTTTCCCCCCGGTCCAGTGTGCAATGCAGGGCAGCCCCAGAGCCTGTTTTCCTAAGATAATATTGACAAGAGCCAAGTAGAGGTGACAGTTCAACCTGTAAAACACCTGTCCCACAGGCACAAGGTCCCAAGTTCAGTCTCTAGCACTCACACAAAAATGTCAGGCTTGGTGGCATGCCCTTGTGATCCCAAGACTGGGAAGGCAGAGACAGGAGAACCCCTGGTGCTCACCAGACAGCCAGTCTAGCTTCATTCCTGAGCTTCAAGTCAATGAGAGACATTGTCTCAAAGTAGATGTATGTCATTCTTCCTGCGAGCGAGCCCTGAGATTGTCCTTTGCCCTCCACAAACGTATGTGCCATGCATGCCTGTTCACACATACACAAACCACACACACCCACACACACGTTCACACAAAAATAGTTCAGTAAAGCTCATTTTATGATGCCAAGAGTCTCCCTAGCTAAAATGGGCCCTCCTGCCATAGCTTAGAGTGGGGACTGGTGGTATGAAGATCCATTCCTGGGCTGGAGATAGGGCTCAGCAGTTAAGAGCGCTGTCTGTTCTTCCAGAGGTCCAGAGTTCAATTTTCAGCAGCAACATGATGGCTCACAACCATCTGTAATGAGATCTAGTGTCCTCTTCTGGAGTACAGGCATACATGCAGGCAGAACACTGTACACATAATAAATCTTTTTTTAAAAAATCCATTTCTTTTTTTACTTCACACGGACCAAGTTTCAGGCAATTTACATATATTCTTAATGTTCAAAACTAATATTCCTATTTATTGGTGCTAACTGCACATGCACCCTAAATTCTATAAAGGAAGACACACCACTTACACACATTTGTATGTATATTTATTAAATATTCCCTGTCCAAAAATTTGCTTCCTTTTAGTTTGAAGTTTTTAGAAAAACAGAAACAACCACTTACCTTTAAGTAAGTGACAACCCCATGTGTCTGTGAGCCCGGAATGAGGTGTAGTGTAGTGGCACTGCGCCCTTGACATCTACTCACAAATTCTTGCTTCTCAGTAGGATTCATTACCACTTTCAGATCTCAAGTTCTAGAAAAGGGGTGGATTCATACGGCCTGGGCAGATCCATTACGGGGGCGTTGCTTTCATCACACTATTGGCTGAAAAGTATGCTTACCACATCAAGTGTTAGTCATGTGAATCTCAAAATATCAGGGGAAAACATGGGGGGCAAAGAACTCTGTCTGGACACTACTTGCAGCATCATGGGACCAGTAAGGGATGATGCAGGAGTCATAGACACCGGAGGAAAGGATCATGGGAAATGGCTTCTATGTGTCGTGGTGCCCCTGGTCAAAACCCAGAAGAAGCTGGCCCTATCTACACTACTTATCAATTATTTGAGCCAAAACATTTGCATTATTTTTCATCTACTCTGAGCTATCTTTATTTTTATATGCGACTAAGTGCATCCTTGCCTGTGTACTGTAAACATGCCTACCACATAGTAACAACTCAATATGTCATCGTAAAATGATGGGACAAAGTACATAGATGGAAACTTCAATGCAGACTTCCTTTGTTTACCTATGCTTCAGCAGTAATTAAACTGAATAGCGTGCTGTCAAAACTAGAGAAAGTGGCCCGTTTACATGATGTATTCTGAAGGGGTGTGGTGACTCTTGTTGAATGAGTCTCCTGGAGTTCTTCTAGAGAAAAGTCTTGGTGGCTTCTTAACCCATAAGTGTTTCATATAATGGAGCTAAACACTCCATCACTCTTATCAGTGGCCGTTACCTGGGATTCGACATCTGCCCCCACCTTCAGGCAGTTTTCATGCATAGCTATCACCTTTGAACACATCACATGTTTTTAATCTCTCTATTTGGCCCTATATACACTTGGGCGGAAACTCCACTGAGTTGAGAGGGCTGACCTGTTATTTGTTGCTATAGCAGAACCTGCCATATAGTGAGAACTTGGTAAATATTTTATACATGAGTGAATAAGTGGCAACCTTCCTTTGCAATCAGCAACAGAGATGTGCACACAATACAATTTAGTGTGACATAGGGTCTCTTTCTGATGATGTATAGAGTTTCCTGTGGCCCCAGAGTCAGCCCTAGACCCTCGTGTTTGAAGCCCAGCCTTGCCAAAGATTAGATGGGAAGCATCAATTTTGTTTTGTTTACAAACTGCAGAGAGTACATCTGATTAGTGACCCTCATCCCTGAAAGGCATTGACTTGAGGCTTTAAAATAAAAAGTTGTAGGACTAATGAAACAAACACATTAGGCATTACCAGCCATGGTATTGTACTCAGGTGACTATTTTTAAAGTTCAGTTGCATTAAAAAATAATTGAGCTTATTAGCAAAATTTTGATAGGCATTATTTCTTAGTGTGTGTGTATGTGTGTGCATGTGTTTCTGCCTATTGACATGTGTGTTAATGAGTGCATGTCCCTGTGTGTAGGAGAATGTAAGGATGACATCGGGAGCTTTAGTTTGTTGCTTTCCACCTTATGTTTTGAGGCAGAGTCTCTTAATTGAACCCAGAGCTTGCTAATTGGTCTATCTACCCACTCACCACTCACCTTTTTCTGGGTTTTGAGGATCTAAATGCTGCTCTTATCTTCACGTTTGTGTGCCAAGTGCTTTATCCACTGTGCCAAGAGTTTTGATCACAGGATATACTTTGTCCAGAATCATGTAAAAATGGTTAAGAACTGGCTTAGCAGTTAGGAACACTTTCTGTTCTTGCAAAAGACCTTAATTTGGTTCCTAGAACCCAAGTCAGATGGCTCAGAGCAGCCTATCACTCCAGCTCCAGGGGATCTAACATCTTCTTTTGGCCTTTGTGGGTACCTGCACACATGTGACCATGTGTGACACACACAGGTATGCACACATACACATAAATAAAATCTAAACTGGCTAAGCACTGGCCTAAATTTGAGTACATGATCTGTTAATTCAGTTTAACTTAGTTTCACAATAACCTTGTGAGAGATTCATGGGTTTTCAACCCCATCTAGGATACATTTCACAGCCTCATAGGCTTTCTTAATTATTACATTTTGTTCAGGGAAAATTTATGCTTTTCCCAAATAAGTGGCTTTCTTGTTTCTGTAGAAATGAATACACATTAAAAGGGTCAGAGAAAAGCTAAGGGCCCAAAGTGAACAAAAAAACCCCAAGAAAGCCACGTGACAGAAGTCCAGAACACAAGGGAGCTGGAGTGGCTCCTGAGTCATGGGAAACATCTTCAAGAATTAGCATTGGTCATGCATTGGTAGTCATGAATCGCTTTTGCTTTGAGCTCTAAGTCCCAGATTCCAGCTAGAAAATGGGCAGGATATGGTGAAATGGAAAAGACGACTCCCTAATTAAACAGTGATAAGCACTTAATTGTGTGTTATGACTTATGACAGCTGCTAAAAACAAGTAGGTATTATTTAAAATAAACTCAGGGGATGAGTGCAGGGGGTGTGTTCCAACATGACAGGTATTATGCATCAAGAGTGGGTCTATTCCGCGGCATTCAAGAGTTTGACAAGGTCAATGTTGATTTCTCCCCTAACAAAAAAGTTACTTTTAAAGGTACCTTACATGTATGTGGGAAGAGAGAGAAGGAGAGAGAGAGAGAGAGAGAGAGAGAGAGAGAGAGAGAGAGAATGTAAGTAAGAAAACTATATAGCATCAGCATCTACTTCATTATCCTTAGAAACACTTATATATTTTAATTAGTTTAAGAGAATCTCAGTGGTACTTTGGTGTAGGATAGATTAGGGGCTGTAGAGAAGCAATGTGACTGCGTGCTGCCCTGACACATTAAAATCTGTCTGTCTGTCTATCACTCTCTCTCTCTCTCTCTCTCTCTCTCTCTCTCTCTCTCTCTCTCTCTCTCTCTTAGACATATCTATCTATCTGTCTAGATTTATCTATCTACTTATCATCTATCTCTCTAGATCTATCTGCCTATCTATCTCTCTAGATCTATCTACCTACCTACTTACCTATCTATCTATCTATCTATCTATCTATCTATCTATCTATCTATCTATCTAGGCAGGGTCTCACTATATAACTCTGGCTTTCTTGGAATTCACTATGTAGACCATCTAGCCTCAAAGATCTCTCACAGAGCTCTTCCTGCTTCTGCTGAGTGCTAGGATTAACGATTTGTGCCACTAAGGCCAGCCTATCACATTAATATTTAAACTATTTAATGTCTAATGACTAAGGCTCAACTTTTCTCCTTCTGTTACTTGCTAGGTCCCATGGATTTAAGTTCCCTTACTCCAATTTTCTACTCCCCCCCCCACCCCAGTGTTCAGCCTATTTAAGTGGGCAAGCTGTTTGTGTTATCTTTCTTCTTGTCCCGATTTGCAATGATGACTGTAATTCCTTTGGAATGATGTTGTCTCCCCCTGATAGCTGTAGTGAGTCGACTGTCTGGAGACCATCTGACGTTTCACAGTGGTAGAAGGACCACACTTGTCCTCTGTTGTCTTAGAAAAATGTGGTATTACAGATGATACTCCAGTGTGCTTTGAGAGGTCAAGCAAAGCAAGATAAAGCCATGCCCTCAGAGCAGGACAACTTAAGCAGGAGGGCCATGGTGAGATGAGGACCTTCAAAGCAATCTTCTAGCCAGAAGCAGCAGCCACCCTGCATTGGCTCTCTACATGTGGACGTGTTTCTCAAGCAGGATGCTCCATGGACTTCTGACCTTTCCCCATTCTCTCCCCCAGTCACAACCCTTCCACACTGCAGTCACTGAGCAAGAGCATATGGCCAGTTCAGGTGCACAAACTGTTCATGCGACAATGGGAGGAATCTCAAAGTACAGGCAACATAGAGGTTACGTGAGTTACAAGCACAAAGCCTCCTATTACTAAATTAGCTTGGCACAGGTTTAAAGCATTTGATTTTGCTCAACAAACATTAAACAGTCCCTCCCTTGCGCCCCCTGTTTCCCTCCCCCAACTCCAAACCCAGTTCTTTGTATTCAGTATCCTGTCTTTATTCTTCCAAAGATTCTTGGTCTTTCACCAAAAGAAGCCTATTTTTGTTTCCTGGAATAACGAAAGCATATGCCATCCGGCTGACACAGCAGCCCACTGATCTTGAGAGCACATCCTCCTTGTGGGAGACCTCCTAAACCCTGATCTTTCCTTCCGGGGCGTCTCACCGCTTAGGCCGTGGACAGCTTATTGGCCTCTGCTGGACTTTGTCACAGCCTTGGTCACTGTGGCTCACTGCAACTCACTCTGGTTTTCTTGTCCCGTGGTCTCCAGAAAAGCCTCAGTGTATGTGAATTTCTCTTTCATTAGTAGATGTCCCACCCACGGATGCATCATTAACCGTATTCTAAAACCCTGTCCTTCCCAGAATGGCCCAATAGCACTGTGTCTCACAGACACTGACCTGACCTCCTCCCATCCCTGCCTCCTTCCAGTCTGGGTCCCCTGAGAATCATGAGGAAGGAAAAGTTAAAAAGAGCTTTGCCTCAGAGTTCATAGGTGAAGGACACGAGAAAAAAAAATGTCTAATTCTAAAACATGAAATTTAAGGTACAAGAGAAAGAAGATAAATAAACACACTATAATTATATTGGGGATATGTGGAAATATACATATGATTTTAAAATTTTCCTTCTTATTCTTTCCCCCCCTAAATGTTCACATGCATTTCTTTATAATTAGGAAAAGTACTGTTTATGAAGTAAGATTAAAGTCAACCCTGGATCACCCAGCAATGGCGGGTCTGAGGGTTGCTTTCCTGCCCTATTACTCTGTAGGATTTTCATTTTTCTTGTTCAGATATTTACATTTCCCTTTCTTCACTCATTTTCTGTCACTGTAGCTAATTCTATTAGTGTTCACTGAATATTCATATGACTTTCTCAATTTCCCAGACTCTCATAGAGCCTGGCTGCCGGTATGACAACCATATAAATAACAACCATAACGATCAAGTTGAAAACTTAAAAACCAGAGTATTAGTGAGGGTTCACCAGAGGAAAAGAACAGCAGGAGACAGACAGACAGACAGACAGACAGACAGACAGACAGAAGGTGATGTGATATGGGCATAACTGATAGAAAGATAAAGATATGAAACTCACTCTGAGTCTAGCAGCCTGGGGGTCAAAACTGGACTGATATATATCTTCATGTAAAGGGTTGAAAACCAGGAAGTTCTATAAACAGAGACAGTGGATGTCACAACTCAGTCAGAAAGCTCTTTTTCTCATCTTCTGTTCACTTGGACCTTCGACTGATTGGGTGATGTCCAACCATGATGTTCAGGGGTTGGGAGCATCTGCTTTACTCCGTTCACCAATCCCAGAGCTATTCTACTTTGAAACATTTTCACACACTGCTCCAGAAATAATGTTTACCTGGTATCCAGGCATCCCTTAGACCCTAAGTTGACACACAACATTAACAGTCACAGTATTCTGTCTTTCTCATCTAGCAACATTAACTTCCCCTGCTTCAAACCCCTGAGATTGGAGGGTCCATTTGTTACACAGCACAAGTTAGCCTACCCTGACTAATTCTACTTGATTCGTGTCTGTTTCTTTAATTCGTAGGTCATGTCCTTTCAAATATACAGTATTTTGTTAAAAGTTTCTAAGACTATCTTGATAGGATACAATTTTTTTTTCCTTCTACACTTTGCTTCTTACTACATTTCTCTCTCTACTTGAGCCCGGTGGAGTTCGATGCTCCAACCAAATTATGTGGGTCAACCCAGATATAGCTGTGAAAAAAAAAAAGAAAAAAAAAGTGTCACCCACCTTGGAGTACTGCCTCTGAGAAAGCATAGCCAAGATTTTGTAGCTAACTGTCATTATCCCACATGAACCAAGAATCTTTGTGCACGTGGGCATCATCCCTTCTAAGACATCCTACCGAGAAGTCTGGCCAGGTTCCTGTCTGTGATTCCAGCCCAGGGAGACCAGGGCAGGAGATCTGCAAATCTCAAGATGCCCAGGGTTCCAAAGAAAGAGCCCCTCTCAAAAACCAAACCAACCAAACAGAGGTGTTTCCTGGCTGAAGACAGCAGAATGTAGCCTTGGCTCCAGATCTCCTCATTACTGTAAGCAGTACCCTGCGGTGGGACCCGATGTACTGTCTTATTCTTTTATTGGAGACGCAGAGTCCCTCTCCCAAGTACACAGGCAGACCCTAAGCATAAATAAAACAACCCTGGAAAGGTATGATAAAAAAAAAGTAAATCAAAGACCTCTTCTAGCCTAAAAGTTTCACTTCAGAGGATGATGTGTCATGACGTAGGGAGTAGCAGGAGCCTTTGGCAGGGAGAGCACGTGTCTCTTCTGACTTCAAATTCATCTTGGACTTGGCCACTCCCAGTGTTGATTTGTTGCCTCATCTCTGTAGATGTCTCAAGTAGAACCTGGAAAGAAACCTCTTTGCCTGCTGTTTATTGTGTCCCCATTCTCTAACAGGTCCCTGTCATTTATTACTTGACTCAGTCTCCATGGCAGTCTTGTATGCTGCTGTTCTGGTAAGGGAATGGTGGCTGCAACACACCAAGGACTTATTAAATGCAGCTAGCTGGCAAACGCCTAGCTGACATTTGACTCCAGATCATACATTTCTCACGTGACTCTACCCACCTGGTGACTTCACTCACAGCGGCATAGCCCAAGCTGGCATCCAACTCAGTTGCTGGGTTGTCACCCATGTATCTTGCTACATTCTGGAGGCTTCTTCTTCCTCATAAAAAGCAAGGGGTGGGTGGGTGGGGGTGTAACTGGCTGGGGACCTCCCATCTCGATGCCAGAGCTGCCCAAGGAAATGGCCTTGTTTGCTTGAAACTAGCATCTGGCTTCATGATGTGCCTGGTTCCGAGCCGTGGGCTGCAAGTCCCACAACCCCAGCATCCCCCATATAGTGCTGGCTCTCTTACGGGCCGCTCTGCCTCTGAGGGTCTGGCACTGGCTCTAGGAGGCACAACTCTGCAGCAGGATAGGGTGAAAGAGGCAGCTTGCCTGGGAAGAGGCCCAGCTTGCTGACATCGCCTCACACTTTTTTTTTTCCTGGCTGACTTCAGAGAGACTGGACAGATTGCAGAGGAGTTCTCAGGGATGCTAGCTGCCTGTCTGCTCTGACCTAGCCCTTTTCATTTTGTCAAAGAAGTATCTCCTTCCCTAACTAGAACAAGATGAGGTAACACATGACACCTACCGCTATGAAGATTAAATCAAAAGCAACTTTTTAGCCACTTATATACAAAGTACCTTGGAGAGGAAGGTACTACATATCTCATCAACCGTATGGGGGTAGAAGGATCTAGAAGGGAGCAGGAAGATCTAGAAGGGACGCTGGAAGGGAAGATTTGGAGTTCTAAAGGCATGATATATCCCATGGAGGGTGAGACGGGTTCCTTTTAACATTTTAAAGTCAGGTAGAGTGGAGCCCATCAGTGGGGTGCAGTGGGTCCAGGTTCCAGAGGAAGTGGACAGGAAGGAAGTATTTCCTGCTGGGCTGAGGGGCAGATGAGGAAAGGGATTGAGCTGTTGAGACCAGACCACCTCAGGGTTATGCCTCTGGGACCCTATGAGTCTCAAAGCTGTTAAGACAGCACTTCTAATTTAAAAGTCTTACAATACATTGCCTGAGGTCTCAGGTTCCTGGCTGTAGTGTGTCTTGACCACATGACTTTCAGCAAGTTATCTGAAAATTTGCTCTCTGCTGAAACAGTGCACAGTGCTTCCTACAAAGGCTGCAGTGGGGATAAGTGTAGTATGCCTGGTGTGTAAGGAGAATGAACCATCATGATCATTACCATCATCATCATCATCATCCCTGAGATGGCAACAAGTAGCAGGCCACTTCATACACTTTCTTTCTCAGGTAAGTTGGAATTTGAGAGCTTGCTTTTAGGTTTTGGTAAGTCACATGCAAGCCATTCTATGTAGATGCTGTCCCCGCCTGGTCCAGCAGCCGTTTAGTCCCAATAAACACACAGAGGCTTATATTAATTATAAACTGTTTGGCTGATGGCTCCGGCTTCTTATTGGCTAGCTCTCTCTTAATTATTAACCCATCCTTATTAATCTGTGTATCTCCACATGGTTTTGGCTTACTAGAGAATGCCCGGATCTCTTGCTTTCTTGGCAGCTACATGCAGTCTTTTCAAGACTCACTCCATGTTCCTCTTCCCAGAATCCTCCTGGTCTGGTAGCCCCACCTATACTTCCTACCTGGCTACATCCTGCCTGTCCATTGGCTGAAACAGCTTTATTTATTAACCAATAAGAGGAACTTATATTCACAGCATACAGAAGGCGTCTGCTGCATTGCTTTTGTTTCCTATGAGCACTTTCCAGAACCACGAAGAGCACGGGGCAGGGCGTTGGTAGCTTGGAAGGCTGAGGGAGAGAAAGAATTCTCAAGCTTCCTTTTTAGCCAAAGATTTAAACTGTTTATATGTTCTCTCTCTTTGCTGTCTTAAAAAAAAATAATCCTCATTTTGATTAGAAATGGAAAGAAAAGGATTAAAGGCGTCTGAAGGGTGATTTGTAATTGGTCTCCAGACTATGCTCCTGTTTGCATTTGTCAAGAGCAAACCCTTGTATGAAGCTGTGGGGATAAATGTTCCAGCAGCCAGGATTACAGGAATTCTTTAACGTTGACACATCACTTTAGGGTGACAGTGCCCCTTTTCATGTTAGCCTGTCTCCCCATTTCTAATGCCTCTATCTTGGCAGAAGCTTTTAAAAATGACCAGAGGATGCTTCTGTGTGCTCCCTGCCTCATCTTCCCCCAAATGCAAACACTAATCTTTAGCAAGACAGACACACTGTCAGGCCCGTTAACCTTATGATATTTTTCTCATACGGTTGTCAAAGGGACTTACGAATTGCCCTTCATGTAATGGCCGGTGCACATAGGATTGATTTCCCCTTGGCCCCGCCTCTGCAATGAAATTTGTTGAAATGAACAGACTTTGGGAGAAGCCTAAAGGACAGTGTCAGAGAAAAAAAAAATTCAATTATTTTTAGCCATTGAGTCATCTTCAAAGAACAAAGGGAACAAGGAAGCTGCATGTGAGAAAAATATGCATGACAGCCACACATTGTTATCAGGATAGTAACTAGGGAAAAGATCCCTAATCTTGGTTTTAAGAACCCATTTGAAATTGCCATGAGGGCTTGGGAGGTCCCTGGTTTGCACCAAGCTCGGAGGTTCAAGAACAGTCAGACCTTTATTCCAAGACAAGTGTTAATTGTACAATGTTTGACTACGGAATCCCAAAGAAACAGCCACCTTTGTTGTCCGATAGGTGGGGAAATCAGCACAATTTATTATAATTATGGAGTTTCGCTTTACTTTTTTCTTCATCCAGCAACATTTTTGACTCGTTTTAGATTAAAGTGCATCTCTCATTAATTATGGTATTTAGTTCCCCGCTCGTAATTGGTATCTGGTGCTGTTGACTCCTGGTGCTCTGGTGTCGCTATTTCAAGGGGCCCCCGATGAGTTTGCCTGAGGTAAACTAAGATGGAAAGTACCGGCTTTCTTAAATAATGTGAGCTGTTCCTTGTGGCTTCCAAGATTTAAGATTGCTGCTACATGGGGGCTGGGAGTGCCGAAAGGTAGGTGGTACATGTGATTATCTTCCAATTGGAGAGACCCAAATAGAGGCTCTATATTACTGGCAGGGCTGTGTGCCAGAACATAATCAAATAAGAAACTGAGTGCCAATGGTAATTTTTGAAATGTGCTTTTATGACATCTTCCAGGAAGATGAAAGCTGGTGTTCTGTAAAACAAACAAACAACAGCGCAGGACTTGAGCTAAGGCTCTGATATGAAATTTATGTATATTTCACCAAACCCAACTTGAAAGGAATTACACTTGATTTGAAACTTTTAATTGTTCTTGCTGTTTCTCTCCACAAATAAGGAAGTGCTGGCTGTCTGCAGACAGACTCTCCCTGCCAGCGATCGGTTCCTTTTCAAGGCTCTGCCACACTAATTGCTGTCTGTTTGATTCCGTGCCCTTATGAAATTGAAGGTTGCCCTGAGGCAGGAGGAGAAGGCGCGGCGGTGCTTGTGGGTTCAGGGACTGGGGTAACCCACAGTTGTGGCACAAGCCAGTCTTAGTATCCCACGGCTCCAGCAGGCCATGGGGGGGGGCGACTTGCTTGCTTCAGATTTGTGCCTATGGCTGAAGCTTACAGTCTCAGGATCTCCTCTTTGTATCATTTCTCATTTCTGACCGATAACAGCCCCACTTTCTTCTAGCAACCAAACACGGTCATTATGGTTTTGTTTTAATGTGGTACTTGGTATTGTGTTTCACTGCCTGTCAACCACCAGTCTACAGAGCAGGAATATATTAAAGGGTGTGTATTTCACACAGAATCAACATGTCACATCTTTTCTGCAATCTGGTGACTTCACAGCCCTGCCACGAGCGCGTCTCTAATACCGCTCGCTCTTGCTCGCTCCCGTTAAATCTTTATTTAACCTACAGGTGTTTGAGAACCTCAGAGACTATGTCATCCGTTATGGGACCCGACAGGTTTTTTTTTTAATGGGATTTCAAAGTCATAAATTCAAAGTAGTAAGAAAATTGATTGTGTGCTTATCCAGCAAGATTGTCAAGCGTTTTTGTTTTCTCCGAATGACAACTCTACAGAAAGTGGTAGTGCTGTGGTTTAGACCACCTGGGTTCAAATCCTGACCCTACCTCTCATCAACACAGAAGCGTCTCCAGCTGCTTCAGCTGCTTCATGTCACCCGAGGGCTCCAAGAGTGCCTGCATCACAGAACAGTTCCCGGGTACCCACAGCTCACACCGTAGCTTAGTGTCAGCTGCCTTTGTGTCCTTGAATCCTGACAGCACCGACTTCACAGTTTCCCTTAGGTAGGGGTTAGCTTTTCCTTGCACACTTCTGATTCATTATTAGGGACTCTGATCATCGCACAGTGACACTATGGTGAGCTCCTAGGGACCCACCTGCCCCCCCCAGTGGGGTCACTTATCCCCCCTCACCCCTACACTTTGGTTTCCTTATCTTCTCCCTCATGGCTCTCTGTGTGCTGCCCCCTCTGTTTTCTTCAGCCCTCCAGTTGAAACCCAGGCCCCCACTCATCCCTTCTATTGTAGTCATCCTGTTTGTAGTGACGTGAGGCTGCCTTTCTCCCCATGACATTCAGATAGCTTCTTGACTCCAGGAATCATTACTACCGTGTCACATGGTCTTTCCTGGGCCCTCGTGCATCGTGTGGGCTCCATCTGGCCTGTGCTCCAGTGGTCCCCAACTGGGATCAAATCCTGGTTTTACAGCACATTGGCCTGTGTGATCATGAAGATTCTCGGTCCTCAAGCTTACGTGACCTGACCCTATTAATACAAAATGACAACAGAGTCTCTCTCGACCAGAACTGTTGGGCTTAGAAACAAGTCAACCCAACAAGCGAGCATAGAAAAACGCTCAGCAAAAGCAGTCACTATAGTTGCACCTGAGCCAAGACAATAATGCATAACTTTCATCTAGCACCTTGCACGTGCTCGGTTTGTGCCATAGTGGCGGTGTCCAAATTCCAACAGAATCAGGAGAATAGGCATTTTCAGAGCAATGTTGGGAATTACAACTAGGACAAAGCAGGATGACCAGCAACTCCTGTATTCAGGCAAAGTAAAATCAGTTTTGTAATTCTTGTGGTATGTGAGTGCATCTGCATGTGTGTGTGTATCCTGCATGTGTGTATATCCTGCATGTGTGTATCCTGCACGTGTGGGTACCCTGCACATACGTGTATTCTGCTCATGTGTGTACCCTGCAGGTATGTGAACCCTGCATATATATGTATCCTGCACATGTGTGTACCTTGCAGGTGTGTGTGTGTGTGTGTGTGTGTGTGTGTGTGTGTGTATCCTGCAGGTACACCACATCCATATGTGTACATGTGGAGGTCAGGGCTTGATGTCAGATGTCTTCCTTTGTCATTCTTGCATCTCCTTGTTTGAGACAGGGTCTCACTGTCTTGACTGGAAAGGCAGTCAGTGAGCCCCTAGGATCTACCTATCTCTACCTCCCTCGCTCTGGAGTTACGGGTGTGTGCTATCAAGCTCAGCCCATCTTGTCTTGGGGGCTGAGGACCCAAACTCAGGTCCTCGTGCTTAGCAAACACTTGATCCATGAAGCCATCTTTATGCTTTAAAAAGAATATACTCCTTAAACTCTTAAAGCAATAATTTCATTTTAATTTTATTTCTATAACTAAACTTCAGTTTGTTCCCAATTATCTGAAGGCATTTATCGACATGGCCCAAGTTCACTAGATAATTGCAGGCAGAGACCCAATAGTTCCAACCACCATTATTATTATAAATTCAATAAACTTAATCCCTGCATCCTGTCTATAAAAAGATATGATTTAGGCAGATAAATATACTTCCAGACCTTCTGGGTAATACTACATAGATCATAGACCATAATATCACACCCCACAGATCTGGAAGGAAGCAGGGGGACTCTGGTTGAACCTCATTATTCTACAGAGCCTGGGAGGTGAAGCCACTTGTCCAAGGCTATTGAGTAAATGAGCATTCATGGAACCAGAAGGCAGGCTCCTCCCCTCACTGGCTGCCAGTCAATCTAGCAGGACCCCAGGTGTATGGACTCAGACCCACAAGCAAGGTTCCTACTGAAGTTTTCAGTATGATTACAGATTTTGATTAAAAACCGTTTCTCTTTTCAAATACAGGCTCAGGAACTGGAAGGCCTGGCTTGCCTGCCGCTATCTGCTACGAATGACACTGCTTCCCCGAGTCTTCATTTGTAACGAGGGGACATACTGCTTCTCTGTCACTATGACAAGACTCATGGAGCTGCCAAGCTTTTAGAGAGACCACGTGTGTGCTGGGTCAGGACTTTATGGCCAGTGTCTGGGTCTCGAACCCAGGCTCTGCTACCGATCATTTACGTAAGCTTGCTCAGTGCAGGTTATAAATGAGGAAGGAGGTTGTCTTATCAAAGCTGCTGGACGGCTGGTAAAATTGTATAAAGTATGCGATACAGAAGGGACTCTCACATTTGATGGCAGCTACTATCAAATCATTATAGTGGTAGATAGAAATTTGTATTATCATTTTTTGCCTTAGGCATACTATGACGTCATTCTAGTAGGTGTTGCCTGAGGCAACTAGATTTCCGTCATTTCAGTCTCCGTAGTTTGTATGTATCATTCAGAGTACACTCAGGTCAGCACTGGCAGCGTACGTGCATCTGCTGAGCTGAAGTGAGTGAATTCCGAAGAAAGCGTCATTGCTCTCAGGGGTTTTCTTTCCCGGCGTCGCTGAAGACGGAACTGGAGGCTTGGTGCATGCCAGGAAGTGTTTCACCACCGGGTTACATTCCAGTCTTTAGTTCTGTCTCTATAACGGTTTGCCAGAATCTCTAACTATATAAATTTAATGAAGAAAAATAAACAGCTGCTCTGAAATTTCGTTGTGGATTTATTCGTCCCCCTCACCCACAAACAACGGACAACACCTTCTCTTAATCCAAATTAACAAATCTAATAAACACTGTGTACAAGGAGCTATGGTGTGAATCACAGGCCCAGAGGGGTTCTGCACCTCTAAATGGCCTTGGCCAGCTTGCTTCCTTCATACGCAATGTGTGCGAATGTATACAACTCACAAAGAGCTGTGCCAACGTCACTGAAAGACCTTGGTGGCATTAGGCTGAGGTCAGTCAGGAGAAAGGAGTCTCCATGACCAGAGATGTCCCCAGCAAGGAAAGCACAGAACTGTATTGCTCTTTCAACTCCAACCTTCTTCCTCTACTCACGAGGAAGAAGAGGGAAAGAGGAAGAGGAGGGACTGAAATAGCTAACGTGTGCAGAGTAGCACATGTAAATTCCTACGTCCTCCATTAGGAAGTAAAACCGCAGGGTGGGAGTGATCAGAATAAATTGTATTGTCATAAAGCAATTAAGAGAAAATTAGGCAATCATAAGGTGATAAAAGCCTATTAGTTAAGAGGCCTGAAAAACACAGCAGGTTGTAAAAATTAAATTCTCACACACAGAAAAAAATGCAAATACATGCAATTGTCTCACCATGGCGAACAGTCGGATTACTGACATTGGTGGAGAGCAGTTTTATGCCTCATTCTTGCTCAGATTTGAGAAATTCAGCGTCTTGACTTCTCCTTATAAAGCAGACCAACACCAAACAAACAAAAATCAGCAGAAGAAGATAGATTCTTTAAAACAAAATGGAACAGCATGTGATGAATTTCTTGTTTTTTTGTTTTGTTTTGTTTTGTTTTTGTAATCCATTGGGGCCATCATAGAGTTAAAATCTGTGAAGAGGACCAGAGGAACCTTATTCATACACTACTGTTAGAAACTCAGAAAGTGAATTCTGGGGCTGGGGGTATCAGTTCAGATTACTTTTGACTTAGTTACCAAGAGTGAATCCTCATCTAGAGACCAGACCATCTATGCTCTCTTTAGACCTAAGGCTTTCTCCCTCAGTCCCCCTCCTGCCCATGCTGCCTTTGAACACTGTGGTTTATAAAAAGGATAACGTTTTATTTATTTATTTTTTCTGGAAGAGGCAGGTCCTAAATAATATTGGTTGTGCGGATTGAGGAATCTTCCTTGCAATTCCTGAATCCTGCTGTTGTAAAGGGGACCTTGGGCAATGATGAACATGAACTTGCCTATGCCATTGAGTCAGTCTCATTGGCTAAGTGGCTCAGCCTCAGGCATCACCTGGTTTGCTGATACCCAGTTTTGCTTTTCCTGGGGAGACATACGCCAGGCAGGACATCAACAGGCCAAAGAAAGCATTCCACCCAACTGCAGCTTGGTGAACCAGCTAGTTTATCAGGGTTACTTACAGGAGGCTGAGCAATTCTTAGCAATTACTATATAACAGAACAATCCCACTATAGCACACGTCACGATTCATGAAAGCCACGAAAGTAGCGTCACTGAGGCCCCAAGCCCAGGCAGCCTACTTTCTTCATATTCTATATTCTAGCTCCCCATAATAACGTGTGCATATGCCAGATCAGGAGACAGTGGTAGTGCAATCTCAGATGGGGTCTCATGACTTCCACTCTACCCCTTCAATGAGGAAATATCAATGCAGCTCATCCCGCAATGGCCTCACACGGTTGATCACAGTGGCTCTGTTGCCGGCCAGTAACTGGCATGGTGTCTGGAAGACGGAGTTCCATTGTACTTGGCCTGTTCAGTTTTCTCTTTTCATAAATCATCATGGAGGCCTTAACACGCTTAACCAATTCTTTCTTGCTGTCATAAGGTTGGTTGTCTTGAGCAGATTGGCCAGTGTCCTTGAACAGTGTGGTGTTTTTTTCTCCAAGCACTGTTGGGCAGAGTCATGATACCACTAGCCACCCTCTCTCCCATTTATCATATTCCTGTCCTTCTTCTTGTCCCTGCCTCCTGGTTTGTGAAACAGTGTCGTGGAAAAATAAGGATCGGGAGCACAGATAGGCTGAATAGATGTTTATTCAGGGAGAAATAACTTACAACAGAGACAGATGAATGCCAGCAGATTCCAGTTCCAAGGATGCCTCCGGATGCTCTCTCCATCCAGGCAGCAAGAGAGAGCTCCTGGGTTCAGACCCCAGACCTAGTTCTTCCACATCAAGTCCGCCCCTGTCCACACCCCCAACGGGCGTGATCAGTGCGCCAGGTTGGGCGGGGTGAATATCTCAGTACAAAACCGAGTCATTCCATATAACCCAAGTTGACCACAAGTTGCTATGCAACCTTGATGTCACAATCTTCCTGCTTCAGCTTCCTGATGTGGAGATTATAGGTGTATGTTTTCCTCATATGTATCTCCTACCAAATTCCTACTTCAAATTAACCTCTACCATTTCAATAGCAAGCATTAACATAACGCAGACTGTTGCTAAGATACAGTGACCTCACAGGTCACTGTATCACCTCACAGGTCACTGTATCTAGACAGCCATCTGTTCTTGTCCACAGTGGCTGATCTGAACAGAAGCTAGGAATCCTTGTTTCTTCACTTGATTAATAAATCACCCTAACTCTTATAGTAAACGAATTTTCTTGGCATTGATTAGATACCACATTTAATGTGTCTGAAATTTCCATGTGCTGAGTCTGTAGCTAGATTTTCGTTTGTTTCAGTTTATCTATTCCTCTAACAGGTGGTATCTTCCTCACTAGGAAAGTCCCTATTCAAGCTTTCCTCCAGGCCTTTTAATAAAAACTCAGTTCTCCTCATGCCTTGTCCCTTTTTCTGGACGGCATTATGTAACAACTTGGTGATTCACTGATTTTTAAAACAGCAAACAGGAGTGCTTGTAGCGGAAGCCTCTGTACCAAAAGCACAAAAGACAGAACTTGAAGCAAATGTAGATGAAATGCGAGAGTGCTGCATCATTCCTCTACCAGCCATCTCAACTGGCACTGAGTGTGACCACTGGATGGGTACCGAAAGGGTCGGTGGGCAGGGCCAGGAAGGGCCAGGAGCATCTTGGTGACGTGTCTCGCTACAGATCTCAGGATGCAGTGGTGCAGCTGTCTCCAGACACGGGTGCCGGGCTGGAAGGGTCAGCCTCCCACTCCTGCCATCCATCCTGTGAGAGGTTTTGGTTCAGAGTTAGATGGAATTAAGCTGTCCTTTCTCTCCTTGTAGATCTCCACTCTCCCTTCCTGGCTGCACTCAGGTTTTGTTTGGTAGGCGAGTTTCTGCACTCAGCCTGCCTTGCCTTAGTAACTTGCTTCCCATTCTTGCAATCACATCCGTGCCTGGGTTAATTTGACAGCATTTATTGCTTCGTCTTCTGTACTTTTGCTTCGGTGGAGTATTAGCTACTTTTCTTATTACTGTGATGAAACACCATTACTGAGGCAACTTACAAAAGAAAGAAGCCTTTAACTGGGTTTCTGGTTCCGGAGGGTTAGTTAGGGTCCACGATGGTGGAGCCAAGACAGGACAGGAGGAACAATGGAGAGCTCACATCTTGATCCACTAGGGAGAGGCAAAGAGGCTCCCAGGGAACAGTGCAAGTCTTTTGAAACCTCGAAGCCCACCCCCAATGGCACACCTCCTCCAACAAGGCCACACCTCTTAATCCTTCCACAAAGGCTCCACCCATTCCAGAGCAAGTATTCAAACTTATGAGCCTGTGGCAGGGATGGAGGTCCATTTTCATTCTTCCCCCTACAGATGGCAATGATTCCCACTTGGGTCACTTTATCTCTGGTTTTCAACTCCTGGGCATTCTTCCTGGTGCCTTGATTAACACTGACCCCTGAAGAGCAATTCTCCTCCAGGGTGATAGCCTTCCCTTTAAAGCTTCTATTTCCCTCTAGAACTCATGGTGTATTAGTTCACACTAGCAGCTAATTTAAACTACTCAGGTTTGTGTGTGTGTGCGCATGTGCACATAAAGTACCTTTTTGTTATTTATCTGATACATATTTTCATATATATGCATATCTATATATACACTAACTGTTCATTAAAAAGTATATATTTATATTTAATACATAAACTGAAATTCTGTTCTGTAATATGTGATCAATAGTCATAACAATATTGACATAGCAGAAGTAAAGCCCCATCACGGGAAATTATTTCCTTCAAGTCAAGAGAATGAAATCTCTGGCCTTTGTGGACACTTACCATGTCTGCTGGACAGCATCAACGAGCTGGCTAAGAGATCATCCTCAGTAAGGCATGGCCACCCCTAGGAAAGTGAGCTCACTGTAAGCCTCACTGAAGAGGCAAACAGAATAATCACCTTTTAATGGGATGTCGTACTTTCATTCCCAGAATTCCCGCTCGGCAGTGCGGTAGCTTAAGGGAGGGGCGGCCTTATAAGCCTGCCTGTCTTTCTGACTTACTCAGAGCAGCATGCTCCCTGATGTCTTTGCATTTCTGAGCACACTTTCTCTGACACCTTGGGTTTGATCACTTTTTCGCTAATGCTCCCTTCGCTGCCACGCGGTTACCTGGCAACCATGTGGCTGCTTGGCCTCCATGCCATCTCAGTTCTGCTGAGCACTCTTCTCTCCTCCATTCTTCTCCTGGTGGCTGCTGAGATGGACAGCTGTCCTGCCCTGATGTTTTTCTTTTACTCACTAATAAAATTGTTCTCAAGCTTCCACTGGAATCTGCTCCTAAATTCTTTTGTTAATGAGTCAAGAACCCTGATAGCCTTAATATCAATATCATCAATAGAATTCCTGGTATTTGTGACCTGGATTCACATGTGTACTGAGGTCTTCATGGTCTTAGAACTGGCCTGGCAACTTTTAAAAATGTGGTTCCCACTCCCCATGGCAGAGCAATATTAATGAGGAATTCCTAAAGGTGGGACCCCGGGTTGGTATTTTAAAAGTTTCCCTGTGAGTCTAGTATGAGGCCGGGGTCAAAATCCTTGTTTGAGTAGGAATTTCAGAAGCACCAGCTTACCTGCTACACACATATAATCAAACCTGCTTTTTCTAAATAAACAGAAAGCTTATGGGTGACTACAATCTGGGTCAGGCAATCTAACTTAGTATTCAAAACTTGGTTTTATTTTTGTCCTTCCTCTGTTGCATCAATCCTCTGAACTCAGAAAGTGATGTATCAGAGAGAATTATTTATAATTTTTAAAAGGACCACATCAATGCTCAGGGCTCAGGGGTCCATCTCCACAGAGAAATGGCTGTGGCATTTTTTGAAGAGCCTGGTAAGAATTTCAACAGAATGAAAAGTCAGTTGAGTATTAACAGAATCAAAGTGAGTCCACAGTGCAATTCGACTCTTAAAACAATGCCCTATCAGCAGGTCTTTCACGGCAGCTAGACTCAATTTATGAAGGGGTAGCTTGCAGCCAGAAGTGTTTAAACAGTGTCATGGAATTTCTGTGTGGAGCCCGTGTTCCTGCCATTGGGGGGCCAGATGGGACAGCTGACCCTCAAGACTTGGAGTTCAATTACTGGACATACTCTTAACATCTATGCTTATCCCAAGCTTCACCAAATGAAATTGTTTTTCAAGTTGCTTGGTTCAGGTGGACATCTCATCAGCTAGCATCATGTAAGATTTTACCTATCTTTAGGGATTGCTAGAAGCCAGTGCTGCTTTTTTTTTTTTTTAAATTGAGAAAGCAGATGGCTATTAAAGGATTCATAAAACACAAGACGAATGTGTGAAATGTCCTAAGGATGACAGACATCTGTCCCCGATTTCTGTTTCTTAGTAGAGATACCTCTTATACACTCAACATAGTCAAGGCTTACTGGGAAGGACCTGATGTCCATCATCTACAAGGCCACGTGCATTTAAGACTGATGTTATCCCCTCAAAGCATTTACATGGGGCCTCATCTTCAATCGTGGAGCAAAAGAAAAGCCTTGTTAATTGCTAAAGGCAGTCTTGGAATCAGTAGCGCTGCGAGGACAGAGCTATTAATGGGCACCTAAAGATGAGAAGATGCACCTCCTCTGCACACCCAACCTCAGACCCGGAAGGGCTTCTCTAAGTCGCATACTTTCATTTGTACCCATTTACGAATCAGGGGCCACTGCAGCACAAAGTAGCTTTCAAAACTGATGATGTTTTCAGAGAGCCTGAAAGAAAATAAAATACTACAGCTACGAGGGAAATCTGAGAAGAGAATGCTGACAAAATATGAGGAAACAAATATAATAGATCTCGTGGAAAAGCTAGTATTTTTTTTTCCGCCTAAGAACAAAACGAAGAGACTTCTCAAATACTGCCTTATAACGGGGGCGGGGGGGGGGTTGCTTAGTCCCAAGGACCAGCTGTCTCAGTCTCTTCAAGTCTCCTGCAGGTTTTGATTCTACGAAAGATTTGTCCTTCCTCCAGAGGAAGCCACGTTAGTGTCTCTAAGGATACTGGCTAAGCGAGTGGAGCCAGTGAAGCCTGTGATGATGGGACACGCACAAGTCCCACAAGTCCCAGAGGAGACCACGCTCAGTGACCAGGCTCCGCCTTCTCACAGCTCCAGCACTGCACTTTGACCCACCCTGTCCTGACCCTCTTAGCCAAGGCAGCTCTTTGGTTTTTGGCAAAGGAGCAGAAAGTCTCAAACACAGACTTCAAAGACAAAGGGAATTCTATTTTAACCTTATGATTTCATTAAGCTGCTACCCATCATGGAGGGTCATCCACCGGTAAAGAACAAACAAGATAACTACTGGTTGGAAGGCCTCCAGGAAGGAGTGGCTTCAGAGAAAAAGCACAATGGCATCCTATGAGTGTGGGCTGCTGTGGACTCCAGAATTCCATGCTGCTTGCACACAGGAGGGGGCAGGTTTCCATTGCAAGCATTCTGTCAGCATTGGTCCAGCCTAAGGGAAGAAAGTTGCACGGTGCCATCATCACTTCTGTGTTATCAAGCTGCAAAGAGACAATCCTCTCTCTCTCTCTCTCTCTCTCTCTCTCTCTCTCTCTCTCTCTCTCTCTCTCTCTCTCTCTCTCTCTCCCTCCCTCCCTCCCTCCCTCCCTCCCTCCCTCCCTCTCTCCTTCCCTCTCTCTTTCTCTCTCTCTCTCTCCCCCTCTCTCGTGTGTGTGTGTGTGTGTGTGTGTGTGTGTGTGTGTGTATGTGTATGTCTTTCTCTTTGTCTTTCTTGTGAGTGTGTGAATGTGCATGGGGGATGTATGTACACAATCATGTGTGTGTACCATGCCTGCAGGTATACACACACCTGAGTGCTGAGGCTAGAGGTCAAACTTGGACAAATACTAATCTCACTCTACCTTATCTTTTGAGGCAGGGTCTATTACTGAGCTTGGAGCTTACTTGGGCTGGCCAAGGGTGTGCTGGTGCCCTAAGTCATCTGCCCTACTCCCTGCTGAAGTTCCATGACTGAGCCATCTCCCTAGGCCCCTTTGGTCTTTTATTCCTTTTCCTCACTTTCATCCTCTCTCCTTCTCTCCCCTCCCTACTTTTCCCTTATTTTTTCCACGACAATTGTAAGTTCATAGAGAAATTGATTACAAAGTAGAGTATTTTTCATGTACCCTGCTCCACACACAGCCACAGCCTCACATTATTATTCTCCATCATTGTCACGTTGACACGTCATCCATAAGCTGTAGAGTTTGCTTAAAGTTGTTTCTTTTTTTTTTAAAGAGCTATTTTATTTTTTATGTGTATGCACGTGTACTATATGAATGTATTTGCATATGTGTGGGTGCCAATGAAGGCCAGAAGAGGGCATCAAAACTTTTGGAGAAGGAGTCATAGACTGTTGTGGTTTACATCAAAATGGGTGCTGGGAACCAAATTCAGGACCTCTGCAAGTGCAGCAAGCGCTCTTAACAGTGGAGCCATCTCTCCAGCCTCTCCTCTAGGCTTCTCTCCCAGCCGTATATTCTATGCAGTTACACAAATATTTATTAATGTGTGTCCACCATTATACCATCATGCTAAAATATTTTCAGTGCCAAACGTCCTCTGTTTTCTACATCACTAATCACCATTCCCATCATGACTATTTTTCATCGTTTTATTGCATCCATATTCTGTCTTTCCCAAAATAGCATGCTGTCGGTATTCACTTCCTGCTTGGCTTGTTTTACTTAAAATTACTCATTGAAGCATCTTCCATGTCTTTTTGTTGTTGTTGTTGTTTTGCTTTATGAGACAGGGTTTCTCTATGTAGCTCTGACTGTCCTGGAACTAACTCGCTCTGTAGACCAGGCTGGCCTTGAGCTCACAGATCTGCCTCCCAAGTACTGGGATTAAAGGTGTGTGTCATCACCGCCAGGCTCTTCTATGTCTTTTTTGGCTTGGTAGCTTAATGCTTTTCAGTACTGAATAAGATTCTATTGTTTGGTTTTACCACAGAGTAGGTTTTCATTACTGACCAATATGGTGATGCTTCCTCATTTTGGCAATTGTAAAAATAGCTGGGACAGGTACAGTATATTGGATTTTGTGTAAATGTAAGTTTTCAATGTTATATGCCTCAAAGGGTACAACTGTTTGGTTGTGTGGCCAGAACATGTTTAGTGTTGTAAGGAATTGCTGAGCTGTCTTTCAAAGCGTTTAAACCACTGGTTCTCAACCTTCTAGTGCCCTGACCCTTTAATACAGTTCCTCATGCTGTGGTGACCCCAACCATAACATTATTTTTGTTGCTACTTCCTAACTGTAATTTTCTACTGCTATAAATCATAATGTGACTATCTGATGATAAAAGACACTTATGAAAGAGTTATTTTCCCCAAAGGGGTCGTGATCCACAGGTTGAGAATCACTGACTTAACCATTTATGTTTTTACATTCCCAAGTGCAAGCTGCAAGTCTATCGTCTATTGTTCCACATCAGTATCAGCATCTGGTGTTTGGGTGTTCTTGAATTTAGTCATGCTAACCTGTGTTGGTGCCTTGCTGTTTTGATTATGTTGTTGGCTGTGGAACATCTGTATACCTTCTTCAATAAGGTATTTACTAGAGTCTTTGACATCTTCTTAAAATTGAGCTGTTTTCTTATCAGTGGGTTTTAAGTATTCGTTGTGTATTTTGGAAAAATCTTTCAGTCTTTGGGGGTATCAATTGGAATGTATAGCTTGATATGAGACCTGTTGTATGACAATATTGCATCTTCTTGTCAATGAACATAAAAAGTCTATTCATCTTGTTTTATTCTTCTAATTTTGTTCATCAAAGTTTTATGGGTTCCATCATATAGCTATTGAACACACACATACACATATCTCATTAATGCCTAAGTGTGGTGATATTTTGTTTATGATATAACAAATGAAGCTTGCCTGAAGAACAGAGTGCAAAGCTAACCACTCTAGTTAGCCATAGAGGCCAGGCAGTGGTGGTGCATAACTTTGATCCCAGCACTCAGAGGCAGACAGATCTCTGGTAATTCAAAGGCCTTCTTGGGATACATGGAATTGATCCAGTCTAAAAGAGAAACAGCGCTCACACAAAGGTGATCTGAGCTTTTGGGATTCCATGCCTTTAATCCCAGCACTAGAGAGGAATATAAGGCAGGAGGAGACAAAAGGTACAGATGGAGGTTTGGTAGAGACAGATACAGTCTAGAGATGCAATCTGAGAACAGGATCTCCCTTTTGGTCTGAGCATTGGTAGAGGTGAGAACTCTCTAATGGCTGGCCACTTTGCTTTTCTGATCTTCAGCTTTAACCCCAATATCAGTCTCTGGGTTTTTACTATTTATGCTACACCTAAGTAATTTTGGGTGTTAATGTAAATATGCTATGTCTTTAATTTCAAATTCTTCTTGTTTCCTGCTCCCTTGTTTGTTTTTTTTTATAGGAGATGATTGATTTTTGCATATTAATCCATATCCTAAAATCTTGTTACAATCTCTTGTTAGTTTCAGGTCAATTGTTATTAATTCTCTCAGAGTGCCCATGTAGATAATCATGTCACCTATGGACACATAAAGTTTAACTTGTCTTTCCAATCAGCATATATTTTATTTCTTATTCTTGTCTTATTACAGTAGCCATACCATGCTAAACAAAGAAGGGTATCCATTCCTTTCACCTGATCTAACTGGGAAAGGTAATTGCTATTTTCCTTAGTGTGGTACTAGCTGAAGGGTTTTTGTGACTTTTTGTCAAAATAAACGTCTCTCTTGAGTTGCCTTTGTCATGTATTTTGTCACAACAATGAGAGAAGAAACTAGTATAGGAGTTGTATTAGCTTCCCATTAATATAATAAAATGCTTGCGGCAATTAACTCAGGGAGAAATTGAATTTAGTTTGTGATTCTGGAGGTTCTCAGTAAAGCCTTGCTTTGAACTTTTGGTCAAGACAGCACAACATGTCAGAAGCAAGTAATAGAAGAAATTACTTACCTCATAGGCCTGGAAGTAGAGTAGGAAGAGAGAGAACAGAGTAGGGACCCCAGCCCTACTTCACAATGACCCAAGGACCTCCCATAAGGCCCTGATTTCCATCCAAAGTACCTCCCAATAATGCCATCCTGGCCTTTAACCTGTGGATCTCTGAGAGACACTCACCTAACCATAATAGAAAGAAATCAATTATTGATTAAACTTCTTTAATAGGAGCAGGGAAGATGACTTAGGAAACAAAGCGCTTGCCAAGAAAACATGAAAACTTGAGTTCAGATCCCCAGCTCCCATGTAAAAACCAGACACAGAGGCCTGTGGTCACAATGCCAGTGCTGACGGAAGCTGGAGATGTATGGGTCCCAGGGTTTGGTGGCCAGGCTATCTGGCTAAACCGGGGAGCTTGTGTCCAGAGAAATATCCTGTCTCAAATAATAAGGTGACTGATCCAGGAAGACATCCAACATGTACTTGCACACACACAAGCAAATGTGGAAATACAACATACAGGGAGAATTTAAAAACCAAATATATACCTATGTGTTTACCATGGTCTATTTTTATTTATTTAAAGTTTAGTAGATTTTGTGTTTCAATGAATTGGTCCATTTCATCCAGGTGATGGAAGCCAGGGCCATAGCAGTCTTTTCATGGGCGTGTTTGTTTAAGCCCATGTTATCCACAGTTAAAGTCTGCCATTTTTGACCCCCCTCCTTTCTTCTGGCTTGGGACTTACTAGTTTCAGTGATTTTTTTTGTCAAAGAACTTCTGGTTTTCCCGATTTTCTTCACTGGCTTCCTGGTTTCTACTCTAACTTTTATTACCCTCTCTGAAACTGGTTTCTGGTCCAGTCCCATTGTGGTCTGCAGACAGAACTTCTGGGATTCCTCATCTTTTAATGTCTGACAGTGTTTTGATTTTGGTGACTGTTCCATGGGAGCTACACTGTGTTACTGTGGGATGCGTGGTCTAAGAATGTCATTGCTTCTCATCTGAATGCTTTGTCCTTGGGAGACCTGCCATAGAGGTCCAAGACAGTGGCCAAAGTGTAAAACAAATGACCCAAGCAAACAGCCCACAGGACATGCTGCTTCTACTCAAATGTCTGAGGAATGGATGAGTGGTAACTAGGATGCCTTGATTTCAACATCTAGCATTGTGTATCTCTAAGCCACCAAAAATACATGACAGCAATCTGACTTTCAAAACACACCTCTGAATCACCTGTTATGGAAGAAGGTGTTTTTCAGAGGTGTTAGTGAATTTGCTCACAGCTCAAAGCATGATCTACAGAGGACAGTCCCATGTAGGTGGGTGGTAAGCTTTAGTCACGTGCAGTGGTCAGCAGTAGCACTGGATGTCAACAGAACTCTGTCCGTCAGTGTCCTACCATAGCCTTTTGTCCCCATTGCTTCAATGCACGGGCCCAGCCTGACCACCATTCATTCTGCTCCGTTAGCAGGTCAATGTGTCTGTGTGTGAGTGACACCCCGCCTCCCAAGCAGTTGTCAGTCATGGACTAGGGGGAGCTGCTTTGGGATTTTAGCTCTGGCTCCTTCGTTCTCCATGTGGGATGACTGTGCCCTGTCCAGACCCTGTGCATCCCTAGCAGAATAAGCATCTCTTATCCACATCAATAACTTGCTCGACACCAAACCCTTTGCTGGCTCTGTCCTTCCCTTTCTCACTTTTCCATTTTCCTGTATTTCCTAGCACCCGACAAACAAACAAACCACTGCCCTTGATCATTGTCTCGGGATTAGCTTCCTGAGTCCCCAAACTAAGACAGTTGTGAAATTGTGTCTTGTGACTATGTAACAGAGGGTTAGGTGAAAGTCGGGTAAAAAGGCCTCAGCTTCCCACACTGCTCTGCACCTTCTTCGATGTGAGCTTGCATTTTGCCATCTTTTGTTCTGTGTCAGTCTTGAAATTGACTTTGACTGACAGAAGCAGACAACCACCTCTGTGTGTGGGCCTCTGCTGTCTTAGGTATCTCCTCCAGAAAAACAACTGATGGGAAAGGAGAATGAAGGATGCAGGACCCCCTACTCCCCATCCCCTCCCAACAAGGGCTGATGCTGAAGGAGACCAACCAGCCTTAGCTAATTCCCCACTTTGACTAAAGACAGAGGTGAATCCACCCCATCTTAGCCAGGCTTCCAAGAAGACAGCAAATGACCCGCATTGTAGGACCAGGACTGGTAGAGACAGAGAGATTAATGAAAAAGTCAGGATGGAAATTGACTTGACCAAGCTCTTATGTGCCTTATTCAAAGACCTGAGACTTGAAATGCTAAAGAAGGTGGTGTGCATCCCCAGGGCTCTCTTGCCTCTCGGGAAGGGAAGGCAAGCTGTGCTTGCAGAGGGAAGTAAGTTTTAAACTTATTCTATAGCTCACAGATTTAAATGCAGTCTACCTACTGAATGGCACTGAATGTGGTGTTGACATTTGTGTTAATTAAACTTTTTAATAAAACTTTGGGGTAGGAGTGCTTATCTCCTATTTCAGACATCCCCAGAAGTACTTAGAAAGGGGCCCAGGGTAGAAAAATATGCCATTTGGCAACATTCCATGAAGCTAATTACCATGAAGAAGCCAGAAAAATTTACACTAAAGGGCTTGCAACAGATTTTAATCTATTGGAGGGTAACTTCCCGAGGTTTTCCAAATTCCCATCATATCTAGTCCCTCTCCTTCCACCCAGAAGCAAGGGAAAGATGCAATCACTATGCCCTTTCCAGGTGTCTATTATTCCTTACACTCTGACATCTTTTGAACCATTGGGGTTACAGATGCTAACACCATGTCAGCATTAATCTTGGTGTCTACTTGACTGGATCTGGAATCAACTAAGAGACACACCTCTGGGATGGTCTATGAGGGCATTTCCAGGCAGGACTGAGTGGGAAGAGCTTCCTCCAGAATGGACAGAATCTTCCTTGACAGAGATAGAAAGAGATCCGAGGGGAAAGCAGTATGGCTTGCTTGCCTACCCTTGCTTCTTGCTGGGTGTGTCTATCCCACGGCCATGGATGCTGCTGCTCCTAAATGCCACCAGAACCCATCTTCCTCAGCCTTCCAGTGTGAACTGAGAACCTAAAGATCTCTAGGATTCCTCCAGGCTGTCTGTATCAGCACGGTACAGCCGAGGTATCCAGATTCATGACGTGAGTGTTCATTAGAGTCTTAGCTTCTCCAGTGGGTAAACAGCTATAGTTGAACTCCCCAGCCCATACCATGTAAACCAAAGTAATAACTCCCTGTCTAATATTTATTCATTCTATCAGCGCTGTTCCCTAAAGAGCCCTTATGACATAGCACTTTTCCTTTGCTCTACAGACTTGCAGATGCCACTCGTGTTCTGGGTTGAGAATGAGCTCTCCATCAGATCTTCTGATACAGGGGGAACATGACACTGTGACAGTACTTAGGTGTCATCTGCTTTTAGAGTGGAGACTTTATCAGCTCAGTTTACAGTGTTTGTGCATTTGCTCATTCCAAGAACAGAGGGCAAGATACATCTTCTGTCATCATGTTGAGCTGGTAAACTAGACCCAGAAAGAAACACCGTGTCTTCGCTTCTGTGCAGAACTTAACTGAAAGTGAAAGAGAGGTTATCTGGTGCTGAAAGGGGGGGGACTAATAAGAGAGGCGAGATGGGGAGCAACAGAGGGTAATAGAGTGACTATGAACAAAATACACGGTGTGCATATGTGAAGACGTCATCAAAAAAGCCTCACTTTGTACAATAATTTAACAGCATAAATTTAGCTGGGGGGGAGTGCTTTCTTAGCATGCAGAGGCTCTGGGTTTGATCCCTAGCACTGTATAAACTGACAGTTGTGTAATGCACCCATAATCTCTCATACAGTATGTGTATATATACACACACATGTATATGTACACACACACACACACACACACACACACACACACACTTCTGCACACCCTCTATTGACTGACCCAGCACCCCAGCTTGACTGGCAACAAATGCAGAAATGCATGGCTGCTCAAGGTGCAGAGAACAAGAGCTGCCCGACATGCTCAGATTTATAGGGGACATGCATGCCCTACCCTGAGGGGCTCTAGAAGGCCCAAGTATGGCCACATGGTCCTGGCAGGTCTTACCCTCTGCCCCTCCACTCCCTCACTAAACTGTCATATTCCTAAAGCTAGTCACACAGGTCTATTCTCTAACACCTAAAACTCCAAGGTCCAATTAACAAAAACACAAAGGTCCAGCAATCAAAATTAATTTTTTGGCTACACTGAGTAACATGTCCAATCAGGACTCAGCAACTCTCCCTAGCACAGGCCTCCCCGTTTTCTCCTTAAAAAGCTCTCCTGCAGAAATACCTGCTGACTCAGAGGCTGCAGCCCTGCTCCACCCCTCCCCTGCCCCCTGAACCCAAACCCTGCTTTTAATAAATCTCCTTTGTGCTTAGAATTTGGCATCTTGGTGTGTTCTGTGCAGACTTCAAGGCTCCTTCAACTCCCTCCAAGTCTCAGAAGAAGGAGCGGGAAAGTATAAGAGCCAGAAGACCCCAGGGAGAAGAGCTTCAAATGCTATCTTCAGGGTATGACACAGCCATTACAAACACGATCTCATGTCAGCTACAGCTGCCTACACAGGATCTCCACAAGGTGGGACAGTGGGTTGGGGTCCTCTCCTTCTTCTGAGCTGTCGGTTACCAATAGATACTGGGGAGGGCTACTGTTTACCGGTTGTGTATCCAACAGTGAGCCAATCAGGAAGGCTTAAAACCCATGGTGTCACTGAGCACCCTGGTTAAACATTAGTTGGTCACAAAAGAAAATGAAAAGACATGAGTGTGGGAAAGGGACTTGTATGGAGGAGAGGGAGTAACAGGTTGGGAGAGAGATAAGAGAGGGTGGGGTTGAGAGGAATCAAAACACATTATATACTGCTTTGAAATTGTTCAAGAATATACTTTGTAGACAAATAGAAAATAATTTAAAAATTAAATGAATCTATAAATGTCATCTCATACCCAAGAATAACAAAGGCAATGAAAATTAGAAATAAGAATAAAAAGGGTCTACTCAAGGAGAATTTACAAAGTTGTGTAATGGTTAACATCAAATGTCAACTTGACAGGATCTAGACTCATTTTGACAAGCCTCTAGAGGTGCCCATGACATTTTTTCTAGATGGTTAGTGTCTAAATATTCCCATGAGGGACTATGATTAGGATTGAGGTGGGAACACATACTGTGAATATGGGATTCCCCATCCCCCCACTCACAGGCTGCGGACCCAGATGCATGACATGCAAGTTTCTTAGGGGCGAGCATTCATTACTTTCATCTTTCTGACTGTGGACATTGGGTGACCAGCTGCCTCAAACTCCTGAGGACATGCCCACCATGATGGAATGAACTCTAGAGCTGTGAACTAACATAAACCTTCACTCCCATGAGTTTTCATCTGGTCATTTCTTTGTCATGACAAGAAGACAAGTTACACGGAACACATCTCTCAATATATGAATTAGAGATGCCTATGCAAAGAATATGTCCGGGTGGCCTTGGAACCAGGACAGGTGCTTTAGGACTCCAAAGCTCATTGGCCCTCCTGTCTCCATGTGAAGACCCCACGTGGCCTGTGATAAAAAGGAGAGTGAGGCAAGTGCCCTTGCTCTGGCATGATTGGGTCAAGGGAATTTTGAATAACAAATAGTGGCCTGTTGAGAAATACAATACTGGTCATAAAAATAACCAGGTGATAGACCACACCTTCCTCTTGTTCACTGTCTTTTGTCATCATCCTTTGATTCTGCAATCATTTTTTTTTTCTTGATGACTTTTTCAGATATAAGTTTATATTTGGTATTTACCAAATACCTCGAAAACCATCCAGTCTGGTGCTTTCTTGTGTGTTTACGTAAATGGCTGATGACTGGGACTTTAGTCACAGACTTGATTCTGAGGTGGGCCTCCAAAAATGCTTCACCCAGTGTGACTGCTAAAGCAACACGTCTCAAGCCTTCACAGATATGCCAGAATATGGTCTCTATATTGGAAGAATTAGTATCTTACTTAGACAAAGTGGGAAAATGGATGTAGTCAAGGCTGATCAACATATATGAGGTGAGAAATAGGTCTGGAAAAAGACTATTGTCTAGATGGAGACCTGCCCATAAAAAGCATATAGCTTTATTTAAATAATGTTCTGATGGGCTACGAAAACAATAAGAAATTCCCAAATTGAAGCTCAAGGGGTGGGTTGGAATACATGAGCGGAACTGTGAGACTACAACTCACACTTGCTTGAATAAGGAATGGAATTCTTGGTTATTAGTAAATATGACTCCATGTCTGGGATCACCATCCCTCAGTGAGAGTCTCACAGTTAGGAAGGACCCTAACAGCTTTAGTGTCCATGTACTTACCTATGCTTGCATCCTCTCATGACACTTTCCTCCCCATGATGTTGTCTTACAGCAGCCCTTGGGACTGTTTTGTTTGGCTTGGGTAGAAGTGTTTGAAGAGTTTCTTGTTGTTGTTGTTCTGGATCTTTCTGTTAACATTTAGAAGTTGGAGTGTCCTCGTGGATTCTTGGAACCCTGGCTTCTTCTGCAAATGGGTTAAGGACACCGTGCTCTTGTAGGCAACAATAGCCTGGAGTGTGGTAGCCACTCCCCCATTAAGCAAAACATATGCCGCTCACCACATTTTCCAACCACACTACTTCTCACTAATGGGTGGGGCTTCTAGCCCTTCTGCCTTCTGGCCCCATCCCCTCCTCGTTCGCCTCAATGGCTCGACACCACAAGAATATAATTCTCATCAATATGAGTAGCCATAGTTTAGTGTTTAAAAAGGGCAGCACATCCTAGCTGCCTTAGTATTCCTTCTCAGGTTCATGCTTTCTTCACTTTTTCCTGTGTTCATCCTTGACTCCATTTGAGTTGACTGGATCGACTCACGGGTCAATTCTGGGTCCTCACAGGGTCTACTGTTTCCAAAAAGATCTAGATTGAAACAGGGACAAGGGAAGGGTATGTGGCTTGTGTATTGACGATGTATTAGTTCTTGTGTGTATAGTAGGAAGGCACGCTGATATAGAAAGGGTGATTTAACAGTTCAGGACAAATCTCATCCAGCTGTGATAACATCCCACCGGCACAGAGATTGGCCTCATTTGCCATTGGTTAGCTGGTTACTTTTAAATTGAGAGGAGTGCTAAGGACATTGTCACATTCTGGTCTGTTGACATGGCATGAGAAGCAAAATACGTAGCTGTCCATGTGAGAACTGAGTCGGATATCTTCATCATATTTTTAACGTAACTGAAGTGGGTTCCGTAAACCTCCCGTGCTTTTTCTGGATCCCATGTTGTATATTGTACTAGCTAGGACCTCGGGAAAGCTAACATTGACTTTACATTCATATTCAAAATGTATTGGCATTATCCCTGCTTTGGGGTGGTCTAAAGGTCTCCTCACACTTGGACAGGGCCCACCCAGCTGTCATGAGAGAGATTGCCTTACTCCTAAATGGTCAGATTTCTACTTATTCATGATAATAATAATAATACTAAGAGTAATGGAACAAAAGAACTCTTTGGAAATTTTAAATTTTGTTAAATGTGTGCATTTTGGACACATTCCCACATGTGTGTACAAAGAGAGCAAATGAAACAAACAGAAACCATAAATGTAGGGAGGGTTGCTTCAGAGTCATATGAAACAGACATTTGTCAGCGACAGACACCATCATCAATGCTCCTGGCCTTCTCACAGAGAGTTTCTGTGGGGCGGAAGAACCCAGGCTCTCCAGATGCAGCATTCTGGCTTCCCAGATGTTTCTCATCAGCAGCCACTGGCACAAAGCCCCTATACATAGTCAATGACTTCATTATTGGGCAGGGACCAGGGAACCAATTCAGATAAAACAGAGGATAGATATTAACACAATCCATTTCCTACTCCAGTTTCTGAGTATCTATGATGACTTGGTTGGCATTTTTTTTTTTTAAAGTATGGTGTCCTCAAGCCATCTTCCGACTAAAAAGAAAGGCCCGCAGATGGCATTACACAAATCATTGATTCTGATGTTTTTTGTTTTTATTTTTGTTTTTTTCCTAGATGGGTGTGAATCGGTGTTACTGTGGCTCTGATGAAACACTGTGAGCAAAAGCAAGATAAGGAGGAAAGGGTTTATTCAGCTTTCCCTTCCACATCTTAGTCCATCGATGAAGGAAGTCAGTGCAGGAACTCAAACAGAGCCAGAACTTGGAGGCAGGAGCTGATGCAGAGGTCACGGAGTGCTGCGTACTTACGTGGCTTACCTGCTTTCCTATAGAACCCAGGACCACCAGCCCAAGGATGGCACCACCCACAAGGGGCTGGGCCTTCCCCCATCAGTCACTAATTAAGAAAATGCTCTGCAGGCTTGCCTAAGGACATATCTTAAGGAGGCATTTATTTATTTATTCATTTACTTACTTTAACTTTCTTTTTATTTATTCTTTGTGTCTTTCACATCATGCATCTCAATCCCATTCATTTCCCCATCCCTTTGAATCCACCCTCTGCCCTTGCAACCTTCCCTCAAATTAAATTAAATTTAAGAGATGGGAGAGAGAGAGAGAGAGAGAGAGAGAGAGAGAGAGAGAGAGAGAGAGAGAGAGAGAGAGAGAGAGGGAGAGGGAGAGAGAGAGAGAGAAAACCTCATCATGAAAGTTGTAGTGTGAAATAGTGAGTCATTCAGTAAACCCTTCCTTCCATATATCTTTATATGCAAGTGGTCATTGCAAAGAGTCATTGGTCTGGTTTCCAATACATTATCAATGCTGGGCTCTCACTTGGATATCCTGTTGTTGCCCTGTGTCATGGAGACCTTTGGTTTTGGGTCTGTAGGACCAGCCCCTTCATGTACCCTAGCAGATAATAGATGGGGTGGATGTTGGGATGGGCCAACTCATAACCCTGGTTCTGACCCTGGTTAGTTGCAGGGTTGCACTAGCTTTTCCTGGCCTCACCCCAGGTGAGCTCTCCTGGCAAGTTCACCCCAGCAATGAGCAAGGGGTGGGGCCAGTTCTGTTTTCACTCCCTCAGGGCTGGCTCTCCCATACCTACACCTTCAGGGCCAGCTCTACTGTGATGCCCAGGGAAGGTTTTGGAACCATTCTCGGGCATGCTGTAGCTGGTGAGGGACAGGAACAGCTTTCCCCCTATGACCTCAGGGCCAGCTCTCCCACCTGCCACAGGAGATGAGGAGAGGAGAGGGCATCTCTCCCCTGCCTACACTGCAGATGATGTGGAGCGGCAATTTACTGGCACCCTAGTCAATAAGGTCAGCTCTACTGTGCTGCCCAGGTAAGGTGCAGTGTCCACTTCCCTGTCCACTTCCCTGAGCGTTGCAGTTGATAAGGGGTGGAGTCAGCTTTCTTACCCACCACAGGGGACAGAAGCCCTCACCCATGTGGGGGCAGTTTTTAAAACTGAGGTTTCCTCCTCTTAAATCTGTGTAAAGTTGACATAATACTATCCAGCATAACTGGTTAGAAACTTGAAGTCTTAGACATCTATCAAGATCACTGTGTTTTGCTTGATTTTAAGCCAATATGGAGGTCTATAAGTTCAGAGGAGGTCATAAATGTCTCTGCAGCACCTCACCGCATAGATTTCCATATAAAATATTACAGGAAAAAGACAGATAGGTGTGCACAAACTCTTTGAAATGGAGATTTTCATTTTTTCTAAGTTTCAAAGCTTTCAGCCCTCACTCAAAGTTAGCATTGCATTTGAGATGGAAATAATTCAGTTTGCCTTAGATGCGCAAGGAGATAAGTGAAGGTACACAAGCGTGATAAATGTAGACAGGGATGGACCTTCAGGTCCAATCTGATGTGGTCATTCAGAGAATCCCAGGAATGATGAGAGAAAAGGGAGGTCACAGGATGGCGGATTATAAAAGAGAAGCTTGGAGAAACTGTCTAACCATTCCATGGACAGGCTTCTGTGAGAAGCAGAGAGCAAGATCAAGGCGAATGTCTCCGTGTGGGGCTATCCAGACAGCCTCCTCATCCCCACTTCAAGTGCAGAGGCCCTGCACTGTATAAAATGCACATCTTTGTGAGAATCTACGTGTAAACAGAATTTGAGGAAATTGATCCTACTGGAGAAACGGCTGGATGAGTTCTTTACAGTCAACCTTCAGAGATTCCTTTGTAATTAATACAAAGACTTTTGTTTGGACTTTGTCATAAAGAGATATTTCTTTAAAACAAACAAAATAAAGAAATTTTTCTTCTCTCTGTAATAAATTGTTTCTTATCTTGGCATTAAAAAAAAAAAAAGAAAAGAAAACAACTCTTTTCTCCCCACATATCCAACTGGCTCACCTAAAGAGCTAAGTGGCATTTCTTCTCTATTTATAGAATGTAGTCAAGGGCTGCTCGCTATTTCTTTGGCACCATGGCTGTTGTGTAAATAAGATTTTCGTTAATTTCTAAGATTTCTTGTGCTATATGACTGCAGATAAGAGGGCAGGCATTTAAAGGAGTCCGATGGGGGATGACCTTCTGTAGGCTGTGAATGTGTGTTTCTCTTATTGGTTGGTGAATAAATGCCGGTTGGCCAGCAGACAGGCAGGAAGTATAGGTGGGGCTACCAGACTAGGAGAATTCTGGGAAGAGGAAAAAGGCAGGAAAGCAGTTGCCAGAAGGAGATGCCATGTAGCTGCCGAAGGGATGGACGGAGCATTACCGGTAAGTCACAGCCTCATGGCAATATATAGTATAATAGAAATGGGTTAATTATTAAGGGCTGGCAAATAGGAAGCCCTAGCCATTGGCCAAACAGTTTATAATTAATAGAAGCCTCTGTATGTTTATGAAACGGCTGTGGGACCAGGCAGGACAGCAACTCTGTCATCAGGAGTCCTCTTCCCAATCACCACATTACAAATAGAAACGAGCTGAGGCATGGGAGTGAGGAGGACAGGGGGAGACTTCCCTCACCTCCAGAAAACAAGGGCCTAGGAAGGCACTCACAAGGCAATGCTTTGGAACTTGAGATGGACGCATTCTCCCGCTCTGGGAGACATTCATCCAAGGGTGTCCTCTGGGGTCCCACTCCAAAGCCACATTTTTCACTTATAGCCACAACTGTTGACTTAAGAAAATGGCCTGAACTGTGTCTTTCTTGTCATAAAATGCATCTTGCTGCTAAGCCAGATCCAGCCTTCAGGACCGGCCCCCTGAAGATGGCTGTCAGAAATTGGAGGCTGGAAAGTGGAAGCAGCTGGTCTCTGGAAACGCTGGCCTCCAGGAGCCAGGAGATTGAGCATGAAGCAGAAGCCCCTGCTTTCTTCCCCTTCAGAGCGTACTGTGATCAAGTCAGTGTGGTCTCCATAAAATGCCGAAGGATGCTCCTTGGTAGCCGACTGCATTCACTTGTTTCGTTGTCTGAATGAGTGTGAGGAAAAGCACCAAGCCCCCCCCCCCACCCCACCCCACCCCCGTTTGGCAGTGCTTGCTTCTCTCACTCACCATCCCCATCTCTGTGATGCCAGCATTACTCATCACCAGTTATGTTGGAAGAACACATAAAAATAACTGGCAAGAAGCCCAGGGAGGCCCTGGCCCACAGGCCATGCATTATCTGCTGGCGTGAAGCTGATTCTCAGTCCTTGAACATTCTGAAGCATAGTAGGAAGTCCACACACTGCCACACCCTGATTTTTTTTTTTTTTTTGGCATCAATAAAGGAGAACAAGAAAAGAGGTACCATAATACAGGGAGCCATTATGGGTTTTAAGAGAAATCTGGAACCAGGAAAATGTCCAGAGATCTACAAGGATGACCCCAACTAACAATCTGAGCAGTAGTGGAGAGGCTACTTTAAATGCCCTTTCCTGATAATGAGAATGATGACTATCTTAAATGCCATCCTAGAGCTCTCGTCTAGTAGCTGATGGAGACAGAAGCAGACCCTTACAGCTAAACACTGAGCTGAACTCCTGGAATCCAATTGCAGAAAGGCGGAAGTGATGAGCAAAGGGGTCAAGACCAGGTTGAAGAAATCCATAGAAACTGCTGACCTGAACAAGGGGGAGCTCATGGACCCCAGACTGATAACTGGGAAAACAGCTTAGGACCGAACCAGACCCCTTGAACAGTGGGGCTCAGTTAGGAGGCCTGGGCAGTCTAAGGGACCTCTGACAGTGGAACCAGGATGTATCCCTAGTGCACAAACAGACTACAGGAGCCCATTCCCATTGGAGGGACACTCCCTTCACCCAGAGACATGGGGGAGGGCCTAGGCCCTACCCCAAATGACTTGACAGATTTTGATGATCCCTCATAGAAGGCCTCACCCTCCTTGGGGAGTGGATGGGGGATGGGATGGGGGATGGGATGGGGGGGTCAGTGGGGGACATGGGAGGATGGGAGGGAGAGGGAACTGAGATTGCTATGTAAAATAAAAAAAACTTAAATAATAATAAATCATCTGAAAAAAAAAGCAAAAGAAAATATGACTTTAGAACAAAGAAAAAAATATACCTTTAGATTTTTGTATAGAGGTCTTTTACATTCTTTGAATTGATATTTCTTTACATAGGTGTAATATAATATACTAACTGAATGGACTCTAACACCTTGGGGGTCTCTTTCCTGGACCTCATATGTGGGCACAAATCAATTCCAAACAAGGAGTCTTCTCCTGGGTTTCCAAGTCATGACTGCTGGTTGAAGGTCTCTCCTGTCCCAGATTTAGATTACTACATTGCTGATATGAACATAGACACTTTTTTCCAGGTCTACTCTTTATATTAGCTCCATCGTCTTTGCTATCTGAGCATAGACATGAAGCATGGGGTAAAGCTACCTGAGGCTCAGGATCCTAGCTTGGAAGTTGAGCTTGGAGGTATCTCAATATCAGCTGACTTTACAGATTTTGTTTCTATCTTGCTTTGTCCTTCCTCTCTCTCTCTCTCTCTCTCTCTCTCTCTCTCTCTCTCTCTCACACACACACACACACACAGAGATCTTATGCATCCCAGGCTGATCTTGACCTTGCTATGAAGTAGAGGATGCCCTTTAGCCCGGATCCTATCCCCTCTGCCACTTGTTCTACTATTACAAGTGTGCTTGGGATGGGACACCGGGCTCTGTGCATGACAGGAAGCACTTCACTCACTGAGCTACACCCCTAGCCCCTCTGTACTACATTTCATATTGTAAAAATTGGTTGTATTCTGCAGGAAGTTTGTGCTACTTTTCTCCTTGAATAGACAAAAACGCCCTACAAAAGAAACGTATGGAAGGGTTTATTTTGGCTCGTAGTTTGAGAATAATGTCCACCATGGCAGGAACAGCATACAGACAGCAGAGCACTGGTCACAGTGCATTGCATTCAAGAAGCAGTGAGAGGACGGAGTAATGGCACACACCTCCAATCCCAGCACTCAGGAGACAAAGGCAAGTGGATCTCTATGAGTTTTGAGGCCAGCCTCATCTACATACAGAGAGACCTTGTCAAAAGAGAAGGAGTGGGAAGAGGAGGAGGAGGAAGAGGAAGAAGAGGAAGGGGAGGAGGAGGAAGAGGAAGAAGAGGAAGAGAGAAATGGCCAGCTCAGCTTGTTTTATCCTTTTCATTCAGACCTTCAGTCTGGGGCCCAAGCCCCTGAAATGGTGCCACCTCCATTTAGGGATGTTGTTTCCATCTCAATAAACCTGTAGCTAGATTTTTCTTTGGGCCACCAGTTCACAAAAAAAAAAAAAAAAAGTAGATTTAAAAAAAAAAAATATTATGAAAGCTCAGCCTACAGCTTAGGCTTATTTCTAACTAGCTCTTACAAGTTAAATGAACCCATTTCTATTCATCCATGTGCTACCATGTGGCTCATGGCTTTTACCTCTCCCCTGTATCTTGCTCCCTCTGTGCCTGGCTGGTGACCCCACCTTTTTTTCCCCAAGACCTCTCTGTCCCCAGAAGTCCCACCTAACGTCTTCTGCCTAGCTATTGACCATTGTATTAAACCAATCATAGTAGCTTAATCTTCACACAGTGTAAAAGGATATTCTGCAACATTTCCCCAGTTTTGTTTAAATACAAGGAAAGGTTTTAACCCTAACATAATAAAACCATAAGCAATAGGAACAATTATCAGGTAAGAATTACATTCACATTGCCCAGTCCTTTGTATTTGGCAAATTCAGAGGAAATACTCCATTATCCATTTCACCTTGGTGAGTTCAAAGTTTTGTACTTAATTCACTTTCTTTCCTAATTTGTATTACCAACCCCAAATTATTTCTTTAGACCTCAAAAGATTTTCTTAGATCAACAACTTAAGCTTTTATGTCTCCCAACCTAATATATTTACACCTCTTTTGCGTTTTTTTCTGATTTTTATAACAAGGAAAACTGTAGTTATCTATTCTTCATCCCCATCAAAGACCCACTGAGTCAACAGGAAGTACAGAGCAAGCAACTTCCAAAACTGTAGTAAATGACGGAAACAGCTGACTGTCTAGACAGTCACCCAAGCTTCCTCTGTAATGTTGGGACATCCATCAGCCTATAGGCCTAGGATATCTGACAGACTTTTTTGTGAAGCAAGAATTTTGAATGTCCCAACTTGTCATGGCAAAGTTCAGCAGTGTCCTGTTTGTCCAGTTTGGACAGCATACTGTCAACACTCAGGGCAAGGGAAGTCTCTCTGCCTTGTGGCTAACTTTGCCACAAATGAAAACAAACTTCATATGGAGGAGGTTTTGCTTTGTTTTGTTTTGTTTTTTGTTTTTCAAGACAGGGTTTCTCTGTGTTGCTTTGGAGGAGCCTGTCCTGGAACTAGCTCTGTAGACCAGACTGGCCTTGAACTCATAGAGGCCCACATGTCTTTGCCTCCTGAGTGCTGGGACTAAAGGCATGTGCTACCAATGACCAGCTAGAGGTTTTTTTGATATCCGTTATCCTCTTTTGGAGGAAATTGGTGCTGCCAGGAGCAGACATGTCTCGCTGTCATGAAAAACCCTAGTATTAAAACATTAAAATGTCATATTCTGTAAGTCTCTGAAGTGTTTGAAGATCATCTATCTATTTAAAATAAGTCTGATTGACCTTGAAAATATACACAACATTACAATAAGTTTGATTGTTATAGATGACTAACTACTAGCCTATATTTCTTCATTATCATAAATAGTTTATAATAATAAATTTCAAAGACTAGAAATTTAGATTTCATTTCTAAATGAGCTGCATAGGTACAATAACTTAAACGAAAGTAGAAACATATTTACAGTATGTCCTAACAAAAATAATCTTAAACTTGTAACAATGTACCAAAGTACCTTAAGTAAGAGTAGAAACATATATACAGGATAACAAAAATGACCTTAAATTTGTATCAATATATAAAAATCCATGTCAGTATAAATATTTGAGAATAATGGTTGTTCAAAAGTAGACTAAATAATCTATTCTTTGAACTCATTTCTATACTATGTCCCTCTTTTCCCCTTAAAAGGAGATCCCCAAATATAATCTCCTTTGTTCAGCTTTTTCCATGACCACAACCGATAACAATTTGTAACCACCCCCTTAAATGATGACAAACATCCAAAACCCACCAAAAGACCAAAATTTACCCACCCCACTGATGGGAGATATTATTCTGTAAATATGTTTCTCATACTGGTTAATGAATAAAGCAGATAGGCGGGGCTAGGAGACTAGGAAGAAAGAGGAAGTAGGAAGTAGGATCAACATGGAGAGCCCGGAGAGGTAGCAAGCCAGCCTGCTCTGGCCGGTAAGATGAGCCACGTGGAAATACTTAGATTAGTAGAAATAGGTTAATCATTAAGACAGAGCTAGCTGGTAACAAGCTAGTACCTGGCCAACAGCCTTATATCAAATAGAGTGTCTGCGTGTTATTGGGGCTGGCACAATGGCAGGACCAGGCGACTGGCAAGCTGGTGGAAAAATACACACTACATCCCACCTCTTGGAAATGTGGGTATTGTGTTCTCTAGACTGCTTCCTGTTGTCTGGGATGATGGCATCTTTGGGGGACCCCAAGAAAACTGGGATAATGGTTAAGTCCTGGAAAAACCAGTCATAACTTTTATTGTTCAGTCTCTGTGCAATGGGAAAGGATAAAGCTTGTCTGTAGTCCTGGATAGAATAGTCTGTGAGGCTGGTCCTTCTCAGCCTTGAAGCTATTCCAGATGCAGAACTCTGAGGAAAATGCAACAGAGGCTCTCTGAGAGGTTGGATCACATGGTCTACACACATGGTGTCCAGTCGCCTTGCTCTGAAAGCATACAAACTTTCAAAGGTAACATAAATATCTGCATTAATACAAGTAGGGACTGTGCATTGTACACAAGCCAGCTAAAGTTTATTTTTTGTTTTATGTTTGAGCAGGTAAAATAGATGTCAACTGTCTTGTAGTTTGTACAGGTTTATGTCTTTATATCTATAGTCAAGATTTTCAGGAGACTCCCCTCAAATCAAATCTGAATCCCTTTAACCTTGAATGAATCCACAGCCTTTTGTTTCCTGTGTAAATGAAAGCAAAACCTCTTATCTGACACATTACATTTTTTGAATTACATATTAGAGCTAAGGCATCCCTAAAGTATCTAGGCTGGTTTAATTCAGCAGTCCCTCTTACAATCTCATGTCTCTTAGCAGCTGTCATTTGCTCATCAGTAATCAAAACATTTAAAGTTCAACACAACATGTAGGATCCAGATGCTATGTATTTTCCTTCTTTACATGGCTTATCCTTTTTATATTGCTTTATTCTCTCTTTAAAGACTTCATCTTCTTACTTACAAGCTATTCTTTATGACTGTTTATACCCATTTTAATTTATTTTTTTTAAGCCTACACACTTTTTTAACACGATGTAACCTATTCAGAGGTTTTCCATCCGGATCTGTCTTTGCTGTACACCTGCAGCATTCTCTGATTGTGTGAGGCAGATCTTAAACTGTTCTGTCAGCTCATCTGAGCAAATGGTTCTGGCACATGCCACTGTCAGCTGGCTCCAGCCCATAGGCTGACTCTGTACTCCACCAAGCCTACCCAAGAGACCATGGTCACCAGGAAGCCACATTTGACTCAGCATTCTGAACTGTGTTTTTGTTTTGTTTTGTTTTTAACTTTCTTAGGCCTTATGTGGATGTATGTGGTCCACATTGGGTGTCATGCATAGCCTGATTATTCTTTGGGCCACCAGCTCACACACACACAAAAAAATGACATGTAGACTTATTAACTATGAAAGCTTGGCCTATAGCTCGGGCTTGTTTCTAACTAGTGCTTGTAAGTTAAATTAATCTGTTTGTATTCATCTGCATGCTACCATGTGTCTCATAACGTTCACCTCTCCTCCTGTATGTGTTTCTCTTTCTGTGTCTGGCTGCTGGCACCACCATTCTTCTTTCCCAAGACCTCTCTGTACCCAGAAGTCCCGCCTAATTCTTCCTGCCTAGCCATTGGCCATCTAACTCTTCATTAAACCAATCACAGTGACACATTTCACACAGTGTAAAGAAATTTTCCACAGCATAATCCCAGTCTAGAAGGTCCCTCGGAGACAGGCCCAGGTGTTTGTTTCCATGGTTACTCTAAATCTATCAAATTGAAGGTCAAGATTGCCCATCACACAGTACGAGTTAATTAAGGTTTCATCAAGAGAGTGAACGTAGGAGCAAGTGGGGGTATTGGGTTGGGGCTTGAGGGGCAACCAAGCGACTGGAACAGAGCAACAGCAAAGCAACAGCAGCGTGAGGAGGCGCTGAGGTACAGAGAAATGAGTGGGCTGTCGAGAAATGAGAGGTCTGAGGACAAGAGGAGAAGCTGAACTTGATGCCCAGATTTTCAACTTTATCTCTTAGAGTTGCAAACTGATAAGAGGTTAAAGAAACATTTTACTGCAAACATGCAAATACCCAATTATTCTTTTTCTAGACAGAAAGCACTGAATCGGATCCTAGGAATACAAGGCAATAGTGTGAAGATATTGGTGCTAGAGAAGGGAGGGAGTGCGACCAAGGACACAGGCTTTGTATCTTTGGAAAGCATGGTCCCTCGTGATGAAGGCAGAGGTGGTGAGGGTAGGGAGGGCAGGTCTGTCTGAGTGTATTGGCCAGGGATTTGGAGGAATTTTTGTGAGGTGAACTTCCGTCCCTCACTGATGGGCGAGATTGCCTCATCTTTGAGAGCAGTAGGCATAGGACTTCAGGAACCCAGAGAGACTGCTTAACCAACTGTAGTTAAGGCAGGCCCGGAAGTCAGCCATGCCCCTGTGATACTTCGGGAGAGGACTGGGACGGGCCCACCAGCGTGAATGAGAGGTCTGTTACTTGCACATCTGTAGTTTATTAAGAAGACGTTGACTTCCTAGAGGGTCCTCGTTTGATTTACATCTGCCTCCATTGCAGGTTTACACAGTGGTATCAGTCAGCGCCTGGGAGTTCACATTACCACCCTCATGTGACAGCGGTTCCTAAGATGGACAGCCTTCCCGCCCCTCATCCTGGTCCAGCAAGATGCTGGAGAAGTCAGGTTCACAGAGCCCCATTGTGGCGTGTCGGAACCCACAGAAAATGTTCCTCCTGTGTATTATTTATGACTTTCCTGCCATTTATATAGTATTCAGCTTCCTGCAAGTAATTTGTTTTGGATTGTGTAGTGCTGGGCAGAACATCAAAGGTATGCTAAGCAGTGATAATAAAACATTGAGGTTTATGGTCACTGAGGTATTAAATATCACTCATAAATTACAGGGTGAGTATTTTAAATGAGCTATGGGTCTGAGAACAGTAGGCACCCCATCTCTACACATATTAATTGCTACTGCCTGGCTTATTAATTATCAATACTTTCAAAGGCTTTGTTGATGTCATTTTCTTAAGGAGGCACCCTGTGTCCTTTCTGTGCTCTTTCCCTCCCCTCACTCCTCCCTCCCTCCCTCCCCCTCCTCTGTGTGTGTGTGTACATGTAGCTGTACTGTGTGCATAAGCTGGCACTAGATATAATAAAACACAACTGACAACATAGAATTCTGAATCACGTAGCCTTTTCACAATTCTTTAAAACTTATAATTGCATCATTTCCCCCCTTTCCTCCCTCCAGCTTCTCCCAAGCAACCCCATGCTCTTCCAAATTCTTGGCTTTTTCTTTGTTTTGCACGCATGCACACCTGTCCTCAATGGTCCCCCGCTGCACTTGGCCCAACACTCTTTTCTACCGAGGGCTCTGAGGGCCAGTCCTTCCCCGGAGAGCTCCCTTGCTACAGCTTTTAGATTTATGAAAGTAAGAATCTCAGGAAAGAATATAAGCAAGTAGGAATAACTTCCTCTAATGGGTTAGATTTGATCTGCTTGATCTAACAGTGAAATGTATTGACACTTTTGTCCCGTTTTGATTAATTTCAATTTTATTCTAAGACCTGGAACTCCATGCAGTTATTAGATGGCTTCCAAGTAAGTTTTCAACAAGTTCCCTTTGGGGATGTGTTTGCAACTGTAAATTCAGTGAACTCTAAATGCAGATTAAATATTCTCAGTGAAAATTTAGCATCCAAAGACAGCATAAAGATGAACTTTAGTACCTTGATTTTACTTGACATTTTGAATAATGTGAATTCATTTGGTTAAGAGAAAGCCATTATTATTTTTTCTTACTTTTTTATCTTATTTTATTAATTTCTTTACAATCCAATCCAAGTTTCCCCTCCTCCCTCTCCCCACCCCCTCCCCAGCATCTGCTCCACAGCAAGGGTAAGGCCTCTTCTAAGAAATCTACTAAGTCTGTCCCATCATCTAGTTGAAGCAGGAACAAGGCGCCTCCCCATCCCCATTCCCCTGTGTCTAAGATGGGTAAGCGTTATTAAATATTTTGCCTGTTCACTTTTTAATGCAGTTACAGAATGTGTCCAATGACACATGTGGCTCCCATTGTTCCCATTAAGAAATTAGTGTTGGAATAAATCCTTCTGGGAGGGCTGTGAAGACCCTGGCGTTCACTTCTACTGAACTCTGTAGAAATTCTGATTGCACCAATGGCTTGGCAACTGCGGGGCCAGTTTCAAAATAGTGCCAAAGTGCTAAGTGAATTCAGAGGCTCTGCCAAACCTGGAGATTTAGGCCGAACTTGCAGGTTGGTAATGTAAATATTCTCTTACAAAAAAATTGTCTATTTAAAATGTTTTTGACACATTTCTGAGTGCCTCCACAGCTTCACTTTTGTCCTGGACAATATACTTCATGAGCCTTCTCCATTCTTGAGAATGGTGCTTGTGTCCAGAGAATTCGATTTCTCTGCTCTCCTATGAAGTGCTCCGTCTATTGGCCTCCCTCTGTCGAACATTTAGAATGTGTCTACTGCATGGATGATTTCTCCTTACTACAGACAAGTGGTGCTGGGGCTGTTCTGACACGTGTGTTGTCTCGTGAATGCACAGACAAGATTTCTCCAGTGTGTAGACAGACCCCTTTACTAGAGGCAGAGTTCTGTTCCACTAAGTAGTAATAAACGATTCTCCAGGAGGTGTATCAGTGTGCCCTCTCCCAGAAAGAGTCACTTTTCTTTCTTACTTACACATTACATTCTTTAAAGTTATAATGTCAGGCGAGCTGCTGGGTGAAATGGTGTTATCTTTATGCTTAATTAGCATTACCCAGGTCAGGCATCTTTTCGTATTTGCTGATTAAGCAAGGCTTTTTTCATGACATGACTGTTAGTACCCATTGTTTCTTTATTGGGAATTTTGCCTTTTCTTTTGACACCCATTTCTCTCTCCTGAGAGACAGATGATGTATAGGTGACAGTTCTGAGCTGGGCATGGCTCCTTTCCTGATTCTTGTTTCTCTTTTTGTCTAAGTGTATATCATCTGAGATCAAAGAAGGACTTCTCTGTCTTCAATTCTGAACAAGCTTACGTTTTCCTGATGGAGTGGGGGGTAGAGCAGGCAGGGTGTGGGAGTTCTGAGCCAGGAGCACCATACAGAAGGAGGAGGAGGGGCAACAGCAGCCTCTTCTCCCTGGGTGAGGACCATTCTTATGTCATAAAAGCTACTATGTGCAAGAGGCAAAATGAAAATGTCCACAACTAACCCATGTTAGCAACTTACTAATTAGCTAAGAGTAATTAAGTAATGTAAAGGTTTCCAATCTTAGCATTGTGATGAGAACTGTATAAAGTCTGCAAAAAGTCTGTTGAATCTACAGCTAAATATTAGCTTGAATCCATATGACTGAAATTTTTTATAGCTGGTAATAAGACACAATGGTGTCTCAGTAATTCTAGCTTGTGTCCTCATAGACACTTATGAGCCAGCATTTAGTGCTTCTCTGTGGCCATGAACAGCTTGTTTCTTAGGACACTGGGTACCATAAGTACAGATATGGCCATTAAATCTTAATAATGGTACTTAGTGTTTATAAGACACCTTTCATCCAAGGACCTCAAAGAACTGAACAAACATTAACTTGTTAATTCTCATAAGAGCCTTGTGGCAAGAGTTATTACATCCCTTTTACTGCTGAAGGGACGGGGCCCAGAGAACTTCAGTAGCTTCACTTACACAAGGTCATGTACTATGGTAAAATTACTTTATGCAGTACAAGCCTAGACCTCAATCTATCCGTTCAAGTTGTCTGAAGTTACCCACCCATTTATAAGTATTTGGGGGGGTTCTTTATTTTTATTTTAGTGAATTCTGTCAAATAAACAAGTACATAGAAGGACATTTTTCAGTGCTTAAAGGTTTCAAGGCAACACAGCATTATATAATTTTGGAGACACATTTATTGAGCAAAAGAATCTGTGGCAGAGGAGACTCAGGATTACATAAGGTGTGTTATTGGGCTTTGATGGGAGAAAAGCCTTCCAGCCATTTCCTTTAACAACTGCCTTGCTGGGCTGGGGACGGCTCTGAGCTTATGAGTGTGAACTGCCACTACAGAGGACCTGAATTTTGTCACCAGCATCTGTGTTAGGTAGCTCACAACTACCGGTAATCCCAGCTCCTTCCAATACTAATTTCTACACTCCTTGAGCATCTGCACTCATGTAGTATACACACACCACGCACAGACACACACCACACACATACACACACACACCACACATACACTCTACACTCAAACACACCACACATAACACACATCACACCACACACACTATACACATACACACCACACATACCACACATACACACAAACACTCACACATATATACACCACATATGCATACATAAACACACACCACCCACAATATACACCACACACATACACAACATACAACACACAACACTAAACACACACAAATAAATTTTTAAGCTTCTCATAGCCAGGTATGGTGATGTTCACCCTGGAGAGAGAAGTGGGCAGATTTCTGTGAATTTAAAGTTAGTTGTGTCCACATGCTGTGCTTTTTAAAGACCCTTCTTTTTTATCTTATTTTTAATAGTTTAAGTTTTTCACATTTATCTCTTTAATTCCAAGACTGTCTCGTTTTACACAGACCATTCAGGCTCGCTCGAAGCTGGTCCTCTGATGTACACTAGAGTATACCATGAGAGTACTCTCCTCCAGTCTCCCCGCAGACCCCAGAGCATCCAGATCTGATGGGGAAGAGAACCAGAGGGAGCACCCATGTTCTAAAACTAGCTAAGAAAACTGAACCTTTTAAATGGAAACCAAACATTCAATGTGGTCCCAGGGACCCTCTAAATTTCCTTTTAGATTCATCTAACATCCAACCTCATTGGTCTCAGGACTGCTCTCTTCCCTTCCACCACACAGAGCGTTCTGATCCCTCTTCGACAAGACAAAGTGTCACAGGTTTGGACACAGGTCTTTCCCCCACCGTTTTTCTGGAACAGCTAGAGCTTCCTCATCCGAGACCCATATGTCACCCTTCTAGGTATGCTCCATCATATTCAACCGCATCTGACACACGCAAGTTGATCAAGGTCTCTCCTAAATTGGTACCCAGAAGTAAGCACAATATTCCAGATGTGGTTTGAGACTGGAGAACAGCTGCTTCCATTAACCACACCATAGTTCTTCCTTTATTTCAAAACCATGGCTTAATCCTCCTGTGTACTTCTTTAGGGGAAACAACAACAACAGCAAAAGACAAAACTAAACCAACTTACATTGTCATTTCCTAAAGATTCGCTTTTCATTATCCTAACAATTTCAAAGCTGGTTTTATAATTCTTTTTTTTTCTAAATTTCAAACAATCAAATAACATTTTTGAAGCTGACTAAAAGTGGCGAGGCTTGACTTAAACTGGTCCCTTTCCCCCACAGTCAGCTGTTAGACAGTGGCGGGGGCACATGAGCCTGGAAATGTAGCTGCACACTTCATATATATCTTTCTCTCCCCTGCTGCATGCAGTAAAGATGCTATTATTTATTCTTAGAGTAAAAAGTGTGTGTTCTGGGGTGAGGGACTTTTGATTATGAAAAATTGAAGTTTAACACAGTGGCAAAGACCTGGGTTCTTGACTGGGCTCACACAGGAGTTTGGATTCTGGCCTCATCGTTTACAGGCCCTTGGGGGGGTTACTTAAACTCTTTAAACTTTAATTTCTTCATGAGTAAAGTAGATGTGATGATAGGTTATCTGTTAAAAGGTTGTTGTGACAATATTATATAACAGAGAATACAGTATTATATAGTAGGGAACCAGAGTTAGACAAAGCACGCAACAATATAAACTTCTTATCTCAGAACCTAGAGAAAGACAACAGAAAAGTTCCCTGCAGAGTCCTCCTCAGCCCAGAAATGACAGCTGCTGGTGTGGCTTTACCCTGTGCAATAGTCACTCTCAAGTCAGAGTGTTCTAGCAGAACAGACAGGCTATGAAAATAAACTAACATGTCTGATGTAGCCTTATAAGCAGTGACACAAAAATCATGTCACTGTGTACTAAAGATTTAGCCTTGGACTGTGAGCCATATACTTATTTTAGGCCACTCCCACTAAAAGTTGCCTAAGAATAATACATGATGGTATTATTATAGATAGTATATTTTACAGCTAAGTCAAAATTGGCCCTCTGGGACACACAGGCACAGTGAAGGAGAGTGTCATGGAATACGCTCACACAAGCATCGTGTCTTGTAGACATGCGGTGTATTTAGAACAAGGAGCATCAGAGTCAGATACAGTGCGGCCCTCAGAACCATCTTTGATGTTATATGGTCAAATTAAAGATTTACCAAGTTTGAGCAATACCATAAAATATTGCCTCAAAACTGGTAATCTGTATGCCAGCAATTTGTATGCCAGCAGAATTTTATTAAAACATACTCACCCAATTAATTGAGGATACATGCTTTGTAATAGATGGCAAATTGTGTCAGGTCGGTTTGCTTCTTCCCAAGGCCCTTGGCAGTTACTATCTCTCTTTTGGAGGGGTCTTTTGAGACAGGGTTTCTCTGTATTGCTTTGGAGCCTGTTCTGCAACTTACTCTGCAGACCAGGTTGGCCTTGAACACCAGTTCCTTCTCATAACTCGAAAATTAGGATCTGTGATTTCCAGAGCAAAGTTTATGTTTGGTCTTGTGATTGTCCTTGACACGAGTGCAGGTATTATTTGGCATTTGACAACATTTGTTCACTGCACCTGGATTGATGGAGCCTCGGTTCTCACTCCACACCCTCTTCACTCAGCCTCTTGCAATTGCGATTAATATCTGGCTGTTACCCAGCAGGGCTGGCATGTGACCAACGTTGGGGGGAGGGGTCTCCCAGGCCCAGCACAAGACTCCTAGGTACCTCCCTACCATCCCTTTCCTAACCCCCCAAGCGATACCATTCCTGCATGATAAAACAGGTAAATGGGTACTCGGTGTGAGTATACCTCATCTCCCCTCTTCAGCCATAGTTCCGGCAAATGAACAGCCCGCAGGAACAAGAAGGAGGAACACCTGTAACTGGGGAAAAATGAGAAGAAAGTGGGGGCTGTGTCGTAAAACACTGAGTTTTATGACACAGAGACAGCAATACAAGGGCACTGCAGTGGCTGCTGGGAGTCCAACCAGATCCATGACTGAAGACTGAGGTGTGCAATGCTTCAGTCTTCTAGACAGGTGTGCTATTTATTATTCACGTGATGCAGAGGGTGTGGAATGCAGCTCAAGGCTGTAATGAAACATTTTCCACAAGCATCTTAAGTGATTGTAAGTAACACTGGAAAGTGAAGACAGCCCGGTTCTGATGAAACCCGTATTCTCCGGATGCAAGTGATGCCGAAGCCCAGTGAAGAAGCGAAAAGAAGATCCCACAGCACGCTCTGTGCTGCTGCCCTACTCTGTTTTCTGCCCAAAATCCCCGTGACTATGATAAGCAGCCTTCCCGTTCTGATACCTCGGTAGTTCTAAAGGAAATCACGCTGTGTCTTCTTACCCAATCTCCCAAACTCTTACCTGAGCACAGAGAAAAGGTTCCTGCCAGAAGACAGTGACGACATCTCAAGGGATTATATTTTGCAGCACCCACTCCGGAAACAACTGACAGTGATTACATTAGGGACCCCGGGAGAGGGCACGTACATCTGCAGACTGCAATGTAAGCATCCTCTTTTACGATCCTGAAGACGGGGCACATGAGAAGAAGTGTTATTAGATATTGCATATGATCTCACCGTGAGGTGGTAACTTTATAGACAGCTCTTTTAAATAAGTTCAGTACATTATTAAAAACTATCAATTACATCTTAAGACTGGAACTTTCTTACTGTCTTCACACAGAAAATACTGAGTGCTAGATGCATGCATTAACTCAACCTTCAACTAGAATTTGATTTTAGAATTGTTCCCCCCCCAAATGTTAATATTTGGTTTGCCTAAAGGCCTTTTGTACTGATAACATGTCCTGAGACATGATAAGTGAAAAATCATGTTTTTATTGATGATACTCACTGATCTTAATAGAGGTCTCAGTATAGGAGAGGAATTGGGCGATTCTGTTACCCAAGATCACAGAGCTAGTCTCTGGCAAATCTGGAGGTTAAATGCAGCTTTGTGTGGTTCAGAAACACTCCAGAAAGAGGCCTGAATTTTTGATGTGAAATTCAAGACATCAAGAATTCCCAAACCATAAGTGTTCAGCATTTTAAATGATTTAACAAAATCAAATACAGTTGTCCCTCAGTTTCCATGGGGAACTGGTTCCAGGACCCCCTGCAGAAACTAAACTCTGTGGTGGGTGCTTATGTCCTTTAAATGTAGTATGTGGGCATACCCTGTGCACATGGTCTCCTACACTTTAAATCATCACCGGATTATTTATAATACCTAATGCAATGGAATTCTATGTAACCAGTTGTCATATGAGTTGTTTGAGTATTAACAACATGAGCATCTGTACATGCTCGGCACAGATGCAACTTAAACATTTGCTTTTTTTGATCTGGTTTGTTTGACTCTATGAATATGAAATTCATGAAGAAAGAGGGTCAACTATATATAAATCAAATGAAACACAGTTGTGAGAGAGGACTCATCTTGCAAAAAGATAAAAGCTGCCAGAAAATATATGTTACGGCCTTAACTATATATTGAAGATATTTGATTTCCAATTATATCACATAAAGGGTAACTATGAAATAAGAGTGAAGTTACAGAAGTTATATCAGTATCGATACAAACTTTCACTGTTACACAATTTAAATTGAAATAAATTGGCAGGCAGAGTTGAAATGATTTACTAACATTTCCATTATTTATTTCAAAAGGTCAGGATTCTGAGAGTTTAATTAGCTAAAACATTTCTGCTTCCAGACAAAAACCATCTTTCTATAGATAAGGTAAACCCGGGCAAATGTCTAGGAAATTATAGTAAACATACTGTCTCTTTGCACTTGAAATTGGCAGGAAGTAAAATATACTGAGTACATTTTAGATGAAAAACATAGCGGAAATGAAGGTCAAGCTACACTGGGACACTAAACATCTCTACCCTTTGTCACACTTAACTGAACTGAAGTTTGTTCTCTTAAGGGGACTCTGAATTTTTTTTTTTTTTTTTTTTTTTTTTTGCATCTATCCCTACTCTTGTTTTCAACAGCCTGTCACCTCTTACTCCTCAGTGTCCCACCAACCACTCTATACACATCAGGAATTCTAATGAGAATGGGGACATGCTTGCCCTGACCATAGGGACCAGCCAGTGATCCAAGCCCATGATCCAAGTAAGCCAACCCAAGCTCATCCCTGGGGTTTCTCATACTGAAGGTGGAATGACATTTCCCCTCTGGGATGCTAGACATGAAGATGTGGCCCCCAACATGTGAAAGCCCAAATAAGCAAGAGGACAGGTTTGAGACAGAGACCAAGATGGGGGAGGAAGAACAGCCAATGTTCCAGGGATAGCATTCAAGATCCTAGATCTACTTGAAGTTGAGGTCAGGGTACCATGGATACCTTTCTGGGATTTGATTACTAGGTCTTTAAACACTTTTTGGGTTTTTTTGGTAAGTTCCTTTAGATTTTAGATTTACTCTTCAACCATAAATCTTAAGCAATACAATTTTCTATCTTCCTCTAAATGCAGTTATTCATACTATTCTAAATCAGTTTTGTGGAAATAGATTTTATGATTCCAACAACATAGGTCATTGTAATTTCAGGCCTTTGGCTCTTGAGATTGTTCAATTAACTGAGACTTAAACCAGTGCTACAGGACATTGTGATTCCAGCTGTTGACCACTGAGGTTGAAGAGATATGTATCTTTAATTATGAACCAAAGAAATATCTTTCTTCCCAAGAACATCTGAGAACTTCTTCAGGGTGTTGATTTTCGAGAAGAAAAAAATCAAATAAGAAGTAAACATAAAAACACATCACTTCATCCACAGTGAAATTACAGGGTTGGGAACATTCCCTGGTGTGTAGGAGTTGACTCTAGGATCTGCACTGGAGGTTAAGGCCTTTTCCTCATGTAGAGAGCAAGGGGGTGGGAACCTTGGAAACTCTGAGCTGGTACCGTGGAGATTTTTCTACTCAATCTGAGCATATCACTGGCCTATGCATTCACATTTTCAGATGAGGCCTAGAAGAGCCCTAGCTCGTCATTGTAGGGTGTGTGTGTGTGTGTGTGTGTGTGTGTGTGTGTGTGTGTGTGTGTGTATACACATGCACGCACGCACGCGTGCGTGTGCCCTTGCACACATACGCATGTGCTTGTTTTTTATGGGACTGCTCCATCCAGTAGAAAGAATGTATAGACAGAGACACTTCATCTATTGGCAAGAGAAAATCAGATTTAAAAACCTCTAATCTATCACTAAAATATAGGATGAAGGGAGATGTTCATCTGCCTTACTGGTAAGATCAATCGTAGGAAACCACTAAGGCTGTGTGCTGGTGAATGACATGGGGAACTGATAAAAGTCCCCCAAAGCAGTGATGGTTGAAAGCACAAACCAACTGCTTAGCCAGGGGGACATAGTCCCCAGGGGAGAAAGCTGTCTAGTGCTCTCTCCACCACAGATGTCCAAAGGTAAACATGGTTGTTTCCATTTTGAGTATGGCGTATTTGCTTTAAATATATCCACACCTGAATCCAAACTGCTGAAAGATGCATATAAACCCCACACAACGTTTGTCTTTCTCCTCTTTTATCACCTCTGTGGCGAGAGCAGCATGTTGACTCATGACGGGATGTGGCATGCAGATACGTCGTTCTCAACAAGGAATGCTAATAATATTGGAAGAATTAGTGTTTCACACTGCCACAAGGGACTCCATAAGAAATTATTCTAAGCACCACACTTGGAGGGTATTATAAATGTATGCTTGTAAGAATTGTAAGTTAGTAGATTGCTTGCCTGGCATGCACTCTGTCCTGTGTTCCAGTCCCTGTATTGCAGACACTCGGGTGGTGGTACATGCCTTGTGATCCCAGCACATGAGAGGGCCAGCTTTAACTGATGTGAGCTCCATGCATCCTTTCTCTGGTGCATCGGGCATTTGAAATTATATTTTGGTGCTGGGAGGTGCCTTTGAAAGGATCTGTTCTGATTTTGTCTCATGAAGGTAAGGGCACAAGGCTCAAGCAGATGACACCCTCGAGGGCCACTCATCACACATCAGCAGAGCCAGGTCTACGGAATGGCAAGTCCCCATTCGGACCATTGACGAGCAGGTCACAATCTCCATGAATGAAGGTTCAAAAGGGACAAACACACCAACTCAAAATGACCAGAATGTGTAGGGCAAACGGAGGCAAGATCTAAAACAAAACAAACAAAAACACAACAGTGTTTACTAGAGTAAAAACCACCACTGGAGATTTATTTCCAAACTGAGGGAAGACACTGATGTGTGAAGTTATTATAATTATCTTTGGGGGCTTTGATAGTTAGTGATATGCCTGCCATCCGTTAGTTCTCAAACTATGGAAGATACCATGACTAATTTAGTTTTACAGGTAGGGAAACTGAGGCAATGAATGGAAAGAAATCATACTCAAGTTTTTACGGAGAGGATAGATCAGAGCTCAGCCCATACATGGCCTTACTATAAAGCACAGATGTGGGTACCCCAAATAGAGCGTAGTGTTTAGTAGCATCTATCAATCACACCCTCCAAGTGAGGAAAGTCTACAGCTCTGTGTAGTCAGGGTGCTACTTTATAAGTGAACTACAATAAAACCAAAGCCCTCAGAATCTCATTGCTGGTGTCCTTTTCCTCAGTCACGTGGCTTTAGTATTTGCGTATTTGGGTAGATATGAAGTAACCAACAGAAGGGACCCTCCCATTGCCAAGGTGCTGTCTGCTACAGTATCTGCCTCCTCCCTTCCTCTCCAGGGCAGGACAGCTGTGACTCTGTGTTCTTCCTCAGAGGATGACATGGAGAAAAGCCTGTAGGCAAGGAAGCCTGCCCATCGACAGCCCGTGCTGCAGCTGGTTGGCACTCTCCTCAACTTTGTCCCACGGAGATTGCCTTTAATCTGGGTGGATCTCCCACAGGGACTGAGGCCACCCCACAGCATTGGAGGCTACAGACTCTGCTGACAGCTCCAGAGATTCTTAATGCTGTCTTCCTCAACTTGGAAACACTAAGGGCTCCTCTCCTTGTGGGCTGCCCTGAGCAAACAGCGTCTCCCTCCTGTCCTCTCCATCGTTTTGTGGCATCCACAGGAGATGGCAGCCCGCCGCAGTGGAAAATCTGCTCCACATCAAAGCCACCCCAAGTTATTTTTTTTTCACGCGATTCACAGAGCTCTTTATTCCCAGCCACCCCCATGCTCCAAATGCCACCAGTGTTTACATTTTTGTTCAGCCTACACTTCTTTTCCTGCTTAAGAACCATATGCCCTATCTCTTTCGTCATGTGGCTAACACACCCTACTCCCTTCCCCTTCCTCTGGTCCTTCCGGCCTCTGACTCAGTTACACCCATCCCGGCTGGTGACGCAGGAGGGGACACTAGAAATGTCTCAGTCCTCACCAGTGCCCTCTGACATGCTTCTCCTTATGCAGAGAGAAAATAATCCAATGACTTCAATAGCCCCAGAGTCACCAGTGTGTCCCAGTACTGAACCCTTGTTGTTATGCAGTTTGATATTCTCTCGTGGTGCCGTGTTTATTTCACACGAAGTCTGTTGTACTGCCGCTCTTGTCCCCAGCAAACAGGAGTCAAAAAGTAAAAATAGTGATGGTGAGGTTTAGGGGGGAAAATGCTGTTTAAAAGAACCCAGAGTGCTTTCAGTATATCTCTTCTCTCAACTAAAGAAAGAAACAAATCCACCCAACAATGGTAGTTAGGAAAATTGCAGCAGTCACATTGGGAACAGAAAATCCACCAATAGAATGCTTGTCTGATTCTATTAAAGTATGCTAAAGTGAATTTTCCAGAGAATTGTCCTTCATTTCATAGAAAAAACCTTTAAAAGATTAAGTCATGCCATCTTCTTAGGTTGTGAGTGGAATCATCAATTCCATCACTCAACAAAAATATTTACTGTCTGCAAGGTCTGAGAACTGAGCTGTTTTGCATTTAAAGCATTGAATAAAATGCACGTGGTACTGGGCCCATGAAGTTCACAGGCCAGTTGAAGTCTACACATCGGTTACTTGGCTCACCCAAGGAGATCACAGAGGCCAGCTGACATTGACAGAAAAAAAATTCTCCACAGAGCTCTTTGTTGTTGGGATATTTAGCAATAAGCCTTACAAAAGCTGAGAGATGCAAAGCTCTCTGCATCTGCATCACTGCCTTGCCAACAGGGGGCACCACTGCACACTTGGGCAGAGACCAGGCCTGGGTCTTCTATCCAAAGGGGAGGGGTAGAATCATTTTTCACCTGCTTATAAACTTTGGAAAAAGTGGGCCCAGCACTGGGATATACACATAACCTCATTTAAAATGAGGTTAAAATGGTAGAAATATTTCTGACTATTTCTTCTTGGAGGAATAACAGAAAGTCAGAAGAGGGAAGGTTATTTGTTCAGGGTGAGTAGTTAATACTAGCCTTGAGCTCTGACCAGGGGCTTTGGGGGTGGGGGCAGAGAATCATAACCTAAGTATCAACAATGCAAAAACTTAGAATTGATAGTCTTCAGAAGCTGCCATTTGTGCCCTAGAGAAGCTGTGCTTTTGTAAAGGAGCCTTTCTGACGTCATTTTCCCTCCACTTCTCCTTATCTGGGGGGTCTTCCCAGACACACAAAGGGCTACTGCTTTCTGATCACAAATGCTCACAAGTGTGCGCCCACCGCACAAATGTCCACATGCACAGCACAGACTGCACACCTACATCCTTTGAAAGACACATTTCACATCTGGATCTACTGTTTCTTTTTCTGTCTTTTTTTCCCCCTCAGACCAGACCACAACAAAAACAGCAACACAAAAACATGAGCAGAAGGGAAGTGCCGAAGGGGTACTCGCAGGGGAATTGTGATTTAGAAATCGTGTCCCTGAGCCTCACTGGTTCTGCCTCTCTGGTCCAGTTTATCCCTCATTCTCAACACAATGTAATAGTTTGTCATACCCCAAAGGGGAGAAAAGCCCCAACTGTACTTCAAAGCCCAGAGACTCCACAGTAACTTAAAAGAAACGATCAAGCAATTTAGTATGAAAATGAGTCAAACTTGTTAAAAAAAAAAAAAAGCAAAAACAAACAAACCATAATTTGAGGTCCATTGAATGAAGCAAAAGAAATAATTGACTTCTCCCGCCTCCGCTCCCAGCATATTATTTGGAAGGAAATCGGGCTTTTGTGAGAAATCCCGCGCTTGTTGAGTATGGCCAGGTGGCTGCAACAGGGGCATGGAGAAACAAGATTCACGGGCCCCTCTCCAAACAGCGGATGTCTGATGACGTGAAAGCCGCCAAGAAAGCCATCTATTTACCATGTTTCTGTTTGTCTGTAGTATCACTGTGACATTTCCAAGATGCTCTTTAAACTGTTGATCCTTGTAGGATCTTATGTGGAATCATCCTGCTGTGACACGGTTTAGTTGACTGACAGGCGCAGAATGACACAAATACTGACAGGAGACTCCAGTGAAAAGGAGCTGGGAGGTGTGGGAAACCCCGCATCAGAAGGGTGAGCGGACTGTGAAAGGCAGCGATGAGGTAAGAAAGAACAGGATGAAGGGCAGAAAGGACAGAGAAGAGGGTTGGGGGAAATTGTCTTCTTCATAATAATGAGGCTAAGTTTTCATTCTCATTGATGTGTGAGTGCCCACTCTCATAGACGTATCAAATATGCATCTGGTATACTCATTTTTAAGGAAAGGGCCTTCGTGTCATAGCTTGTTAATGTAGTGACAGGGTCCCAGGCAAGAAAACAACCAGAGTTCTCAACATGAGAAGAAGCAGGAAAGGTTCTGGCATCCAGCATATTCCATGAAAATACTTGGAACAAATGAAGTACAGACAGACAGACTGAACTGGAAACCAGGGAAGGATAGTCAGGGCAAAAAACACTGGAAGTGTTCCAATGAGGGTAGAAGCACTAACCAATCAAGCGGCAGCCATGCTGAAACTCAGACAAGGAGCATCAAGAACTTTCAGGTAGAAAAGTCCAAGAGCCAGGGCTGGGAGAGGAATGCTCTGAACGTCCCATCTGGGCAGGACGAGGTCATTGTACCCCTGCCTTCTCAGCAGCGGTGACTGCCCACATAAGACCTGTGTGGTTGCCCACATACGTTCAAGTCAGTCATCACTTCAGTGTGGAGGGAGGAGTCTCAGGGCCCCAAGCTTTAGTCGAGGAGGTGTGGCTGATGGGTGTGAGGTGAAAGAGTCAGGTTTTTTCTAGGGATGTGGCCCCTGATAGATTTCCCTTGTCCCAGTCAATGTCCCACATCCAGGCATGTACAAACAGCATTAATTAGTGGTGTGTGTAGGGTGTGTGTGTGCATGCATGCATGCATGTGTACATGTGTGTGTGTTTGCTTGTGCATGTATGTCATGGGGGGTGACTAAGACCACATTAATTGTTTACTGTTATGAAATCCTCAAAGGATTAATATAGTTATGTTAAAAATTTTTAAAGAAATTCAAGCAAGTTTATTGGCTGGAAAAAGTACATTTAACAATTTAGCATGCTATGATGGTTATTAATAAACCCCAGCTACTCCATGCTTCTGAGTGTTCTGGAAATTCAATCTACATTGACCCTTGAGTGAAGATTATATTGGAAATGAAGAGGACTTCACACTCCAAGGGAAATATTTGAATGGCCAGAGTAGGGTTGGATGGAACTGTTGACACAGATGCCTGCTTTCTCATGACACACCGCGCCATCCCCTACTCCTGGTCATCTCATTTTTCCATCTACCCAGCTCTTAGAGGCTTGCTTAGGGATTCAGGCACTCTGGCCCCCACTTCCTCTTTTGCTTGGCTGGCAATTCTCACATGGACTTCAATGGCAAGAAACTGTCAACAGTTCATAAATGGATCAAACACCTTAAGATGTTGTATACATGTTCCAATGATGTTTTCAAATGCACTTCCTTTCCTAGTCCCCCGCAGATAACCTTTGACATCCTGTGAAGTAATGTGGAGGGCGAACAGCCAGTCCCATTTTGAATTTTTTTTTCCACCCACTAGTTGTCATCATACATGGTTTGGCTTGAGAGATATTTCATCAGTGAAACCTTGAAACGTTCCTGTTAGTGACTTTTCCCCTTCTGGGGAACAGGGGTCAAGGAAAGACCTGTCAAAAGGACCAGTTGTCAAGGCCTAGTTCACTTTCATGTCTGTATTCACAGCTCTTATCATTTCTCTCAAGAAACAAAAGCACGATTCTCCTTGATGCTCAGTCCTTGAATGCCACCCTCGTTCCAAGTGAAAGTTTCTGAACAGGGTTTCAAAGGCCCTTGCTCCATTTCCTACTATGGGAGCCCTTGTTGGCGCAGAGCATAAAGAAGGGACACTGTTGTATTTTGCTCACAATTTGCCACTGGAGAGGCAGCTGTTTTGCTTTCTAGAGCAAAGGGCGATGAACAAAGTTTCTGGTAGGGAAAAGGTGAGTCTGGGCCATGACCAATCGAATCATGGTCTCCAGTCATCCTCTGAGAAATGCTTTCTGACATCCTCCTTTGAAACCCCGGAGTTTTGCTCGGTTGGGGTTCTCATCAGAGTCTCTAAACAGAACATTATTTAGGTGACTCTTCTCTCAATTCTCTCAAGGATGGATGGTAGCTGGTACCACCTGGAAGACAGGGAAGAGAGGTTAATTAATTCACTGTCCACAATTGACACGTTACAATGTTTGGTGCTTGATTCCATCCCTGAGCGTATTGAGGGATATGGCTTGAGAAATGCCACACCTATGACCTGGGAACAGACCACACACTAAATGTTTCAGTTACAAATTATACGGTACCCTTCATCCTGGTCAAGTGCAAGAAGGATGAGCATCGTAGATGGTACCATAGGTGAAGGATGGGAATGGATGCAAAAAAGACAGAGGAAATTGGATCCTTACTAGAAGCTATGGGATGTATTTGGTTCATTCATGGAAGATGTACCTGCCGAGAATAGGAAAAATTACACAAGAGGAGGAGGGTACCATGCCCTTAGGTTCCCACTCTTAACCCTGAGTCAGGGCAGTAATTTCTGGGAGTGGAATGGGGATGCTGATCTGGGATTGGTTTGTAACTTTATTTTTTTTTAAGCTATGTTTTGGGTGTAGCTGCTACTCTGTCCATTCAGAAACTGATATAAGTGCAGCCACCAGCGGGATCCATGAGTCCGCCTTCGATGTGAAGAGACGTCTGCAGAGTTGACACTTAAGCGCAGAGCCCTGGCACTGTCCCTGCATGGGGCTTCCTTTCCCACCTTCTAATGCTGTACTCCTCCATTTCTCACTCATGCACTTGAGAGAGCCAGTAAAACCACCGGGCTTCAGTGCATTCTCTTTGGAAATCCATCTTCTCATTTTGCTTTGTGGGCACAAAAACCTGAGGTTGCCTCCCACCCCAAAATCCACATGAAAAGCAAGTACTTCCCTGACTGAGATGTCTGCTCAGCCCCTTGTGGGACTTGACATGTGAGTTGAACCTACAGAGTCAGCACAAAGAGATGGTTCCCAACTTGAAGGGATTCCTTTTCAAACGATTGGAAACACCACATGGCCTACATAAAACAAATGGATGACTTAGCGTGCTCACTCGTGTGTGTGTGTGTGTGTGTGTGTGTGTGTGTGTGTGTGTGTCCCTGCCTGTTCTCAACCTAGAAAAATGAAAGACAGGACCACTCTCCTACTGTGACTCAGAAATGGCAATCACAGATCAGCATTTTCATTCCACTCCAAGAAATGACTGCCCCCCCCCCCCGAGTCAGGGTCAGAATGGGGACCTGGGGGAAGAGTACCCTCCTCCCCTTTTGGAACGGCAGCCTCCTATGTATTTACTTGATGGTCACTTGTAATTACATAAGGAATGTCTGTTTGTTGTCAACTACAGAGTTTGTACATGAAACAAAGCAGAGAACTGAAATAAAAGTTACTTATAGTCACATCTCTAGCATGCCCACATGTAAATTTATTTTTTTCTCTAGTTCACATTTGTATGTCATCTGTAACTTCTGTGTGATTGGTGCCATGTGCCTCCTGTTCTTTACACAGCTACTTTAGCTGCTACAACTGAAGGACCGATATTTACTATATAATTATTAGCTGAACTACGAACTTTATTATAACCCACCAATTTCCCCCTAATGTTCTGTTGCTCACCCAGAGTCCACTCAGGACACAGAATTATATTAAATTAACATGTCTCAATTCTCATCTTACATGTTATAGCTTCTCAAACTTTTCTTAATTTTTGTTGATGGACTTAGTATTAAGAGTACTCGGGTATTTTATGAGATGCCCTCAATTTCTGTTTTCCTGGTGTTTTGTTCACCACCCCCACTATGATTATGCAGGATTAGCAATTATTAGGAGGAAGCCAGCGAAGGTGAAATTCTAGTTTCATCATGTATTGATAGACACGTGTGCTATCACCCCAACTTATCACTGATGACACTAAGTTTGATCACTTGGATGAAAGATTTCTTTGCTATAAACTTTCTTCTTCGATCTTTTTTATAATGTGCCCAATTGTGGGGCTGGAGAGATGGCTTGGAAGTTAAGGGCACTTGCTGCTCTTCCAGAGGGCCCGAGTTTGATTCCCAGCATCCATGCCTGTTTCCTCACACCTGTCTGTAACTCCAGCTCCAGGGGTTCTGATGCCTCTGGCCTCAGAAGATGCTGGCACTAATAATTACATGCCCATGCAGACATACACACCCATACATAATTTAATAGTGAAGGTAAACATGATCTTCCCATTGGGAACATGTCACCAAGCACAGCCAATCGAAAGTTTATGGAGCTCCATTGCCTCAAGGGAGATAAATCTGTATAAGCTGTGACAAATATTTCAGTTTGGGGACTGTAGAGACGGCCTGGTTGGTAAAAGTACTTGCTGCACAAGCTTGAGGATGCAGGTTCAGTTCCCCAGCACCCATGAGAAAGCCTACTGTGGCATAAAGCCAGTGGGGGTCAGTGTGGTGGTTTGAATGATAATGGCTCTGATGGGCTCACATATTTGAGTGTGTAGTCACCAGGGAGTGGATAACTGAATGGATTAGGTACCCACTGATCTGTTACTTGTTGGTATGCTTTTGACTTTTCCCAGAGAACCGTAGGAATACATACAGTGTACAGCCTTTTGGCCCTGGTGTCTTTCATTAATGCAGTGCATCTATGAGTCATTCGTGCCAGTGCGAAAGCACAACACTTTTCTTCTAATCCCGAATAGCATTCTTTTGTCTAGATATACCACAGTCATACTAAAGGATATTTGGTTACTTCCATTTTAGGGAATTTACCAATAAACCCGCTATAAATGTTAACATAATGGTTTGCTGTGAATATATAAATATACATATATACGTATGTATATATGTGTATACACACACACACACAGACACACACACACACACATATATGTATATATATATATATATATATATATATATATATATATATTGCATATTTTTAAACAATTTAGCTCATGCGTTTGGGTAAGTACACTTTCATGCAGTTCCCTTGAAGACCAGAAGAGGCCATCAAATGCCCTGGAGTTGGACTTACAGGCAGTTGTGAGCCACCTGGTGGGTGCTGGGAAATGAACTCAAGCCCTCTGGAAGAGTGGTGTGTGCTCTTTTACCACTGAGTCCTCTTTCTAGCCCCCAAATGGAATTTTTTTAAATCAGTGAGGTAAGTGCCCACAGACTGATTGCCGAGTCACACAACCCGTATTTAACGTTATAAGGAAGTGCCCTCCAAAGCAACGCCCTCCAAAGCAACCCCCATTCTGCATTCCTGGTGAGAATGGTGACTCAGTTGTTGTCTGTTCCCCGGAAGTTGGTGGTTCTGCTAAAGAAATGGTAGCACCATCTTATTATTTTAATTTGCATTTCTTTAATGACAAATTATACCAAGTGTCTTCTCAAATGCTTGGTTGCTATTTGTCTCTTATTAATATGTGTGTATTGTCTGCTCAGATCTTTTGTTCATTTTCTGATTGGATTGCTTGATTTCTTATGTGTTCTTTTTATAGTCTAGATAAAGTCCTAGATAAAGATGACTTGTTCTCCCCTCCTTCCTTTAACCCGGCCTTGTCTCCACCTACTAAATCCTGGGATTACTGGCATGCACACTTCATTTCCAACTCTATTTCATGCTTTGAACATGTTTGAACATGTCTTTCACAGAGCAAGGCTTTTACAAAGCCTAATTTGGCAATATTTTTCTTGTGAATTATACTTTTGGCCCTGTAACTAAAATTTCTTTATCTAATCCAAGTTTTTTTTTTCTCCAACAGATTTTTTTCTAGAAATTATATAGTTTTACATTTCCCAATTTTATCTGTGATTCATTCTGAGGTGGGTTTTGTACAGTGTGTGAGGTGTGAGTCAGGGTTATCTACTGCAAATAAACACCTCCATACCCAGCAGAAGAGCCCTCTTTACTACTGAATTTGCTCTTTCCCTTTGTCAGCAGCAAATTGACTGTATTAATGGGGGTCACTTTGGTTTATTTTTTTCTGCTTTTCTACTTGTTCCATGGCTCTGTTAATCTAGAAGTTTTCAATTCTACATTGTCTTCATTACACTGGCCTAATTGTAATTCTTCAAAACTGGGTACGGGCATCTTCTAACCCTGTTTATATCTTTCAATTGTTTTGACTAAAATAAAACCTTTGCCTTTCCACATGTGTATCTGGAGGACTGTGTTTGTACTGAAATCAGCCTTTTTGTTTACAAAAAACTGTTGAGATTTTGGGTTTGACTCTATAGATCACATTGGTAAGAACTGTTGTCTAAATAATATTGAGTTTCCCAACCCTTGAACACAGTGGATCATTCCATTCATGCAGCTCTTCTCTGATTTCCTTCATTGTGCTTTGATGGATTTCAATATGCAGAGTCTAAACACACACACACACACACACACACACACACACACACACACACACACACACACAGAGAGAGAGAGAGAGAGAGAGAGAGAGAGAGAGAGAGAGAGCTGTTTTGAGATAAGAGTCTCCAGTAGACTGGGCTGAGTTTGAACCTGCTATACAGCCGAGGGTTGTCTTGAACTTCTGATCTTCTGATCTTGCTGTCTGCCTTCCTGAGTTCTGGTTACAGGTCCTCCAAGCATGGTTTTATGTGGTACTGAGGATTGAACCTAGGGTCTCTTGCACACTAGACAAGCACTCTACAAACTTCAAGGCCATGCATGCATTCTGAAAGACATATCCAACTGCTTTTATGGCCTACTATTGTAAATAGTATCCACATTTAAAATTTGAAGTTAAATTTAGTATAATTGTTCCTCAGTATCCACCGAGGGGTTGACTCTAGAACCCCTGGAAGACATCAAATTGGAAATTCTCCGAGTAAATTATGCAAAATAGCATGACATTTGCGTATAATGTACATATATTCTATTTTCTTTAAATTGTCTGTAGATCACGCACACTCCTACAATATCAATACAATATAATGTAAATAGTGGGTACACGTTTGCTTAGAGAATTTAGTATCAAGAAAATTCTGTGCTCAATGAAGATGCAATTTTCTTTTCAGATATTTTCTCTCCTAGTTTGGTTGAATTGATGAATTCAGAATCCATGGATATTCAGTGATGACGATATATAGAAATAAAATAGGGTCTGGAGAGGTGAATCAAGGTTTAAGGGCACTTGCTGTTCTCCAGAAGACCCTAGTTCTGTTCCCAGCATCCACACTGCCTTTTCTAACAGCCACAGGCTCCTGCATGCACATAAAATAAAAATAAACAAAAATTTTCAAAAAGAATAAATGCATTAAAATTTAGTAATATATAATTTTGATTGGGATATTAATTTGTTTTGTGTAAGTGGTGTATGAATACATGTCTATGTGTGTGCATATGCATGCACAAAAGCACATACATGTATGTAGACATATGTGGAGGCCAGATGTATTCTTCTATTACTCTTCATTGTATTTTTTTGAGACAGTTTCTCAATGAACCTGGAAATTGCTGATTGACTAGACTGACTAGCCAGCAAGTGTCATAGATGCATCTGTCCTTCCTAGCTCTGGGAGGCACATGCTGTTATATCAGCTCTAGGGTCCAAATTTGGGTCCTCCTGCTTACACAGCAAGGACATATAGATTGAGCCATCTCTGCAGTGCAGTACACAGTTTAAATTTTTAATAAATAATTCTGGAGCTATTTTGTAGATTCTGTTTGTTTGTTTGTTTGTTTTGTTTTTTTGAGACAGGGTTTTCCTGAGTAGCTTTGGAGCCTGTCCTGGAACTAACACTTGTAGACCAGGCTGATCTCGAACTCACAGAGATCCACCTGCCTTTCCCTCCCAAGTGCTGGGATTAAAAGCCTGTGCCACAACTGCCTAGCTATTTTGTAGATTCATTGGAAATTTTCTACACAGACATCTGCCTTGCCTTTGCCTTCATTTCTTTTTCTTACCTTATTGCATAGCCTAGGTCTCCGGGCATAATACCAAACATATGTAGGGTAGGGGCCAGACTTGCTTGCATTCGTTCTGATCTCAGAGAGTCTTTTCAGTGCTCTGTACCTCTAGAGCAGGCAGCTATTATGGCCCATCAGTTTTTGCCTTCCCCCCCCCCTTCCTCTAAACTGAGTTCCTACCCAGTATACAAACAATGTTTATAGGACCTCCCAGTTAAGGTTTTTATGCTATGAGGGAGAAAGGGAGAGGGTCTGGGAGCTAATTGCACCCCTCCCTCTAGTAGCAGCTGCTCTACCATCCTCCATGTTTGTTAAAAAAAAACATCCTCCATCATTCTCTTGGGAGCACTGGGGAGGTTTGTGGCGAAAACTTGAGAAGGTGTGGATGCCATCAATTTCAATGCCATGTGGTGTTTTCCATTATTAGCGTGCATTGGATCAGCCACACTCACGCTGTCGCCTACATTATGGAACTCCTCTTATGCGCACCTTGTTGACTCACCCTTTGTCAATACTGAGTTGCCTCTGGTTCCTGGCTTAACTTAAAGAGGAATTGAAGGTGAAGATGTAATGATATCACTAGACCAAAGATAAATGATAAATGGGTGTTTATTGGGGACAATTGCACAGAAAAATACAAAGAACCGCCTGAGCGTTTCCCTGCTCTTCCTACCTGATCCGCTGACCCAACAGAAAGAATGCCCAAAGCAAAGCCACACCTCAAGCTCCTCTCTCTCTTCTGTCCGCCAGAAGCCACACCCAAAGGGGTGTGGCCACCGTTTCAGGTCCACAGTCGAGATGCCTACAAGAAATCTTATAGTATTCCCAATATTTGATTCTGTACGTCAAGGAAGACAATGTCCTCAAATACCTTGCAGTAAAAATCCTAACCCCCTTACTTTCGGATGGAAACGTGAATCTACAGAAGGGTGAATGATGCATCTATACAGTGAATCTGAAAAAGGTGGGAGAAAGGCCTTTGCGAATCTCGGGTTACCATGATCACTAGAAGGCAAACATGCATTATCCTCTGGGGACACTGCTGCGGCTTCCCTTGCCCTGGCATCCACCCCTCTCACTGGACACTTGTTTCTGATAGCTTCAGGCGTCTCCCGTTTTACATGGTTCTTCTTCCAGGACTCAACACAACCGTATCCCCAAACCATCACCTATTAGTTCACTTCTTTCCCAGGAACCCAGATCCCTCGGTTCTCCATGGACACTTTCATCCTGTGCACAAAGGGAAAATCACTCCCTGGGTGACATGGTGGCTGGCTGGCTTGTGAAGTCCCTCTGGGACGTGGCTCTATTTCTCAGTGAGAAGTCACATCTGATCTCCAATTGTACAGCAATCACAAAGAGCTTGAGAAGAGGAACACTGAAGCCACCGAAAAGGAAGGAGCGAGAAGAGGTCTGCCGCGTATGCTGCCCAGCCCAGCAATGGGCACCACAGTTCAAACTGAGCTCTGCACCTATGAACAATTTCTAGATGAGACGTGGAGATCCTCTTACTCCTGACAAACAACACGCCTGCATGGCTGCAGCGGCCACATTCCCCAGAGTGCAGAAGTAAGGTGACAGAAATTAAAGTTCAGTTTGCAATTAAAAAAAAAGTTTAAAAAGGCAATGCAATAACACTTAAGGCATAAGCACAAGAAGAGACATAGATAACCCACTACATGAGAATCTGAGAATGAATATTCTACCTAAGGCTGACTGTTTGCTCTGGGCTAAGTGGTGTGCATGTGTGCGCGTGCATGTGTGTGTGTGTGTGTGTGTGTGTGTGTGTGTGTGTGTGCGCGCGCGCGTGTGTACACAGGGCATGCATGTGCTATTGTGTATGTGTGGAGGTCAGTGGACAACCTTAGCTGTTGATCCATGCCTTCCCCGTTGTTTGAGACTCTATTGTTCACTGTTTTAAACACCCAGGCTAGCTTTTGAGAACTCTTCTGTCTTTGCTCCCCTCTCTGCTGGGATTGCAGATGTGTGCTATTGTGTCCAGCTTTATGCAGGTTTGGGGATTTGTACCCAGTGAGCCATCAACCCAGCTCCCTGGTGCTGTCATGTGACATTAGTCCCTGAGTCCCCAGAGACAGTCTTATAAGATGGATCCTTTCCCCACATTCTAGATGAGGAAAGTAAGGGTCAAATAAGCTGAAGAATTTGCCCAAAGTTGCAGGGCTAGGAATGGTTTGTTCTATAGACCATGCTGAGGAAGGCTTTTGGAGTCCCAAAGTCTACTTCCTGCAATTTCCTTACGTAGAAATGAGGAAATTAAAACCCAGGGTTCATGGCATGCAGGCACTGAGTTATTTACTGTGGAGCCAGAGCCAAGACTCTGTTTTTGTTGTGATTGTTGTTGTTGTTGTTTTTTGTTTTTTTCTCCTTTTAGTCCTGTGCAGCATCTTCCATTTGAGGAGATGGAGAAGATTGGCTTCAGATGAGAGCAAAACTCTTGGAATTCCTGTTTTACCTACAGCCACAAGTAAGGCTGTAGCGAGCTTCACAAAAGTGTGCTCAAACTGGTCTGCTCCTTGAAATGGTTCCATAACATGATTACCTCTAGCAGCCAAATTTCTAAATGTCTGTATATTTATGAAAAGAAGGGAGGGTCATTATGATGTGTGCATCGTGTACTTCAGTTATAACCACCCCTGTTCCCCTCTGATGTTTCCCTACTTTCTCCTGACAGTCCTGTTTCCTCCCAAATGTCTCGTTTCTTTAAACCAACAACTTGGGCCTCTGAGATGGTTCTTCAGATAAAGGAACTGGTGCCAAGCCTGAAAGCCTGAGTTTGATCCCTGGGACCTACGTAGGGGAAGGACAATTCTTACAAATTGTTCTCTAACTTCCAGGCATGTGTATACACCCCTACAAAAATAAATACAGCAGCAAAACAAGGCAGAAATCACTAGATTCTGAACAGTGGAGACAGCATATCTGTCTTCTTTCAGTGTGGCTTGTTTTCCTTGCCATGGTGATCTCCATTCTGTCTTCCTACAGTGTGATTTGATCTTTCCAGTGTCCGGTTTCAGCGTGGTCAGGCAGATGAGATGGGCGTGTTCCCTGGGTTCTGTCTGCCCTGCCCACCATGGCCCCTGTGCTCTTCAGGTCCCCTCAGCTGGCTTTCTAAGAAAAGAGTGGTAGGAGAAGGCGAAGTGGTAAATGAATACAACACCAAGAGGGATGTGGCTCTTTCAGGGACAAAGGGGTCACCACGGTTCGAGCAGGAACAACACAGAGCAACTGTGGCCCTCATCCGAGGCCCACTGACCGGACAGCACTTTATGGCCTGGGATGTTTATAGGCCAAGACATGGTTCTTATTACTTTATACCCACACATGATGCTCACCCCCAGTCCTTTACACTGTCAAATAAAAGGGAAATAATAACACCTTATGTTTGTATATTGATTTATAGCTTACTAAGCACTTTTACAGTCACGATCTCATTTGATCCTGACAATAATGTTGTGAAACAGCTAAGGAAGGTTATTATTAATCCCATTTTACAGATACGGAAACTAAGACTTAGCATTAAGTGGGTTGCTCAAGGTCCGTCAGGTAGGAAGTGGGAATCAAGGTTGATATCCGGTACTCGAGGCAGAGTAGTGCCCTGCAAGGATCCGTGAGGGGCCAAAAGAGTCATTTCGATTCAGGACTCCAACCATGGTGTCCGCAGCTCAGGGCTGAGAGGGAGCGCAAAGGCAAATTGGTATGGACAGCAACAGGGATCAGAAGTTCCAAAGAAATGATCAATAGTAGAGGTGTGTGTGTGTGTGTATGTGTGTGTGTGTCTGTGTGTGTCTGTGTGTGTGTGTGTGTGTGTGTGCACGCATGTGTGTATGCATCAGTGCAGGTATGAATGTTCAGGTGTACCTACCTATGCACACATGGAGGCCAGAGCAGGACATTAGGAGTCCTCTCTATCTCACCATCTGATAGCGCTGCATTTGGTCTACTCTGGCTATCCAGTGAGCTCTCAGGACCCACCTGTCTTCACTCTCAATGCTTGGGTCACAGTCTTGTGCAGCCATGACTGGCATTTTGCACGCTCTGGGTGCCCATGCTTGTAGGACAAGCATGCTTGCCTGCTAAGGCATCTCCTTAGCCTGAGAGATACAAAACCATTTCTACAAGAATGTATACTAATGCATTTCAGGACCAAGAAAGCCTTAGAAGGGCCATAGGCAACTAGATGACTTTAAATTTGCTTTAATTTCCCCAGAAATAAGTAAAATAGACAGACAGACAGACAGACAGACAGACAAACGAGAAATTGGGAATAAGGAAATATACCAAACAGATAGATATTTTGGGGACTTTGAGAAATACTACAAAGTGTTTCTAACCTTATATACAAATAAGGCCTGCGTTAGGGGGGTCGGCAATGGCTCAGCAGTTAAGAGAACTTGGTGCTCTTGCAGAGAGTCTGGATTCAATTCCCAGTACCCACATTGGGCAGTTCTGGAATCTTATGCCCTCTTTTGGTCTTCTCAAGCACTGCACTCATGTATACACACACACACACACACACACACACACACACACACACACACACACACCACAAACACCCCACATACTGCACACACACCATAGCCACATATACAAATACCACACACACACACACATACACACCACATATACCACACACACACACACACACACACCACATATACCGCACACACACCATACCCACATATACTATACCACACACACACACATACACACCACACACACACACACACCACACATACCGCACATACACCACACATACCGCACACACCACACCACACAATGCCCCCACACACACACACCACACCATACACACATACATGCACTGGTATGAGTACATACAAAACCATACACATACATGTGCACACACACACACACGCATATGCTTACACACAAGATTAAATTGGCCATACACTTGGCATGAACTCCCATTACACAACCATTTCTCTTTTAAAAGGTCACATCTGATTAGTTGTCTTTGGACGTTCACCTCTGAACCAGGCACACAGTCTGTCATGAAACCCAGCGGCTTCTTACACTCCATCTGGAGCGATAACCTGAGGCAGCTTACTCCTACCTGTTGTCCTTGTCCTTGGAGTCCTCCTAGGAATAATTACTGTCCTCTGCTTGGAGGCATCCCGATTGTTACACAAACAGAAGAGTCACAAATGTTAGTTCTGGGATGTTTGGGCTGCTGCTGTTTCTGGATAGACAAACGGGGCACAAGTTCTTTTTTAACCTGCCACACTAGGAAACTGGGACTTTGGGGTTCATTGTCCACAGTGGTTGGATGCAGACTCTGGCTCAGCTGGTTTCTTCCCCATCACAGACCATGCTTTGACCTTGCACCAGGATGCTCATCTGAGCCTCACGAACAAGCACAACCTGCTACACACACCACGGTTTAAGTAGATAATAGATAAAGAGCAAATGTTCCCACAGTCAGCCAAGGGGCAGCTCTAGGACTCAAGCTCATTGTCAAAACGGTATTTACCGCCTCTAAAACTTCCACTCACTATGTGGGTGTGGTGGCAGACACCTTTAATCCCAGGGGAGGCAGAGACAAGCTGGCCTGTGAGTTGGAGGCCAGGCTGGTCTACACAGCAAGTTCCAGGGCAGCCAAGGTTGCACAGAGAAACCCTGTCTATAAAAACAAAACAAACAAAAAGAAAAAAAAATTCATTCATTGAATAATGACAGTCCAATAATCCTGTATGGCTGCTTATGAAAGGTAACTTTGCAGAGATCCCTCATTAGAGAAGGCCAAGAAAGCAGATAGGTTTTATACAGCCTTTTATCACAGAAGAACAGAGTTTCCATAAGAAAGTATCGTTAGCTGACGGCATGGTCCTATCATCACAGCTATTCAGAAGGATGAGGCAGGAGGATTGTTCAATGCAAAGTCTGCTTAGGTCATGGAGAATTTAAGGCTAAGCCTGGTTAATTTAGTGGGCTCTTATCTCAAAAATGAAAATAAATAAATAAGACTGGGGGTTAAAGTTTAGTGGTGGCATGCCAAAGGCCTAGGTCCAATGTGTAGTACAATGCAAAATTAAAACATTAAAAAGAAGGCACCAATAGGTCCCATCAGAAGGACGTGGCTACGGTGGTAACAGTAAGTCCTGCCTTTCACGTCTGTGAAATATACATGGGGCAATTGGTTGGCACTACTTCACAACCCCAAATCTTACTAACATGACCACACAAGGAGTCTTCTCTACGCGAAGGAGGTGCCGTCATTCCCCACAGATACTCTCTAAGGACAGTGCTCTTGCATGGGGGTAGGTGGGATATGGAAATATGAGAGCTCTGAAGGGGGTCTCCAGTTAGGATCTCCTGGGAGGGTCCCATGGGAGTCACCCATGAGAGTCCCTTCTGAGGGTGTCCTGTGGGAGTCATCCATGAGAGTCCCCTCTGAGGGTGTCCTGTGGGAGTCACCCATGAGGGTCCCCTGTGAGGGTGTCCTGTGGGAGTCACCCATGAGAGTCCCCTCTGAGGGTGTCCTGTGGGAGTCACCCATGAGGGTCCCCTGTGAGGATGTCCTGTGGGAGTCTCCTGTGAGGTTCCCCTGTGGGGGTCTCCTGTGGCAATCTCCTCGGAACGGGTGGAAATGTTGGCTCGACTCTGGCAGAACCTGGCTGGTAGCGCTGGGAGATATTTCATAATGATGATGATGATGATGCCACCTCACACTTTTCATCTTCAAAGTACTTTACAAACAGTAATTAATTCCTATAATACTCATGAGGTAAGTAAGTAAACACCATTATCCCCATTTTATAGATAGAGAAACTGAGGTGAAGTAGCCAAGGAAATGGCCCGCGGTCAGAAAGGAGACAATCTTAGAGAAAGATCAGAGGGAGACACTCCTGTCTGTACTCCCCTCTGGCTCACACCACTTGGGGTGCTATCAGGGAGCTGTAGGTAGCCAGAGGCGCAGGAAGGGCAGGACGGCATAGCAGCCCCTCTTGGGCCCGGCTGCCCTGAGAAATGAATGCTACTATTCATCCCGGGGGCAGCCTGTGCACATTCACTTCAAGATTCCCTTGCAAAATAACAACAAAAACCTCATTGAGGTTCCTCTCTCCTTGGACCACGTATTTCCTGAGCCTTTCCTTGAAATCAAGGGATGCTTCGTACATACACGCCCTCAGGAAGCAAGGGAACCCTGCCCACCCTACAGTTCTTGGGAAGCTATTCAGAAGGGTGACCACGGGCCAGGCCACACGGCTGGGCTTTCTCTCTCCTCTGGGTTCGGGCCCAGCTCCTTCACTAGACAGCTAATAGCCGTCTGGCAGGCTTCACACCGCCGCACTGATCTCGGTGCTTACTCCTCCTGGGCCTCCCCACTGCCAGCGCTCCGGACGGACGCATCTCAAGTAGCTGGCAATTAGGCTGAAACCTTATATTATTGCTGACAGAGGCCGCCGAGGAGAAACATGAGTCGGAATGAAACAAAAATGGCTGGTTGGGGAAGGAACCTAGCCCCTGGGAAGTGAAAGCCACCGAGCAAAACATCCACTGCAGACCAGAATTTCACCCAGACGGCCGGATAGACAGCAGTCAGTGATGCTTTGTGGGCCTCCAGGATGCAGCACACTCCGCTCCCAGCTTTCATCATATGACAAAAATGCTGCCACCCATCCTCTGCTCTGCCCCTCTCCTTCCAGAACTGGCAAGTGCCTTAATCAGCCCAAAGCTGCCTGTGGCCACCCACTTACACTGGTATCCAGTCTAGAAGGGACCACGTATGCATCATCCAGATTTCCCTGGTGTTGGGTCCTGGCTCCCATACAATGTAATGGCCTTGAAGTGCTGGACCAAAGAGCGCCTGTAGTAGTCCATCTCTGTGTCCTTCCCCTTGCTACACATTAGCCTCTGTTTGGGAGCATGTGCCCTTCAAAGCTACAGAAGAGGTAGAATTTCCCTCTGCCGTATGTGTCTATGACTGTCCTCTGAGATCACTTGAGGACATCTCAAAGATCTTTTGGGAGAGTTTTAGTTCCGAGTGCTCAAGAGAGGAACCAGGAAACAGGACAGACAGACCGTCAGTTTCAATCAGGTCCCAGTGGGTCCTGCCCCGTCTCCTGTCCCGTGAGACAGCTTATCAGCGATGGCTGTCATGACAACACATTTGTCCCGGGCTCTTCATTCACTTCCGGTGTTCTGTGAGGATAACGGGGTCCACTAGAACAATGGCCTTCTAATGAGTGCCCTTCCTCTAGGCTTCAGACTGAAGAACACGCTCCAACTGAAAAAGGCCCCATGTGGAATCAATCTAGCATCAGAGCAGCCATCACCTCTGCACACGAGCATAAAACCTGGACAAGAAAGATCTGCGTTGCTGGGCGGTTACGGTCTCCCCTCCCCACATCAGAACAAGGAGACGGAAACCTTGTGAAGGAAGGTCCCTCTGTCTCCCGAATAAGCCCTCTTCCCGCCTGCTCTCAGGCTGGGTATGTGCCAAGCTCAGGCACCCTAAGAGTTTTTCCCTGCACAGTGACACACTCCAGGTGAGTGCCGGAGAGAAGGGCTGAGCAGAACGGCCCAGCTCCTCACCACATGAAAGAGGCTATATGGGCTCGCTGCCAGGGCGCCGGCTGCAGAGTGACACCTTGCATCGCACCTCGGACTTTAAAGTCCATAAATAGATCCAACAATGTTGATACTTCGGGGCCGTAATGGGTGGGAGTTGGATTTCTGTTTCTCCAACTCTGTAATTAATTTATTTAGCAACAAGGACACAAGGATGCCAGGAATCAAAAAGAGCCCCTGGAGGGGCCGTCTGTGTCTTTCCTCAGAACGACTGGGGACTCCTGGGTTAGGGCTGTTGCCTAGATGTGAGTGTGTGGAGTTGGTGGGTATGTATTGAAGAGTAGGTGTGATGTGCGTGTCTGTTTAAAACATATGTAACAGTATGTCCGTGGTGTGTGATGTAGAAGTATTTCTGGTAGGCAGATGCTATGATTTGCCCAAAGTACATATGTTTGTGTGCTATGTAAGTAGTATATGTAGTGTATATGTATATCATATGGAAAGATGAGGTATTATATGGCACATGTGTATATATTGTACCATATATATTATATATATACATGTTGTATGACATGCATGGTACAAGGACACGAAATGTGTTAGGACTACTGCAAAGGACGTAGTTCATGCATGTATATCGTGTTCATATATGATTAAGATTGTGGGCTGTTGTATGCATAGAGCATATGGACTGTGTGTGTGTGGTCTGATATGGTTACATACACATGAAGGGTGTTTATGTAGGTATGTGTGTATGATCTGAAGGTACAAGGTGCAGTGTGTTGTATGTGGTATGTATGAGGGTGATGTGTGTCGTCTACATTGTGTATAAGTACATGTGGTGTATTATGAATGCCATGTGTGAGTGTGGGAAGTGCTGGGACCGTGCCTGGGCACCAGGCACCTGTACAGACAGGCCAGCCTAACTCTTTGATGTCGGCATAGAGGCATCCTGTGCAGCTGGCTCATGTCTCACTGCTCTGCTCAGGGAGCTAGAGTCTGGTGCAGGAAGATCTGTCACAGAGTCACCATACCCTTGAGCCCCGGGCAAAGGTTTGAAGCTGAAGGTATTTGACCAGAGGCAGCCCAACAGCCTGCTTGGCCACAAGCAGGCCCATAGAATGTAGGTCCCAGCTGCAGAGTGCAGAGTAGAGAAAACAAGGTAACCCACCAGTACCAGGGGGGTCAGGCCTTCCTTCCCACATCTGGGCTAACATTCACTCCGATACCTCCCAATGACCAAAACAAGTCACCCCAGTGGCCAAATGAAGGTACTTGCCACCAAGCCTAATGACCACATAATGGAAGGAGATGACCGATTTCTACAAGTTTCCCCCATCCCCCCCCCCACACCAAATCAATACATGTAATTAAAACATTTTAAAAACATCTGTAACAGCTGCGCACAGCATGTTACCCTTGGGTGTGACCTTGTATACTACCTATTGTATGGTAAGCCACCAGTCAGCATTGTCACCCACAGGGCCATCTTTTCCAGGGGTTGAGTGTCCTCTCACTCCTGGAGCTACGGTACACAACTTTGGTAGAAAATACTCATCTGCAGGCTCAGAACCCATCCAAACAGTGGGGCTGGAGGCCATGGCATGTGGGACTTGCCTATTTACAGAGCTGGCTGGTAGAGCACCAGCCCCAGCTGCATTCAACCCCCAAGTCTAGGAGGAGGAAAGGACGAAACATCAGTTTACTGAGCTGGTCGTTCTGCCCATCACTAGACCCTCGGTGCGCTGCAGAGAGGTCTCCTGGGAAACATTTTCCGGTTCTGCTCGTCAGACACCAGCTGCTCAGACACCTTGAGCGTGTAATTTCTCTGAGCTGTGGTGCGTTTAAATCTCTTAATAGGAGCAAATCACAGTGTTTCATTCACGGAATTATTTAAGGATTTAGTAGCCTGATGAGTAACCAACCAACTCTAGCACAGCCAGTGGATGAGGGCCGATGGCACAAGCACGCTTTCTAAGAAAACGGCCCGTCCTCCTCCAAGGAGCAGAAATCACATATTTTTCTAGACAGACGAAGCTATTTGCTCCTTGTGACACATGGACTCAATGGTATACCTGGAATCCCTTACATGGCTCTTCCTAGTACACCGTTTGACTATGCTCTTGGCCACATCTGTTTCCACTATTCCATCAGAATGTCCTCGTAGCACCTACAGCCCTTCCCGTGAGAGAGCCCTCAGCTACAGGGAAGCTGTCTTCCGGCTGAAATGCAGCCTTGAAAATACTTTAGGAGGAAGCTGGTGGAGAAGGAGTAAAATGCCGTCACAGACAAGTCTATCTCGGTGACTTCATCCATAGGAGCTAAGGAATGCCCGCCGTATCTGTAGGCTGCTGGAATCCTACATGGGGTCTGAAAGTGGAGAATGGGTTACCACATGTGACAGCCGGAGCTTGTACCTCCCCTTATTCAACAAAACCCACTGTGTTCATCCAGGCCTTTGCCTGTGCATGGCCTGTTCCCTTTCTTCCTCCTTCCCCCAGTCCCTTCCTCTGCAACCACACTTGGAATGATCTTCTCTCACAGTATTTATCACCTTGGTCTAAAGATCTGTCAACAGCTCCATTCTCTACTTCTGAACCACACACATCAAAGGATGAGTACCCAGTGTCACTCTCCGCTGCCTTCTAGGTCCTGGCAAGACCCCTGGCCAGGAGGTACCCTTAGAGCATTTGTTTGTGCCTGTGCTGTATCAGTGGCCCTGACATCATGCTGCCTCTGGGCTGAGGTTCCCATCTCAGAGCTGGATGAGGCAGAAGCCCAGGCAAGCAAGTACACTTGTCAGTGTCTCCGAGGAAAGGACGGACCATCACAAGTGCTTACAGCCAAGGGAGCAGAAAATTGGTTTCTCAGATGTTAGAATCTGTAAGAAGGCAGATAGCAGAAAGGTGACGGAAAAACAGAAACCTGGAAGTCAGGACACCCTGAGGCTAGAGAGGCAAAGAAGAGATAGGGGTCCTGGGGAGCGCCTAATGGAGGGAAACGCCAGAGCTGACTCTGTGGGAGCCAGAGCTTCAGAAGAATACACCTTCAGAAGAATAGATCCTTCCACTCTTCCGTTCCCGATCAGAACCCTCACTGGCAAGGCCAACTGGAAGGCAGGAGGAGCAGGAGTCCACACAAGGCCCACCACAGGGGCACCCCTCTCCCTTAGGAAACAGAGCCTTGAAGGATGGGGCTTGGATCTGGGCACTGCCAGTATCAGCCTATGGATACCATCCGACTCTGCAGAGGAAGATGGCATTGTTGAGGATTCAAGGCTAGGATGGCAGCAGGCTGAGAGCTGAAAGTGAAAGTCACATTAGCTCATAAGTGTCAGGGCAAGTAGGTGGATATTTATCTCTTGCTGCATAATAAATCATGACAAAGTTAGTGGCTGGAAGCCATGCATATTTCTTCTCTCTCATCTCCACGGGCCAGGAGTTGCACGCTCTGCAACTAGGTCCTCTGTTAGAGTGCTTTAGTCTAGGAGCTCGTTAGCTGCATTTTCCTGTAGACACTCAGCTGCCTGGGAGTTCATCGGGCTCTCAACAGCAGGCATCCATCTCCTTGTAGCTGTAGGCTCCCCAGCCAGGCTTTTGCTGGCTGCCAGCTGGAGGCCTTCTGAGTCCTCAGTGCTTAGCCACACGGGATTTTCTAATGGTCACTGGAGAGCTTCTAGCTGTAGTCTTCTCAAAGAAAGTGACATGGAGAACAGTCAGGCGGCTGAAGTCTATTCCTCTCTGCATGCTCTGTTAGTTAGGGTCGTTGTCATAGGTTCCACCTGCACTCTGAAGAGGGCGAGATTGCACAAAGGTGTGTGTAATTCGCCTATCACGTGCAAGGTGCTGACTTTGATCCCACTTGTGTGACAGCTTTTATCACACAAAGAGGCATTGACTTTTTGAACATGATTTGTCTGCATTGTTTAACATACTGTGATGTCTTTTTCTCGTCTAGCTCATTAATATGGTGGCTGATGACTGAATGTTTAATGACAGCATTTAAAGTTCCTTGGTGAGGTGAACACTCAGGTATAGTGTATGACCTTGTACACTACTGACTTTTGTTTGCTGATGCTTTTTGCACTTTTGTACCAGTGTTTGTGAGAGGTACTTGTCCACAGTTCTCTTCTTTCCATCGACTCTGTCTGGTTTTGATATCAGGGTCATCCTGGCTTCATAGAATGAACCGAGGAGTCTCCCCTCTTTCTCTGTTTTCTGGAAGTAACTGTGCAAAATTGTTCTTAATTTTTCTTTAGTGGAATTCTCCAGTGAAACCATCTGGATCTGGGGATTTACTTGCTGGAAATTTCTAAATGACAAATTTCATTTCCTTAGCATGGGCTACTGAAAGTCTCTATTTCACATCAAATGAGTTGTGGACATTTTGAGGAACTGGCCTGTTGCAATGACAGTTATTTAGCGAGGGATTCATAGTACGCCCCTATAGGCTTGCCATCATAAGTCCCTTTCCTACCTAATGTCTTTGTTTTCTGAGCAGTTGGTGATTTCCCTCCTACTTCTCTGCTACTGACGTCTGTATTTTCAGACAATACATTTCATGACATACCCATGCTCAACAAGAGAATCACATGTATATGTACACAGGTGCACCTTTAGAATATTGTTATATCCATACTGGCCTATATTAGGGTCTGCTGCAGGTAATATACTGTTTGTAGTGTATTGTATTTACATAGCTCCTTGTGTTCTAACAGTGCGGCAACTTGCTTGAGTGAAGTAGGAAAACAATAGTTCCTTTATGGCTGTCACTGTTCTGCGTTTGAGTGGGTCTTGCTTGAGTGTTTTCTTACGTATGATGAAGACACATCGGGGTAGCATGCCGTTTGCTGCAGTAGCATCGTATACTTCAGGAACCTGGAGAGGATCGTGTGCTTCCCTCCTTCCTGTGTCTCAAATTATCTTTTCTTTGTAATACTTTTTCCTTCCTTTCCAGGGAACATCCTATAACAAGGACTTGTGGGGCACACATGCTGGTGGGAGATGCTCTTAGTCTCCCTAAACAAGGCTGGCATTTTATTGCTTCTGTTATCATGGCTTCTGCTGTCACAGCACTGGCTTTTTTCCCCCCTCTTAATGGCAAGGCTCTATTTCTCTCCAGCTGTTTTCAAGGTTTGTATTGCTTTGTCTGAAGGAGGTTCACTAATATGTGCCTTATTATGCATTTATTAGAAAATATTATTACAGTTTATTCAGCTTCTCGAATCTTCTTCATCGATTTGTGTTCTTTAGCAAATTTAAAGGGGGTTTCAGCCAGTTTTTTTGGACCTGTAGTCTGTCTGCTGTCCTTCCTGGAGAGTGATGACAGGGATGTTTGGTCTTGCTTACATCTATCTGTGTGGGTCCTTGAAGCTCTGTAGTCCAGCCCATTCATCAGTTCTCTACTCTCAGACCTTTACTTTTTGTCATCGTCGTCACTATTTTGGACACCGTGTACATGGCTGGTACCCCCAGAGGCCAGAAGACACTGGCTTCCTGGAACTCAAGTTACAGATGGTTGCGAGTCATCAGGTAGGAGCTGGAAATCAAACCCGGATCCTCTGTGAGAGCAGCTGGTGAGCTGCTGAGCCACATCTCCAGCCCCTACTGCCACTCATTTAAACCAAGACTCTTCCCTCTGTCCCTTCCGCTCAGTTAGGCAATGTGCTGCTCTTTTGACGTTCTGTCTTCTCAGTTCTAAATATTCATTTTGGTTCCTTATATTTTCTGTGAGTTTCTATCTTTTGATTTGATTTAAATGCATTTGTAATTGCTCGCCGAAGCATTTTATGATGGTTGCTTATAACACAGATACTATAACTCAAACGTCTCTGCCATCATCACCTTGCTGGCATCTACTCCATCCACTCATGGTCTTCTGTCATTCAGCTAAGGCCTTCCTGGTTCTTGCTATGAGTGATCTTTGAAGTCCAGAAACTTAGGATATTATAGAGCTCTGAAACTTACTTACATCTTCTGCTGTTGCTTCTGCCCTGACTGGAGAGAGCCCAACATTCTTCTTCCAGGCAGGGAGAGGACAGCCAGAGTCCCAGTGGCCATCTACAGATACCCAGTGGGGGTGCCCTTCATGACAGTCAAGCGGAGTTGAGAAGACATGTTCATTAGAAGCCTTTCCTGGGTGTCCCTTCCTGCTCTTCATATGACCTCTGCTGCCACTACTGGGGATGAAAATAGTCCTCAGACTCTTCCAATATGAACCAGCGTGGGAGTGGGGCCATTCCTCGCAGGCTGGTGAGTCAAACTCTTGCCCACCTTCGCCACAGGGGTGGCAATGGGCCCATGTTGTATGTGTGTGTCATAGTTCTGGGCCTAGCGTATGACAGTTAAAGTCTACAAGCTTTCCTTCTGCATGCCACCCTATGCCTAAACCATTCATCATTTGCCTATTGGAATCTTGTTTTTGGTATTATGCACATTATTTACCATAAATATCAAGTTCAGTTCACAGCCTCAGACAGATAGGCAGGAGGCTCACAACTGTATGGCTTCTAGAATGCCAGCTCCTAAGTGGCTTCTCCTTCTTGCTCCTTCCTTTTGAAGCCTTCTGTTTGTGTGTGTGTGTGTGTGTGTGTGTGTGTGTGTGAGAGAGAGAGAGAGAGAGAGAGAGAGAGAGAGAGAGAGAGAGAGAGAGAGAGAGAGAGAGAGAGAGAGAGAGAGAGAACGGGAGAGAGAGAGAGAGAGAGAGAGAGAGAGAGAGAGCACATGTGCGTGCGTGTACACATGCATGTGCATATTTCCTGAGTTTTGTGGCCATGTGGAGAGGACCAGGGAGAAGTTGCCATCTGTCTTCCTGGGCTTCTAAGAGAACTCAAAAAAGTACAAGTTTCCCCCTGTGCAACAGAGCAGAATGTGTTTTTAACAGCTGCAGAGAGCTAATGAAAGACTACAATTGAGGAGAGCTTTAATTTTGGAATTAGCTAAATATAATCACAATGCCCGTACACTTCAGTACATAACAGGGAAACTGAACACAGCCTGCAGATTATAGGCTTGGAACCACAAATTCCGAAGAGCTTCCACACTAGGTGGATACTTAGTTTAATATTTTAAATGAAACTTGATTTAATTTTTTAAAAGCTGAGTTTAATGTCTCAAATCATAAGTGCAAATTGATGTGTCTGATGCGGTACAAGAACCATCAAAGTGAAATTAAAGACCCGGGGTGCTCCCAAACTGTCACAAATTGCGTTTTCCACACACGGAGTCCTTTCTTTCTTACCTTCCTCCCTCCCTCGGCTCCTTTCTCACTTTCTGTTCCCCATCCTTTCTTTTCTGCTTTCACTTTTCTGCCAGGATTTGGTGTTGGTGTTTCTCTTTCCTTGTTTGTTCCCAGACAGACCACTCCACCTCAGGCATATGGAGATCACAGGTTTGAGTTCCCCCTTAATATGGGGGAAGGGTGCTTTTATGGTTTGCTTGCTTTTATGGTTCCACTCTGCTGCTTTGTGACACTGAATGTGTCTGTACCCAACTGATTTGACCAACCACTAGAAAAATGTCACAAGTCTATTTTGGGTTGAGCATAAAACCATTTCAAGGATAATTCAAAAACTTAGTTCTAAATGGGAGCTTGGAGTAACTTTTAAAAAGTTGTTTTTATTTTATGTGTATGTGTGTTTTGTCTGCATGTAAGTACGTACGCCACATGTGTGGCCGGTGCCCTTAGAGGCCAAGTGAGAGCATCCCCTAGAATTTCTGGACAGTTTGACTTGGCATGTGGGTGCTGGAAATAGAACCTGGGTCCTCTGGAAAAGCAGTGCTATTAACTGCCGAGCCTTCTCTTAACCCTGGAATGTCATTCCTCAGCGTACTGCTTCCGGACTTTTCCGCAAACACTGCTATAGATGTCTTCTATTCCTTATCTACATCTCACCATGACAAGTTGCACCAAATCTTCCTTCTGCTTGTTTTATTTTTCACTTTAAACTTTTGAAATGAATTCTTCTTTGACCTTTTAACCTACTTTTACAAATTGAAGAGAGAAGTCCTGGTTTGTTGGCACATGCACACGTGATCTCAGTCTATGTGCGCCTTCAAGGCAGGAGGATCAGGAGTTCAAGACCAGCCTCAGATACATAGAAAGTACCCACATGAGGCCCTGACTCAAACAAAAGAAACCAAAACAAAAGGAAGGAAAGAAACCGAAGACAGGGAGGGAAGGGAGGAAACAGAGAAAGGGATAAAAGAAGGAAAGAAGTCAAAGAAAAGGAAAAAGCACAATTTTTTTGTACACTGTAAAGAAGTGAATGATGGGCATCACAGAACCCCTATATGGAGTTTTCTTTCTTTGTGGAAAATTCTAGCCATTTGGGCAAGAAACTGCGCTTTCCTTGACTGCCTACAATATGCTGTCCAAACTGGACAAACCTCAGACAGACAGGCGAAGTCACTGCTGAACTTTGCCAAGATAAGGTAGGATAGGCCTTCAAAAACCCCTGCTTCACAGAAACATCTGCCAGATATTCTAGGTTTATAGGCTGAAGAGGTGCCCAACATTGCAGAAGAACCTTGAGTGACTGTCCAGACAGCCAGTGTTTCTGTCATTTCTACAGGTTTGGAAGTGGCTTGTACTGCACTTCTTGTTGACTAGACTAAGCTAATAATTCATCCTTCATGGAATTGAAAACTAGGTAGTTATAGTTGCAGTTTTTCCTTATTTATGCTAGAAGGCAAATTAGGTACAGAACTTTGGACTCGCCAAGATAGACTAAATGTATGTTCTCCAAATATGCCAAATACAAATGGGCTGGACATTGTAGTGTAATTCTCACCCGATAATTGTGCTTATTATTTAAGTTTTATTATGTTAATGTTAAATTCTTGCCTTTTTATTAAGACAAAAGGGGGGAAATGTTGTGGAATAATCTTTTTGAACACTGTGAAGATGTATCTTTGCCATGGTATCTTCTGATTGGTTTAATAAAAAGCTAAACATCCCCTAGCCAGGCAGGAAGTATAGGTGGGAGATCCAATGAGAGAGAGAAAACCCTGGGAAGAAGGGTAGGGTTGCCAGAAGACACAGGAGAAGCCAGACAGCCACAGAAAATGGGATGGAAGTAAGAGCCTTGTGGTAGAATATAGATTAAGTTTAAAAATGGGTTAGTTTAAATTATAAGACCTAGCTGGGAACAAGCCTAGGCAATCGGCCAAGCTTTCATAATGAATAAGAAGTCTCCATGTCAGTTATTTGGGAGCAGGCAGGTGGGGCTGGAGAATGTGCCTACGACTAGGAAGAGGAGTGGAAGGAAATATGTCAATAAGTTTATATTCACTGATTTATTAATTAAGGGACTGGAAAGGTGGCTCAGCTGTTAAAGGCACTTGCTGCCCTTCCAGAGCACAGACCCAGGTTTAATTCCCAGCACCCATGTGGCAGCTCACAACTGTCTGTAACTCCGGATCCAGGAGATCTGACATGCTCATACAGACACACGTGCCGGCAAAACATCAATGGCCATGAAATAAAAATAAAAAATTAAAAACTCACATATCACCTGTTACTTGGGACAAAACAAAGAGCAGAAACCTATCTTTACCAGGTAGATGTGGGAGGAAATGGGTTTGACATTTTTACTGCAAGATGTATTTGCCTACAAATACATGTGGAGAATCAAAGGCTGGAAACCTTAAGCAATTAGCTAATGTGTCCAGGTCTTTTCAGCTTTATGCTTACAAGGTGCTTTTACAGTTCACTCGGAGAAACAGGCAAAGCCAAGGAGACACTGAAACTGGACCAGCGCAAAGGTTTCTTTTTAGGTTATTTTAGCGACTTCCACTGATCTTCGATAAACAGACTCTTGGTCATCTAAAGTCACTTAAGCTGTCGATGTTTTGATTTCTGACCCAGGTGGGCATCGATCCCCTAGATGTTGGTGTTGACAGCAAATCTGGCTCCCTTGGGACTTGACAGCTGGGAGTGGTAGAAGCTTTCAAGAGCTGCTAAGAGGGACTGAAAGCAAAGGAGCCCCGAGCTTGCATCAGGGCTAGAGTCCAAAGCAGAGCGAGCCTGGGAGCCTGGTTAACAACGGGCATGAGTACAAAACAATATTAACTTTAGAAATGAGATGAAAGCCCCCGTGTGCTGGCTTTCACACAGAAGGGGAGACCCCGTGCCCCTCCAGGCCCTCAGCGCTGCTTTTAGATGGAAATGATTTTGTTGAACACTGACACAAAAGGAAAATACAAACGAACTAAAGAGCCTTGGCGAACAATTACATGCAAGTAGGTTACAGGAAGATACAGTCTCGAGTGTATGATAGCTTGTGAATATTAATTAAGGAAATTATTCTCAGAGCAGCCAGTGTTTAAAACAAGATCTAATCTCCGCTGAGTGGTCCCGCCGTTCTTTCTCTCAATGTTTAACTTCAAAGGGCTTCGGAGTCGGGGTAAATGAGATTATTATTACTTCACTCTAGAGAGTAAATTCTAGAATTACACACAGTGGTTAATAGAAAGAAGGAGGGGGAAAAAAAGACCCATGTTCATGAATATCTGGCTGCAAAAAATGTTTCCTAACCTCTCATCTGATCTATTCCACCCCCTTCCAAATGCACACTGTTCAACTCAGAGCTAAAGAAAGATGTGACCTCGGTGACCCCCTGTTTAAAAGACTCTTCCCCTCAGGGGATTTGGATCATTAGTCACCACTGAGAATAGTCATGTAGATCTGTGTCAGGTACTCAGTATCTTGCTTACATAAGAAGTGTTTTCATGAGAGCATAAACATAACCATAACAAGTAAGATAGGGAGCTGGGGTTAGAATCTTAGCACCGCTGTGCAGTTTTCCTGCCATGACATGCTGTCCTTCCTTGCAGTCCCCAGGAAAAAAAAAAGGTAAGCTATGTTCACTCCACCAGGATAGCAGTCAGTGCTCTGGATAACTTGGATGGATTAAGGCAGAAAGATGCAAACATTTAACAAACCTAACCAGGCAGGACTAGGAAAATGGTAATCACAGCCATAGGCGCTGAAGGATGTCATGAGGCTTGGGCAGGCGTGTGTATTTAGAAGAATCTAGCTTAGTGTGAGAACTTCAGCTGTTGGTGAAATCCGTGCTGTGGTCCTTCAACTGTGAACAGATGTTTGATATGGATAGCTGTTGATGCGCCCAGCTGCCAAGTGGATACGGTTACAACAGGGTGAGAACTGCAGATGTGAATCGGGACAGAAGGGTTGCAGATGCAGAATGGCTGCAGGGAAGGCCACTTATGTCCAAGCCACATTCCCTAGCAGACCTTTAGGCTGCCATGTTGCCTTGGTCCTCAGGTGCCACGCTCCATACTGACTGTCACAGGCTTAATCAACTTGAGAACCAAAAGTGTCAGAGACCACCAGTTTGACACACTCTGTAGCTAAAGGTGGAGGCTCCACCGAGTCACCCTGGTGTCTGCCATTTGTCCTGTACGTCGGCAATCAAAGCCCACCCTTGTTGTTAGTGTGTTGGGCAGAGCCCCACTTATATGCATTAGCTGCTCCCCCTTTTCTGAATGCTGTTCCTGCCGCCTGTCTGTTAGGTAGCACCCTTTTCTGTTTTCTGGCCTCGGGCCTCAGGAGCTGAGCTAGCCTCTTCCCTCACTGTCTGGTTGGCTCTGACCTCCCTTATTCTCATCCAGCACTTACTCTCCTTCTATTCTTTCTCCTTCACTTAACAAAGTTGTTGAAAACAGAGCCCAACTCATTTGCAATGCTGTATCTGCTGGTTCCTGGCACAGTGCCAGCCACAGTCTAGTCACCCAGCAGATTAATGCTAGAATGTTTATCTCAGAGAAATCTGGAAGGCCCAAGATATGTTATCTTCGGTTTGCACACTTAAAAATAATAAATATATCGTGAATGTTAACAACCTCAAAGTTTTCACAGGAAAGAATGGATCGCTGGCTTCTCTGAAACTCACAAGATGTGGTCACGCTGGGCTGGACTCCCCACACATAGTAAGTTGAAACTGAGTGGAGGCCGGCCTCAACGGGAAAAAGACAAACAAACTTTAGGTTGACCTAGTCTCTGGTTTGTGCTGGGTATTTCTGTCTCACACCCACTGCTCGTGTTCTTTTATAAAGCTCCACACTTCTAGGTATCTAGATTTTGCACTTGTGACCCCATTAGATGAAGTCATTAGATTCTCTTTGATCTTTGATGGCCGTTTCTAGCATGTGCCACAGTGATTTCCCATCAACAATGTTGTTTGTCACCCCCTCACCTTCCCCAACACCCCATTCCCAATTGTGCTAGAAGGTAGGAGAAGGAAAAGGAGGCCAAGAATAGAGTTGCCTTCTGATGTATAAGCAGTTGGTGCTGATGGGAGATGGTTGGTGCTGATGGGAGGTGGCTGATACTGGTGAGAGGTGGTTGGTGCTGATGGAAGGTGGCTGATACTGATGGGAGATGGTGCTGATGGGAGGTGGTTGGAGCTGATAGGAGGTGGTTGGTGCTGATGGAAGGTGGCTGATACTGGTAAGAGGTGGTTGGAGCTGATGGGATGTGGGTATGTGCTAGAAAGAGTGCAGAAACCATCCAGTAGCTCCTGCTCCCCTACCTCAGTCAGCAAACTCTTTTGAAGTCCACTTTGCATACTCAGTTCCACCAAGCATTTCCAGGGCTCTGGGGATCTTCCTTTCTGCCACAGGAGCATCCTGTTGAAGGGAAGCAGAGATGGAATATGATCTTCTCGTGTAGATGATTCTGCGAGATTTTAGATGACCTGCTAAACTTTCAGCATTGCAAAAATACATGAATGCTCTCTGGAAATAATAGCCGGTGTCCTAGATCTCAGCACTTAATCTTGGACTATCCATCTTCCAAGATGAGTCATTTCATCCTCTGTCCTTGCTGTGCATGGGATGACATGACAAGCCCCCAAGCCCAATCACTGTAGAAAACCAAGCCCACAGGTAAGATGGAGATCGTCCTTCCTATGGGTCAGTGACATTTCCTTCCCCAAGGTGAGGGCCACTTCCCAGCTACTCATGCAAGGAGCCATTCTGAAAAGCAGGGTATAACTCATGAGCCCCTAATATTTGAACTCCAAACACCTTTTAACCCAGATGTGAAGAACTCACAATAATAAGATTATGAACCTCACGAATGGAGAACTGATGTTATCAAAACTCCATGAAGTCTTCTCTATGCACGCACCTCCCAGACAGCTGAAACAGTATGCCCTGTCCCACACCCATTTTTCACATGAGGACACTGCCAATGAGCAACTTGAGTAAGTTCACCATGCCCAGCAATATGATATATGCATATATTTTATTCACACGAAAGCTCCAGCTTTTATCTAACTCTGCTATATACCTATCCATGTATTATTTCCCAAATATTTACTGAGTGCTCCCTATAAGCCATACATTATTCTTGGAGGCAGGATACAGCAGTGAACAACTCAGATCAGAGACCTCGCCTTCCAGGGGGTGCTGCACACTGCCCACTTGGCATCTGTACAGCTGTAGCCCCTCTGCTGCAGCACGATGGAGCGCCTGTCCCAGTAATGAAGTGTTCCCAAGTATTCAGGCCAAACAGATGAGTCTGGGGAGCAGTTTGAGTTTAGCTACTGCATCTACATTTGAAAACTAAATTCAAAAGACTAAACTATTCCTGCTGAACTTAGAAATGAGGTTGGGGTATGAGCTATATATCAATTTTTCCCTGGAGGAAAAAAAGTCCCTGAATTTTAATTCCCCTCTGAACTCAACCACATGTTGAGATAAGGAGGGTGGGGTTGTAAATCAACTCAGCTCCCTTGGGAGAAAAATTATAGTAATAAGCTTTTTTTTTAAAAGATGATAATAATAAGCTATATTATTTCAAAGTGACTCACTACCAGCCCCCATCCTTGTGACAACTGAAATTGATTTTGAAAGAAGAGGTTGTGGAGATTTTAGTAGAATACAATCCAGACATTCTGACTCTAACCCCCCCCACCCCACCCCCTTACCAAAGAGACTACAGAATCCAAAGACCGAGCTCTGTTGCTAGTGCCCTTTGCTGGGCCTGACATGCGACACCCTCCACATGTCACTCAACATGTGAGATCATCCATAGATGAAGGCAATAAAGAGGGAATGATATTAGATTGAAATCAATGCAGCTTCCTTTACATTTCCCAATAGTCTCAATAACTTCAAAGAAGCAGATATGAATATAATTAGTGAACAGAACAAACACAGGGAGGAGAGTAAATCTGGACCTTGTTTTATGAGCGCTGGTAGAGGGATGGGTATGCATTGCAGACATGATTGCTGGCAAGCTGGTGGCTCAAATCTGACCCCTAAGTCATGGGGTGCTGTAGAGCAATTGAAATTACCTCAGCCTAGGTGCCCCTGGAAAGATATCGCCCCCAAATTACTTTGTATCCAACTACACAGAGCCTTTGTACTTCAATGTGTTCAGCCAGGATAAAATTTATGTTTGAAATCGTGTTATGTCAGATCTGTTCAGATGCTCCTGCTAGCTCAGCCTGCTTTAAAAATATGTACACTGTTAGAAAACAGACGTAAGACAATACGGAAGAAATTCGCGTTTCAACAAGACCTCTCACCAGGGAGCAGGCTCAAAAGCAAGGAAAATATGGTCTTGGGTATCATAATGTCTGTGTGACATTTCTCAGGGAAGTCTCTCGTACGTTCTAGTGCTGGCTCTCCTCATTAACAGCAGTACAGCAAGTAACACTAACCAAGCCGGGAAATGCACTGGTTTGTTCTCTGTGAATCAGACCCACCCTACGTTGAGGGCTTTTCAATCTTGTGAACCTTCCCACACCCCTATACAAAAGTCTGGCAATGCTTTCTTTTTATAGATGAAGAAACGCATGCTCACTGAGGCCCAGTAATTAACTGTGCTTCTACAGTATGCGAAAGGCAACATTTTAAGTGAAGTTGAGTCCAGAGCTCTCATTCTTAGCCAGCATTGTCTGAGGTCCGGCAGTCAGGAAGATCTCTGTGATTCGTGAGGATTGTTCACACTGCCACTCCACTCTGCCAATGACGCTTACCTGAGTCAGAGGGTGGAGCTAGCTGACCGGAATTAGCCATAGAAGTTCTGAATGACCCAGGACATATGAAGAGACACCGGAAGCAGTAGGGAGGGGCTTATAGAAAGATGCGCGATCTTTTAGATGCAGGAAAGAGAGGGGAGGTCATTGTTCATTTCTCTGCCATTTCTCTGATCAATCGGGTTTAAACCCCATATCTGACTCTCGAGTTTTGTTTTGTTTTTTAATTAATAATAGGATAATTTAGGTAATTGCTACACTTCTGTCAGGAGACCAGACTACACGGATTTTCTCAGGTACAGCTTCTTTGATCCCTCACACAGTGACTATGCAACCTACCCACCCTCTCAGCTTCGTTACGTTTGTCTTGTGTTTTGTTGCTGTGACAAAAAATACCTGACGAAGGCACCTGAAGGAAGGGGGGTGGGTTTGTTCACAGTTTGAGGGTATCGTGGCAGGAAAGGCATGGCCGCAGGAGTGCAGGACGGCTGGCCACACTGCCCCTGAGTCAGGAAGCAGAAAGAGATTAATGTGATGGACTGTTGGCCGATTCTTTCTAAACATTTCTCAGCGCAGGGCCCCAGCCCACGAGATAGTGTCACACATGTGCAGGGAGGGGCTTCTACAAATACCTCACACTCAGAGATGATTCTAAATTCAAGTCGGCAATGAAAATTAGGTACTGCACGTGTAAGTGAATAGAAAGAAGTGAGTGGCAGGTGGTACCCATCTCTTTATACATGTGGTAGAGCCAGAACCAAGTGGAAGAAAGAATCCTTTCTAACCTGTTACAGCTCACATACAATATTAGATGCAGAGACCAGTGTGTATTGCTGTTACTACTTCCAAACCTTTCTTAGAGCACAGAGACCAATTTAAGTGATTAATTATTCAGGTGTAGCATACCGGAGCTATACAACAAAAATAGAAGAAGTCAGGCAATTATTCATGGACATAAAGTGTATGGGATCAATTAAAAGCATCGGAATGACTTAAAAAAAAAACGAAACTGTTAACGTTGATTTTTCTACTCAGGGTCATCTTCAGTTGTTTGTGCTTTGTGATCTTGATCTCATATTTGATGCTAGTGATAATCCCCAAGGACTTTAGGGACATGAATTTAGCCAGAGCAAGTCTCAGCACACAATCACATTGTTAAAACTTTAACACAGAGAAAGAGATGGACGTTTGGTAAGAGATTTGCCAGCAAAGACACATCGACGTCTTCATAGACTTTCTTTTGAACAAGTGGCAATGTGGAAATAGTCTTGCTCTCTTAACATACAGCAGGGACAAGGCATGCAGGTCTTCATCGTGTCCCCATGGCAGGAAGTGAGGGATGAAGGAGAGTGCTGTGGTTCATGTAGCTCCTCAGGGGTGAAGCTAGAGAAGGGGCGAGATGGGAAGAGCATCCCGGTGCTCTGTGGGGCCTCTGCAGCAGGGCAGCCTCAGGACTTGGTAGAAATGGACCAAAGTCTGTTCAAATTCTCTGGTCCTCCATCTTCTCTATGTAGAAGGGAAATCTCAGGTCTTATCAGTCATTTTAACAGAAAGAGTCAGTGAGGGGATCTTAGAGATGTCCCTGCCATTACTCTTCATGTTAGTCCTCCTCCAGCTGTGCCAACAGGAGGTGATATAGCAGGGACCATTTACTGTGAAGTGAGGTGGAAGGGAGGGGCTTCTCCTTGGAAACCTGCAAAGAGAGGCTCATCGTCAGCTCACACCTGTTCTCCTCAGGGGTCATCCGCACTCCTTCTACCCATGGCTCTAAGTCAGCAAGGGCCTGAGACTGCGCCTGGTGTGTGTGTGTGTGTGTGTGTGTGTGTTGCACCATCGTCAGCAGTGCCATATACATCGAAGGGCGGGGTGGGAGAAAGTGGAGATCAGCATCACAGGTGTGCTGAAGGGGGCTGGGGTTAGCACTGGGGAGAGAGGAACCGTGAGTGATTGCAGGAAGTGCCTTTGCAGGGCCCCACCTGCTCTTTCTTCAGCCGTGTTGGTGCAACATTAAAGCTGTCTGTAGCTTATGAAGCTAAGTCTGCGGAGCATAGAACTTGCTGCTGCATGGGCCTTCCTTAGTGGGAATTAATGCTTTAATAGCATCTCCTTTGTGCTTTCCCCAGTTCAAGCCTGAGTAAAATTTAATTACAGCAGAGGCTGCTGACAGCCGAGGCAGTGACTTGGCTGCCTCACCTTGTCCTATCTTCCTGTGTTTGGCTTTGCGCTGGCTTCTGTTATCTTCTAGTCATCTCCACCGCTCTCTGCTTGGCAGCCTTGGAAGTTATAAGGGTATTGATCAAATTCCAAGTTTTTTAAAGGCAATTTTAAGACGGGGTGCACTCGCGGCTCTTCCAGAGGACCCAAGTTCAATTCTCAGCACCCACATCCGGTGGTTCACAACTGTCTACAGCTCCAGCTCCAGCTGGGTCTGATGCCTCTGCCCTCTTTGGCCACCTGCCTTCATGAGCTTATATAAACACACACACCTCAAAATAATAAAATAAAATCTTAAAAATACTAATAGAAAACAGGAAGGGGAGGATGTCTTGAAGGGGGGGGGGCACTCTACTCCAAAAAAGTGGGTTTCAGGAACTCTGGAGCTCAGTGGACACTGTACTGGCTTTGGATGCAAGGAGCATTTTCAGTTTCCTCTCTAGCCCAGATAGGGTTAGGAGAAAATGAAAGGATCACACTCGCTAATCTCTGAGTGGCAATTGGATTTAACAATACCCTGAACACCAGACTTCTCAGCTTAAGCATTTCGTTCAAAGGCTCATTTAAATAATAATAATAATAATAATAAATATTTTTCACTTGTTTTTGAAATTAGCCCATTATTCTTGGGAGTATGGTTGGGACCAGTTTCCCTCGAGCCTTGGTTGCTTCTGAGGATGGGTCTGAGTGGCACTTGTTAGGAAGGGAAGAGCTCATGAATTCAGATCATCCTTGATGATAAATGAGTTGTAATGAAGTCCCCGAGATCAAAGTGCTCAAGGAGCTGCAGCCTATGAATGGGCCACAGTGCCGCAGCCTGGCTTGCTGCAGAAGAGGATTAGGAAATTTCCCTTAAGTCGCCAGAAAGGTTTCCACAGGCTAGCATGTTATGCATGTAATTGTTTATGAGATTCGTGAATGAAAGGCACTTTTGACAGATGCATGAGTAGTCTCCCTCAGAGAAATCAATGCAAGCGGATATCCACCACTGGGAGAGAAAGGGCTTTAAATTAGTGGCATTAGCAGAAGCGAAGCCATTCTTAACTCCTGAGCTGAGAGAAGACCAGGGAAGAAAGATCCAGAAAGACAGGGAGGCAGGAAAAAGCCACAGGAGCATCGCTCCTTCCCCTCCTCTGCAGCTTCAGAAGCATAGACTCCCCTTCTAGGGATAAGCAAATCTCTCTTTTTCTACGTGGTGAACTTGACGCAAAACAGCCCCTGGACTGCGGCGGGAGACCTCTCCCTGCCAGGCCTCCTAGCAGCAAGATGCAGACGGAATGGAAAGCAGATGCGTTCAGAAGCGCTCCAGAGCGTCTCGGGTCTTGAAAAGATGTCAAGGGGTATTTGTGTTCCGCCTGTGGAAAAGGCAGGGACCTTCTCTTAAAGGATGAATGAAAAATGACTACAAAGAGTTAATTTGAAACCAATCAAGCCCCGGGTTCATCTACTGCTTCAGAGATCCTTCTAGTTGAAGGATGAATCACTTTCAAAGCAGCGCCGATCCTTTGGAGGGGAATTCCGCCTGGTGCAGCTGTACTGCGTGCCCTCAAGTGTTGCGCTTTCTCGCCCACCTGCTCAGTGCACAACAGCGTGGACTTCCCAGAGCTGAGACTGTGCCAAGCTGGCTGAGCCCTCGCAAGGGCACCCGCACGCAGCCTCCAGCCTCCTGAGGTGTGCACACACCACAAACTCCCAGAAGCAGGCTTGGTGGAGCTATGCAACCACACAGCCAAGCCACAGAATCCTGGCTTTTCAGAGAGGCCCCTTGGATTTTTCTGTGGTTTATCTGTCAACCTAATGGAAGAAATCACATCGAAAGGATCACTTGCCAAAAACATTTCTGAAAACACCACACCTGAAAACCCCTCAACAAAATTCTGATTTCATATTCTGAGTACAGTTTCCTTGAAGCCACTAGAGATTTTGAACTGCTTAACGGGGATAATGCTAACAGGCTGGTTCTTTCTGAACTAGCTAGCATTCAGCCATGACTTTAAGAGCTCTCCTACAAAACAAAACACAAAACACCATCTATCTCCATCTAGTGTCTCTTGGTTCCTTGTTTCTTCTTTAGTCAAAGACACCTAAGAGGATTGTTTTACCACTTAAACATGGTTCTACACATTCGGTTATCAACAAAGAACTTGGAGACTAATAAAGAGTGAGTTTGATTAGTTAGTGTGATGTCCATTTTCGCCTTTGAGAGTGTCCATAGTTCCATCAACTATGAGCTTCTGAGACCCAGCCCTGGGCAGTGAACTGGACCTCATTCACTTCTGTGAACAGAAGTGGGAGTCACTTACTTTTCCCTTTAGTAACAGAGAAACTTTGGACCAAATTACCTGTTTTACTGGAATCCAACAATTTCCTCTAAATTAAATTTAGTACTATATTCATGACATAACCTTTATTTTTTTCCAGATACTTTCAACTTCAACTCTCTTACAGAACCTCGAAATAAGGGATAAGCAATTCATGTGACTCTCTTAGCAGTGACACCATTAGCAATGGTAATAATGACCTACAGACAGGGAACCTGGCTTTATTGGGCCTAAGTGAATGAGATTTGACATGATCATCCTAGAGCATCAAATTTCACATACTTTCTTTATGCCAGTCTTTGCCCGGCTGTAAACAAGACAAAGACCTCTGTTTATTCCGTGGCATCCTATAATTTAGAAAACTATAAAATACAGCCCATCAGTGTTACTGAGACAGCGCTGAAAGATGACAAGGCGAGCTCCCATCAGTAAAGTATAAATGTACTTGTTAGGAAGCTAGCCAGCAGGCAGACTGTGAGGAACCCCATTTCCAGGACCGCTCTCCACCCCAGGACTGTCCTGTCACACGTGGCAGCTCCCAGACTGGCAAACTTCACAGATACAATTTCCAGGCCACAGCGAATTTGGTCACATGGCAGAGACTTCTTTCCACCTCCACCCTCCATCCCCTTGCCACACCCTGGCCAAACCAGCCTGATTAAGAATGGGTTTAGCACACAAGGCAGAGACCTCGGTCAGTTTTCTTTTTACCCAAGTATTTCAGTAGATTCTCTCAATGGTGGGAGGCTGATTGTTTCCTACTGAAAATCTAAAGCAAAATCAAAAGAACTTGTAATGTCTCATGGTGAATCTATCTGTGGTGTGTTCTTTAATTCTATATACAAAGTCTCAATGTGGTACCCAGAAAGTTCCCCAGGCTTGTCTGGGTATCTGGCTAGACTGGATTATTCACTGAGGTGAGGTCAAAGCCCAGCCCCATGAATGACAGAGCTTTGAAGTGGAACTGTGTCCCTCCCCATATCTGTTCCCCCTCTCCTCCAACGGGATCCATCTAGTTTGTATCAGTTCATCTGTTTATCCTCCAACTCCAGCTGGAGACTCATCAGTATGATCCCAGTGTCCTTTCTGCAGCCATTAGCTTAGAGAAGGCACACGACCAAAGTTCATTCAGTGAGACTGAACTTTCAGAAGTTTGGGGAGGGCAAAGAGGTGTTTCTCACTCTGGAAAGACACGAGCTCCAAGTAACCTGGACAGTTTTCTCCCAAGAGAAAGCAACAACAAAAAACAAACCAAGCAAAGGAACAAACCAAGCAAAGGAACAAACAGCCAAACAACAATAAAACCAGCCTCAGTAGAAAGCTAATAACTGAGAGGAGAGCCAGGGTTGGGAGAAGCGGGGATAGAACCCTGACCGATTCATTCCTGAAGACTGAGGAGTCTCTGAATTGTTGTTGCTGTGAAATCAAAAGGATTTGTATTTAGCTCTTCAAGCACGGTTTTTGGTAATTTGAGAGCAACAGCTTCCCAATGCATATGAAATGGTTCAGTAGCTGTTTTGTGAAAACACACACACACACACACAAACACACACACACATTTAGTCAACATAAAACATAGCATTAATCAGCATGTTTTTGTTAGTAACCTCTTTTTAAGTCTGTGTGTGTGTGTGTGTGCCTGTGTGTGTGTGTGTGCCTGTGTGTGTGCCTGTGTGTGTGTGTATATGTGTGTGCCTGTGTGTGTGTGCCTGTGTGTGTGTGTGTGTGTGTGTGTGTGTGTGTGTGTGTGTGTGTGTGTGTGTACTTGCTTGCATTCAGGTATCTGAGGAGGCCAGAAGAGGATGTTAGATTCCCCTGGGCAGATGACAAGTGTGTTGGAAACCAAAGTCAGGCCCTCTGAAATAGCAAACATGAGCCATCTCTCTATCCATTATTAAATTAGCAAGTTTTAGAAGTGAATTTGAAAATTGTAAAATAGAATTTTTATCAATCATACCAGACCACTGCCTGTTCAGTTGAAACAGAAATCATTGCTATGAATTTCTGAATCTTTTTTTTTCTGTATGATTCCTTGAAAACATAAAATGTAACATTCAGTCATTTCACACATTTGAAGTAGGGTACAAAGTTTTAAACTGTTATAATATTTTTCCAGTGTATTTAGTAGCACTAGGGATTTGGCTCAGGGAATGAGTTGCCTGATGCAAATGGTGAGGATCTAAATTTGAATCCCCAGCCTTCACTTTAGAAGCTGGGCATGCCTTACTCCAGAATCTCCAACACTGTGGGACAAAGACAGGCAGATCGCAGGGCCCTTCAGTCTAGTGGATCGCTGCTCAGCTAGAGACCCTGTCTCAAAAATATAATGGAGAAACAGTTGAGGAAGACATCCTAATATCAACTTCCACATGTGCTGCCAAGCACACACACACACACACACACACACACACACACACACACCTTTAATGGTCCATAGAGAAACAGACAAGACCATGCCAGAAACAGTGACAATTTGTTCTAAGCCATGCATCCTCTTGCTTGGCCTGCCAGGGGCCAACAACTCTCAGCCTTAAGACTTAAGTGATAGACTGACATTTGTCCTTCTACAGACAATTGCTTGATATGCAAGGTTCATTGTTCCTCCAACAGATGGCAGAATGTAAGCTCCACCAAGGCAGGAACATCTCTTGTTCTCTTCTGTATGCAATTCCTTGTATGTCATAGATGGGACAGGACTACATGCAAATCCTTCATGACATGGTAGGCTCCCAGTAATTATTTGTTGAGTGAACAGAGTATTTTAATTTATGAGTTGGATCTCATTTCCATTATTCCTTTTCTAAGCTTCATGTAACAAGTAGAAGGAAGTGCAAGACATAATTGAGTTAATTTGGGTTTCCCCTAAGTACTCTTTGATCGTCTGGCCATTCTTCGGATTCCTGCATCCATGTGAGCTCTTTAAGGTGCCCTTACACAATCTCACAGCATTTCTTGTTCTTTCCCCCTCCCACCTCACTGCCCCCAACCCTATCCAGAGCTGGTTGACCAGAGGGCAGCATCATGTAGGTCCTGTACCTAAGGAAGATGTTTTCTCTTCTGAGATTTTAGGATATTGGTGTTAGCTCTTTGGGTATGATTCCTTGGTCTTAAAGGGTTGACCTGGATAGTTAGCTCCCTGGGCTAATTATTTTTACAGAACTGAGTGTGCTCTGCAAAACCAAGAGAAAAGGGGTCAAGGGCAAGTCTCCACTTCCTACCAGAGGAACCGTCTAGATTTGCCTGCATTCAGGTCACAGCCATATTGTTTACTTATGAACTGTGTTGACTTGGGCAACGCACTGACTTTTCTGTTTCTTCACCATGAATAGAAGTGAAAATAATACTCCCTTACAGGACTGTGGCAATTCAATTAACCAATGCTTATAAAACCTGGCATGTGGGAAATTCAACCTACGTTTTAGGTATTGGAATTACATGTGGGAATTCCCCACAGTGTTTGGATTTAAAAGGTTCAAATGTCTCCTGCTTCTTACCAAACAAAAATACCCAACAGTTTTGAGGCCTTCTGGAGAGTAGCTAGGATTTAATAGAGAATAATAATTACTGAGGGACCCTGGGACTGCCTGGCCATTGTCATAGCAGCACATCTTCAACCTCCAGCCAGTCTCCAGCCATGTTTAACCAAGACAATAGAAGCTGACTTTTTATTCCTGAGATTGTTGTGCAGGTCCATTCAAATGACCCCTGAGTAGCTGTGATATCTGATGCCTGGTGCTAGGCATAGGCGGGCTCCATGGCTAATCGTCTCCGTTCTTGTGAAGACGGAAGGGACACATTTCAGGGAAGGCATTTTCTTAACAGAATATTGTGACTATCTGAAAAGATAGAAAGCCCGGGTAGTTTGAAATGTTCAAGGAAGGAATGTCTGGCAGTCTAACTGCTCTAAAATTCCTGTTCTGGAGATAAATGCAAATAAAAGCTGAGTGGGTAAGGTAAGTCTCCGTACTAATGCTCAGACTTCTTCATCCGGGGTTTCACTTCCAGCTTCAGCAAGAACTGGAGCATCACCTTCCTCCTCTTACCTGCGGATCAAGGTTTTAGGTACTGGGGACCATTCTCTGCACCTGAGATTAGAGTCCAATCTCTGTTAGACTCACCCTGGTCCCTATACCCTAACCCAGCACCGGCACTGTCAGGAGAGCCCACTTGCCCAGATTCCTTCTTTCTCCCAACATCTTAACATTTGTGCTTTCTGTCCTTTTCTTCCTTCTCCTTTTCTTCCATCCCCATGTGCATGCACACACGTGTGTGTGCATGCGTGTTAGTGTTTGTGTGTGCGTGCATGTGAATGTGTTTGAGTATGTGTGTGTTTGTGAGTGTGTGCTCACATATGAGAGCATGTGTGTGTCCATTTCTCAGGACTAAGGGTAGACAGGGAAGCGAGTCCCTGTCCCAGGAATATGCTTAAGGTTCATCCTAATGTAAGGTCTCTGGGAGCTGAGACTACTTAAGAGCAGTAAAGATGAAATGAACCCACACACAGAGTGAGTACCTGAGGAGAAAGATGGCCCAACATCAGTGACCCCAAGTGTGCTCTGTAGACATCAGGCACAATTAGCCACCAGGGCCCATTTGGGAATGAGAGGGTTGGGGAAGGGAAGCAGGAAGAGGCTGGGAAGTCTGGCCGGTGGGAGTATTTGTCATTCTTTCCCCTGTCCTGGTAGATTTCCAGACTTGGGGAGGTTTTTGGGTCCATTTGAACACTCCAAGACTGCCCATACTCCCAACCTTCCTATGCCTAGCTAAGAGAGCCAAATAAGCCTACTTCTGGGATAAGGAGAAAAGTCTCCCATGCCTTCCTCCTCCCCACCCTCCAAATCTACCACAAAATGTCGAGGGAGGATTTCCGTTTTCTTTTGTTCTGTTTGGTCTTACTTTTGTATCAAAGCAATTGCGAGTTGTTTCCTTGTAAATTCATAGGTCTTTCTGCATTTGTTCCAGAGCACATGAGTTCCTTCAGGGTCCAGCGTTTGAGATGCCAAAACCCATAGGCCAGTTTAAAGAATATTCTTTGCTTCAAACAGAATAACTTAGAAGCAAATATAATGTTTTATTATTAGAGGTGAATTATTACATGGGAGACTCTCCACCAAGTGCCCACCAGCCCACTGCTGCGTCCGTCAGGACTGGGCCAAGGCAATCATGGTAGCCCAGTTTTCTTCTTTAAAAGCATTCTTTAACAGGTGAGACCGGCAGTCCATAGGAGGTCTCCTCAGTCTGAGGAGGCTGAGGCAGAAGGAGCTCAGAATACCACAGGAACGCAGTGAGACCTCCACCCAAACATGACAATGGAAAAGGACACAATGCCTGAAGAGTGTGCGTGTGCTTACACGTATGTCTGCTCATGTATGTGACGGTGCGGGTGGAAGCAATAGGATAACTATCGAGTGTTGCCTTCCGGTACCTTCCTCCTTCCTCCCTCCTTCCCTGTCTCCCTGTCTCCCTCCCTCCCTCCCTGCCCCCTCCCTCCCTCACTGTCTCCCTCCCTCCCTTCCTGTCTCCCTCCCTCCCTATCTCCCTCCCTCATTGTCTCCCTCCTTCCCTGTCTCCCTATCTCCCTCACTGTCTCCCTCCCTCCCTATCTCCCTCCCTCCCTTCCTCCCTCCCTTTCTGTCTCCCTCCCTCTCTCCTGTCTCTCTCCCTCTCCCCGCCCCATCTCTTTCTTTTTTAAAGTTTGTTCTTTTTTTTTGAGACAGGGTTTCTGTGTAGCCCTGGCTGTTCTGGAACTCACTCTGTAGAGCAGGCTGGTCTCATACACAGAGCTTCCCTTGCCTCTGCCTCCAAAGTGCTGGGATTAAAGGCCTGCCTTGCCACCACCTGACATCCAACTTCCTTTTTTTAAGACAGGGTCTCTTATTGGCCTGGAACTGGCCAATCATGTGTTCCTGGCTGCTCACCAAGCCTGAACAGATCTGTCTGCCTTCCCAGCACTGAAAATACAAATACCCATCACCAACCCCTTCTTTTTATCCTTATCTATTTATTTTTTTTAATGTGGATTCTGGGTATCGAGCTCAGGTCCTCATGTTCACAAGGCAAGTACTTTACCTACTGAGCCATCTCTCAGCCCAAATCATCCATATTTTCAGACAAAATGAAGATCTGTTTACCAGCTGCATACAAATTTGGATCTTTCTCCCACATCTTCAAGTCTTCCTCGGGTAGTCTAGCTTACTGCCCTGTGATGCATTATGCCAGCTTTGCCTTACGGTTCATATCCACTCCCGTCTGCCCGGGACACTAACCGTCTTCTAGTGGAATGGTTTTCCAAGCATGCATCTTAGAGCTATTCAGGGCCCTGCTTTTTCCCGTGGAAGCCAGAGTTGTGGGCAATTCCCTCTGCTCACTCCCTAACAGTCAGTACACGGTCATGTTGCCAATTGGAAGCTCCGCTCGGGTTATTAATATGGAGAAAAGAGAGTTACAGTCCAGGGCTATTCATGGATGCAGGGAAGGGTCCAGCAGCAGCGACCACAAGTATGCAGCAGAGGATGTGCCTGGGGAGCCACTGACGAGCCGGTTCTGCTGCTGTGACCACAGTTCTGTTCTTTGTTGCAGCCTCCCTCGGCTCTTCTGTGTTCTCCCTTTTCTTGTGATAATCTCAGAAGTCACCTGGTAACCTTGCAACAGATTCCTATCTTAACTAAGTCAGCCAAAGTCTATTTGTTGTGAACCCATGAGGCGGAATTGAAATATTTCCTTTCACTTTTTTTCTAAGACAATGACCATAGTCTGCCTCATGCTCCTTGTTTTTAGACTAAATCCATTCCACTTCTCAATGCTTTTCTAGGTGGTTTAGATTGCTTTCCCTACCCACAGATGCTCACCTACCCACACACTCCCTACATCTACATCTAAACTTGGCGTGTTTATAACCTCGCCTCTGATGCTTCAATATGCCACACTGATGACTTCTCCCGGATCCACAAGAACCTACACTCCTTTTTATAATGTATTATATATATAGGGACTGCAAGTAGGAACATAGTTATGGGGGAGTTTGGAATCGTTCAAGGCAGGGCAGTGTACATGGAGGACTGCCAGGTGAAATCACACATGTACAACTATGAAGGGACTGTGACGGTGATTTGGGTTTGCTGTAAGTCCCACCTCATACCTCGTTTCACTGAGGACTAATTTCTGGCTACTTTTATTCCATCTCTACCCTATAGCTCTAAGGCAGCAGGATAGCTTTTCCTGAACTTCCCCCATGTTATACAGGGACATTTCCTGAGGCGGGCAGTCTTCCTAAATGGCTGCCAGCAGGTCACCTGCCCGGTCCCTACTTCACCTACTGCTGCTAGGTCTCAAACCCAGGTGACTATGTGACCTTATGCCCATTATCTGTTTCTTTCCTCTCAGACTAATTAGTTCAGCACAACCTGCAGACTCAGGTGTCCAATAATTAACTTTTAAAAGCATATACCATTGTATTTTCTTAATTGATCCTGGGTACGGATGAAAAACAGACAGATTTTATTTGTTAGGTGATCATTGTGTGTTGGTTTGATATTAGGTACTTACCTTAGGCGTCTCATCTAGTTTATCTCACTAACTTTGTGTGAAAAATTTAAATGCCTCAATTTTAGGGGTCAGGCTGTAATATTCTGAGGAGATAGGTAGCATGTGTTCAGTAGAGAAGCAAAAGTCCCAACCCCTACTTAACCCTGTCTGAACTCTCCAGCCCTGGTTCTAATATCACTAATGGAACTCAAGTACGTGGCTGAGGGGTTTGAAATGGAAAGCATGTCATAGATCTCCATATCCATAAATAGTGTACATCTTAAGAATGACGCGCAGTCTTATTGTCATTTGTCACAAGAAGCACACTTGGAACCATCTCAACCTTTTATGGCAGCCTGGGTAAACCTAGTCAAGCCGCTATTCATCCACCTGCTTGTGCTGGATAGTTGCCTGTCAGCTCCACACGAGCTAGTCACTGGAGAGGAGCGAGCCTCAACAGAGACGATGTCTCCCTAAGATCGGCTGTAGGCAAGTCTGTAAGGCATTTTCTCAATTGTGGGTTGTACCATCCCTGGGCTGGTGGTCCTGGGATCTATAAGAAAGCAGGCTAAGCAAGCTATGATGCCCAAGCCAGTAAGCAGCGCCCCTTCATAGCCTGTGCATCAGCTCCTGCCTCCAGGTTCCTGCCCTGTTAGAGTTCCTGTCCTGACTTCTTTCTGTAATAGTATGTGAATGCTGCTTTTTGGTCATGGTGTGGGTTTGTTGTTGTTGTTGTTGTTTGGGGTTTTGTTTGTTTGTTTGTTTGTTTTCACAGCAATAGTAACCCTGAGACAGAACTTCTCAATTAAGTTTTTGTTTGTTTTTGTGACCCTTCCCCCCACCCCCATGAAGACTCCTTGCGTTTTACAGAGCTACAGAAGAGGACAAACACACTGGCACGGGAACGGACAGGAACGGACGGGAACGGACCCCGTTGTTGGTGGCCTCACAGAGCTCTACTCTGCAGGCATGGAGAGACCCCAGACCTGCTTGCGTCAGCATTGTGACCGTCCTCATATTTGTCAGAACATAAGTCAGCTAAGCTGTGTTCACTTCGTATGCATCACTCCTACAGCAAGACGTGCCTGTGGAGGTCTAAGAAAGAGAGTTGCACGGTTTGAGCTTGGCTTCTGTTTACTGATCTTGACACAGTTGGGAGAGCCAAGAGAAAGAAGACCGTCTGGGACAACAACTGGTGACTTTGCATCAGAGGCAAGACAGTGCCCACAGCATTGGCCTATTGTTTTTGTTGTTGTTGTTTTGTTTTGCTTTTATCTGTGACCTTCCATCCTAGAACCACAGCTGCTACTGTGCTGGTGGCAGAAGGGAGATGTTTATCCTTACCAAGGACTGGGAGGCCCCCAGATCAGCAAAAGGCAGGCCACATGGTATGCACAGATGCAGAGAGAGAGAGAGACAGACAGTTCTCATGCAGCAGACTCCTCCACTGTCTTCCCAGTGTGCCTCACAAGGCTCTCCCCGATCTTCCAGCACAAACAACCCGAGGCCCTGTTGCTGACTGCCAGCTTCCCACCCAGGCCTGACTGCAATTTGTAAGCCAGCTTACCCCAGCTCCACTACAGTCAGCGTTTCTGCCTGTAAAAGGAGTCATTTGCTCTTGGTCACTTGGCTCCTCTGTGAAATCAGCCTAGAGAAGGCTCACCAAGCGGGGCAGCTGGTCACGGAAGGCACAAGTGGAACCCAAAGCTCCTGGCTCATGCCTTGTCCCTGGGCTTGGTTTTGTTACGCAGAACTGCTCTCCAGAAGCCAACTGCCAGGCCTCCATGGGTGGGATTTCAGCATCAGAGAAATCGGGCCAGGAGGGAAGTGTTGGAGGCACTTGGGAGGTCTGGGCAGAGGCAAGCACCCTTCTGGGCACCTCCTTTTTTTAAGAAAAGAGGTCTGGAAGTGAGGAAGAGAAAGATGGTAGGATGTCTTCCCAGCACACACCGAAGGGGTACAGTCTATCAACTTGCCCCGTGACGAAGACGAGGTGAGGAAACCACTAACTGCAGCCACACTAAGTGCCTTGCCAGCGTTAGGTTTCATATATTCCGCCACAGCATGAGCAAGTACTGGGCTCTCCACCAAGCTTGGAATCCAGAGCGGAAGAGACACGGAAACTGCAAGAAAGAAACCCATGTGACAAATCCTCCAGAAATCGATGTCTCCTTGCTCTCCCTCCTACTGACATTGCCCCGGTAGTTTTGTGGCTACAGTTTTATCATGCAGAACCATACACTTTAAAGGTTCTAAGCTTGCTGGGTTTTACGTTTGCAAAGAGTGGGCACGACCACCATTTTCTCCTCTTGGTACAGGAGAGCAAAGAGGAGAACATATCCACTGCCGTTAAGGGGGAAAGGTGCAGGCCCACACTCTCATCAAGCACTCAAATGAATCCATGGGAATGCCACACTTTGTTCTATTCTGGCTTCGTTCACAAGGGGTGGGTGGGGGGCGGCACATCTTCAAACGCCCGCTGGCTTAAATGGTGACAGCTGCATGCAACAGCTTCACTTACAGCCCGCCTGGTGCAGTGAGAGGTAAGTGCTGGGTAAGACTTCAAAGACAGACCCACTGCAGCCATTCCAACAGCCTGAAGCTGCCACCGCCTCCCTGGGACAGGGAGAGCAGGCCCTTCTCAGAGGCAAGAAGGCAGGAAAGAGCTTGCAGAGGTATTTCAGGGATTTCAGCGAAATCCAGACCCATGTAGACAGAAGAAACAGCTCGTCTTGATATGCTAATTTGAATAGCACCCTCATTTTTAGAGGGTGATAAAGTGTATCTCAAGACCCAGAGATGCATTCGGGTTGGGGGTTTTATTGTTTTGTGCGTTTTATGTAGTTCCCGGGTGTCATCTCAATTATTCGCGTCACGGAGGGCACTTGGGAAAAGCTGACTCTGTGAGGAAGCCTGGTTGGTGGCCTTTGATCTCCAACCAAGGAGCCGTTATGGGAGAAACTGTCACACAGAAGACTCAAGAGTTGCCTTGAAATCCCCAGCTCCTCTAGATGGGTAGCACAGATGCCTGTTAAGAACCACATTAAAGAAACACCCCCAAAAGGTAGTTATTTCTTGCCTTCCCCATCTGGCAGGTCCTAACGAAGTGCACCCCCAAAGAACAGGCTCACTGAGGCATTGTGTAGACACATAGCTAGTGATGTTTCCAGTGAGATAGCGCCTTTTGATAAAATGCCTCCGTTGTCACCCACCCAGCTCAGCCTCCAACCTCCAACTCTCCTCTCTGCAGCTCAAAACCCTAAGCGAATGCAGGGAAGATTGCATAACTTCTCCAAGCCTTTTTTTTTTTTCTTGTCTGCAAAATGGGGCCGAAAATACCTTATAATAAAGATAATAACCTTGTTTTGCCTCTAGTTAGGTTGTGTTGGTCCCGAAACTTAAAAGGAGTCTAAGTAGTAGATGAATTACAATGTGAGCATGTGGTGCAATAGAGGACAACCATAACAAGCTTGAAAACGACCAGCATGGCGAGGGAGCATCACACTGTAGTTGGTGAGTGCAAATGGTAACAGGTCTGGGGAGACACAGCAGCATGGTAGAATGACCGCGGTAGCATAGCACATGGTCAAAACTTCAAAATATTTAAGTCCTTATCACCCTCCATGCCCAGACCAAAGATCATCTGCCTTCAGAAGCAAGCCCAATGTCCCAGCCAGAGAAAACATCTACCCCAGGGCTCGATATGGCTCCTCTTGTCCCTCAACACTCTCCACCTGGCATTATACTAATTCCTACCATCTTTTATTTTACCTTGTAATAAATCCCACCCTCATCTTTGTCCTGCTTCAGTTAGATAGCCTTAGTTCTACAACCTTGAAAGGAAGTACAACTAAGTAATAAATGACCAGTAGTCATACCATAGCTGATAAGCAAATGGCTTAAAACATGAGATAAATGTTAATTATAATTGTCAGGTTTTGAAAAAGCAGCCTTTTTCAAAACTGTCAATATGTTTTCAAGGAATAAAATGGAAGCCACCAAAATTGTTGCATAGATGTTGCTGCATAATTACAGCAAAACTGCTAGGAAATGCACTAAATAATAGAAGTGGCTATTATTCAGGCATGAGATTGCATTTGCTTTTTTTATTGCTTTTCTTAATACATTTGGGGGACTTTCCTACTGCAATGTAAGAAAACAACAAACAATACATTCTTATTAAAAGACTAATTATGAAGTATGAAAATGAGGATAAAAAGGGGGAAAGGGGAGAATGGAGAATTCCACATGTTTCAATCTTCATCTGTGTTTCCAACATCTTTAAAACAGCTGCTGAGAATTTGATGGTAGACTGGACTCTGAAAAGAAGAGCTGGGCATAAGTGGTCCTGACCCCACAGCACTTAGCACTCGTTGAAGAAATGCAATGCAAATGGAAGTAGTAGCATGGGAGAGAAACCTGGAAGATGCTCAGAGGTTTGGACAGCAACTGTGCATGGGTGGCCATTCTGCTGTGTGTCTGCCATGTTGGGGAATGACTTCACTCTGCTCCTTTGGAACAGGACAAGCTTGGTGACAATTCTGATTCTTGAACAATTAATGAAGCCTGAAATATAAACATTTTCTTGAACCATCAATTTGCAATCTTTCCCCTCACCTCTACTTACCCCAGCGTTGTTTCTATGTAGCGAAAGGGCTCTTTCCAGAATTCCCTCAGCTTTCATTCCACCCCACCGAGGCCAAATGCCGGAAAAGGTCAACAGTGGGAGAGAAAGAAGCCCGCCTGAGCATTCTCCGCCAGGTTTCCTCCTCCTCATGGATGGATGGACGGGTGGGATGTGAAGAGTTGGAAAGCCTGGGGCTGGAGAGCTAGCTCGGCCCTTGGGAGCACTTGCTGTGCTTACTGAGGATCTGGCTCCATTCCCAGCTCACAACTAGGGGGTCTAGTGCTTTCTTCTGACCTCACTGACACCAGGCATGCACATGGTGCATGTACACATATGCACCAGACGTGTACATGGTACACATATGCAGGCCAAACACTCATGCCCATAAAATTAAATAAACCTTAAAGAATCTTAAAATAAAACAAAACCTATAAAATTTGATTTTCAAACTTCTTGTCAGTTTCCTTCTATGTGTGTGTATGCGTGTGTGCCGGTGCACATGCATGTGTGTGGTTTATGTTATGGGCCTTGTTTTTCTGAGTCTGGGTCTCTCACAGATCTAGAATTCATCCATTAGGCTAGACTGGCTGGCCAATGAACCTTGTCTCCTGCCTTCCCATTCCCAGCCCTGATTCTGCATTTCATGATGAAAAGCAGTATGGGGAGGGCTTAATCCCCCCCCCTCTTCCCCACTTTGCTTTTTCAAGACAGGGTTTCTCTGTGTACCCCTGGCTATCCTGGAACTCACTCTGTAGACCAGACTGGTCTCGAAGCCACAAAGATCTACCTGCCTCTGCCACCTGAGAGCTAGGATTAAAGGTATGCACCTCCATCGCCCAGCTTTGGGAGAGCTTAATTTCTATGAGATTTTACCTAGAGTTAAAAATGCTAGGGGAAGGGGCTGGAGAGATGGTTGAGCAGTTCAGAGCACTAGCTGCTCTTTCTAGAGGACCTGGGTTCAATTCCCAGCACCCACATGACAGCTCACAACTGTCTGTAACTCCAGTTCCAAGGGAGCATACATGCAGGCAAAAAATAAAAATAAATACAATCTTAGTTTAAAAATTCCCCAGCCAATAAAGTGCTTGTTGCACAAGAATAAGGACCTTAGTTCAGTCCCCAGCAATATGTGAAAAGTTTGGGTGAATCTGAACAGTTGGTCACTCCTGTGTAACACCTGTAGGAAGGAGGGCAGATACTGAGGACTGTCATCCCAGAGGCCCTTTCGGGAAAGGCTGGGGTGGAGTCCTGACTGGTGTCAAGGGACAGGCAGAAGCAGAATGCACAGGCCAGTTGTTTAGACTTCCTCCTGCATGCAGCTACTATATCAAAGCTTTATTAATCAAAGTTTCAATGAGGCCAGGATGTCAACCAGAGGTTTCTTTGATCAGGGCCAGAACCGTTTGATACTTCCCTTTTAACTTCCAGAAGGTTCTGCATCTTTCTTGACTCTGGAGAAAAACCGGTGTCAATGCTTAAAATGAGGATGCTGAGGCCACCACTAGCAACAGCTTTTCTGGGATTCTTGGGTGTGGTATCTAGAGACAGACGTTCTGAGTGTCTTCTCATCTCCATGTACAGCCAGGGGTCAACAATTATTTGCAGTCTGAATTCATCTCAGACCATAGTGCCAAATGGTCCTCAAGCACATCCAGACAAGGGAGGTCGGTGCCAGAAACAGCTGAACGTTGGCGGCAGTTCAGGACAAGTCTAGTCCTTTCCCCTCCTCTGGGGCTTCCCCAAACTTATGTTGCAACGGCCCGGCCAGAGATTGCCTTTCACTGAGCCAGATCCTCGGGCAGCTGTTGAAGATGCCTCAATTCAAGAAAGCATACGGTCACCTGCTTCACCTAGCCCCCCCCTTCCCCCCCTCCCCCCGCCACATACAGAACCGAAAACTCCAAGGAGTTTTCTTAAAAAAAAAAAAAAATTCCAAGTCATTAAAATGCATGTAATATTACCAGTTGTCATTTATAGCTCCTTCATGTCTAGTGACTGTCAGTGTTGTTACTTCAGACGCAGCAGAAAACAAGTGTGCCAGGAACTGACACGAGGGCATTGTGTCACGGTCACCAAAAGAGCTCACACAGATGAATGCCAGGCTGGCTTCTCTGTGGGTTCCCCTTTCCTCTTCCTACCAGCTGTAGCTTTTGTCTTCTTCTCCCCTCCTGCCAACGAGCAAGGTGTTAAGCAATATAAGAGTCAAAGAGAGTACGTGTGCTCTAAAAGTAGGAGGTTTATCAAGCAGATGATAAAAATTATAACAGATACATTTAAACATATAAGAGAAAACCCCTCACCACTTCCTTCTTCTTAGGTAGAACTGTAACTATTGTTTGTAGACCCCTGATACTCCCAAAAATCATAGTCATGGTATATCTTCATGATGGGAGGAGTGAAGTGAGTCTGTCCTGTTCCTGGAGCCCTTGGTGGCCAGAGCTGCTTGGAAGGAAAAGGGAGAGAACAAAGAGAAATAGCAGAACACGTGACCAAGTTGGAAGGATGGGCTCCATAAAAAGGAAAGCCGGGGGAATGGAAGGCCTCCTCTCTGTTGCCTCCACACCAATCTCTCGCTCTTAGGCTCTGTTTCTTTAGACAGCCTCATTCAGTGCCATCACAGACCAGATGAGGAGAAGGGGACCACAGCATTCTCTCCAGGGGAATTTTTGATGGCTTCTGGACTCTCTAAATCTAACAGACATGATTGCTTTATATAAAAGAGGAGCTGGCATTATTCCTTACATATTTTTGTATTGGGTTTGCTATAGGGATTTTGGCTTTGAGGAGATGTTTACATAATGTCTAAATTACAAATGAGTTCACACACCTATTGGACAAAAGCAGCTTCCATGATGGAAAAGACTGCTAGATACCTGTTGGGCTCTTTCTTAAGTAAGCAAGAAATTCTCTCTCTCTCTTTCCCTCCCTTTCTCTCTCTCTCTCTTTCTCCCCCCCCCCGTGTCTATCTCTCTCTCTCTCTCTCTCTTTCTCTGTGTGTGTGTGTGTGTGTGTGTGTCTGTCTGTCTGTCTGTCTGTCTCTCTCTGTCTCTTGGTTTTTTGAGACAGAGTTATTCTGTACCTTTGGAGCTTTCGCTATAGACCAGGCTGGCCTTGAACTCACAAAACTCCGCCTGCCTCTGCCTCCTTAGTGCTGGGATCAAAAGCGTGTACCACTACCAGCCGGCTCAGAAATTATCCCTTGCTACTTAAATCTCATCACATTTTGGTTCTACTTATGGTAACTGTTTAGCCTAACTTAACAGATACATACACAATTATGTTTGATCTGAACACACACATATACACAAACAACACGTGTGTGCGAACACACAACATATAATCACTTAAGCAATCACCTTCATAGGATCAGAGAGTTCCCATGGAAGCGAGTGAAGCATCTGCTTCCCTAAGAATACCCATCATCTATCTGAAGAGCGGTATTTGTTCGCAGAGCACTTCCCCGCGAATTCTCTCACGACTCTTTCAGACAAGCTTCCACGGCAAGTGGCACATCTCATGGGGACGAGAACGTGGCTCAGGCTGCGACTTGGCTCTCCCAAAGTCACACAAACAGTGCGCGGGAAGTCTAGCTGAAGATGTATCTCTCCTCAGTGCTAGTGCCCCTCTTCACCAGCTGACATGTATCATCTTCTGGGAGCTCATGAACATCACCTGTTGCAAGCTCCCTCGGGCCATTTCACTTAGAGCTGATGATCTGTTTCCTGGTCCCTCTTCGTCCTGCCTGTGGTATACTCACAGAGGTGCTGCCACAGCTTTAGGATGTTTATTTAAATGAGCTTAAAGGAATCTGAGTAAAGAAAGGTCTTTTTGCTTCTCGGACTTATGACGTATATGATTTCAGATCCAGCAGTGAATATGACACAGTGGTAGCTTGAGGCTCCAGCTGGGAGAACACTATGAAGTAAGGCTTACAATGGTACAAAGGCAATGACTCCTCCGACAGAATTTCAGCATGATTAACAGGCCAAAAACACTTTTTAGATGTCACATAAGAAGCAACTTGACCTTCCTAATATTAAAAGCTATTTGAACACAGATTATTCCTGTTTGGGCCAGAACGGTTTTAGTCTTCATAGACCAAATCGATTCTGCTCATGAGTAATCACCCCAAACTAACTATAAGTGGGTACTGATATAGCCAATACACAGACACATATTTAGGAAAAATATACCATCGTTTCTTCCGCTTTTCCCCCCATCTTACCCTTTTACTGTATTTAGCTCTGTTGAGGGAACCAAGGGGAGATTAATTAAATACTTCACATGACCTCAGAACTGCACAAATTAGGAGTAATGAGACCAACTCTGTGCACATGCAATTTTGAGTAAGGCACTTTGAGATAGAAGTGCGTTACATTTTTGTAAGCCTTCCAAGCAGTCAGGCATAAATCTTGTGGCGTGAAATCCTGCCAGCAAGTTCTCACACTTCTTCCTGTGCAGGAGCTCAGACCAGGAAGCGGGCTCTTGGCTATAGGAAGGCAGAGAAGGGCGAGAGGATGCTGGTCTATTGGAGCCACCTGGGAACTTCTGAACGACTCACCATTTGTCATCCCCAGAAATAAAAGTGGGAAGGGCGCATGCAACTCTTGCCAATGTTAGTTTTCTAGAACATGCCTTGGGCATAGTCAGTGAAAAGAAAGAGGGAGAGAGATCAACTGGTAAGCTCTCCTGGCTGAAAGACAAGATTCAAATGAGCTGTTCAGCCTTTGGTTTCAGTGTTCCCAAACATCATAAAGATTCCAGCTCTTGTAAAAGGGAGCCTGGTGTTTACAATAGACTATTCTGGAGAGAGTGGGTGTGTCTCTTGAGGCAAATATTTGCCCGTAGCAGGGTAATAAAACTGTATGAAGCTCTTACCCACTACTATATGTGGTCACTCACTCGTCTATTTTAAGATCTTGTCAGCACAAACATTTACAGGACCCTGGCATTTCTCCTTAAGAATATATAATTGACCTTTCAAGTCCATAATCTCACTTATCAGAGCGGATGGCAGGGATCTATGCAGAGCAGTTTGCTCACATCTTTGATTTCAGCCCTTTGAGAACCCAGACACGCATCCCACCCAATCCTGTTTTGTTTTCACCATATCCTGTGCTGTTGAATGGCCCTCTTGTAAAAATGCAATGTGTACCTCTCTCTTATTTTTTTTCCTCCTGAAGTTCTAAACAAATCTTACATCAGTTTTGTAAAATGTGCCGCTCTGTTACGTTCCTTGGGCCAATTCTAAAGGTCAGAGTTCTACAGAGTGCAGGAAGTCTTTTTTTGCAAGACTCCGCATGGCTGAAAAGCCATTTGTTTGCCAGCCAAGCTCAGCAAAGACCATGCTTCAGAAATCAATGGGTTCAGGGCTGAATCCAGATCCAGCAGGAGCTGAGACTCTCACCTTCACAACTTGTGTTCTCACCATTTTCAAAGCCTTCTGGCAAAAACACTAAGAACTGCAGGGTGACTTCATTATAGCCACAGGACTCACAACAATTTGTCAGGTTCTCGGGGAGGACAAACAAGACAATGGATTCAGGGCCAGCTGGATCTACCAGCCATGAACCCCTCCTGTAAGCATTTCCAACTCTGTTCCACCATTGCGCCCGCCCCTTCTCTCGGGGCATCTCTGTGTTTCGGGCTGAACGATGTCCACAGTCGAAGACGAGCACCCCGGAAGCACTCAGCTCTGTTGCTGGCAAATCTAATAAGTAGCATGGTGAGCACGGGTCCAATCCAGGGGACTGCACTCTGGTTCTTGGGCTGGAACTCGAAGCAACAGGTTCCCAATAGCAAGAGTAGTTGGAAGACTGGGGTGTGAAGAGAGGGAAAAGATTACATGTCATAAGAAAAAGGAAATTACGTTGATAATGATTCCTGGAGTCTCTGCCAGCAACTTCAGCCAAGTTGCCTGCAGGTTCTTAAAAATGTGCCAAACGTGGCCTGATGCTACCCGGATTAAGAGCATTCCTCACACAGATCAAAGGAAGACCCTCAGAATGATTTCTTAAGTTCAGCACAAATATAGTCTCCAAAACAGAAGACCTCCAGAATGCTAGAGTTAGCACGTATTAAAAGAATCTCTCAGATCACAGCAGGACTAGTCTTTACTGTTACAAGGTTCATTCATTCGTTCATTCATTTGTTCATTCAATGTATTTGGCGTCCATAAAAGCGGTGTCACTTCGTGGCAATCTGGAGCTCGAAGGGAAGGGAACATCGTGGTTGGAAGAGTGGGCTCTGGTGATGTTCAGCTCTCTGACTGGTCATTGTAACCTCTCCAAGCCAGACCTACTTCACAGAGTCACTGCCAACCAAATGAGATAATGACAAAAGTGCCAAACCAGGACAGGCGCAAAACAATCAAACAAACAAAACCAATAATTTCGAATCTGAAGGAAACGTTTCTTGAGATTAAAAAAAAAAAAAAAAAAAAAAAAAAGCATTGTAGCATTGTGTGTGAGAGCGTCCTAAGACTTGTGGAACACTGTCCACTGTCTAGATCCTTAACCCTAAAATGCATTTCCTCTTCATGAATACAACTGTCCTTCCCTAAAGTAGATGCTATTAAGTTACTCATGGGTACTCAGATTGTTTTTTTTTTTTTTCCTTCCACAGTCTGGAAGGCAGCAGGGTGGGTGGCTGTGGGGCCCACGTTGGGACAGCCTCTGAGTCGAAACAAATCCCATATTGTCTGGACCCTAATGAAATTGCTTCTGGCGTCTCCAGGAAAGTGTTTACTCGCCTCTAAATTAACTCCATTGTCCATCTGAGAAGAAAGTAAGTCGGCTATCAAAAGGAAAAAACGGGGTAGGCACGGAGTTCTTGCTTACAGCGGTAGGTTTTATTTTATTTTTTTAATTTTGGGGGGCTTGGGGGCTGTTTTTCCACAAGTCACTTTATGTCCCAAGACAAAGTCTGATGTCGTGGCTCTGTCCCGAAATGCATTTTCTCAGAACAGCCTTGGGCTCCCCGGTCTGTGCTCCCCTCGGGCTGCCTGCAGACCCTTTTCCTCAAGTGATGGACTCCTCTCTTGCGGCCAGTCAGCACCTGCTCTCAAAACCTGATCCCTCTCTGGTTTGTTTCAAGTGGAGCCAGGGGATCCGGACTTAATTAGCAGTGATATATCTCTCATACTGATCAGTTCCATCCAGCTTCCCCCTGGGGCCCCAGATTTGTCTCTATTTGGAATCCCCGAGCTTGCTGGGCGGCTTGTGTTAGCTGGCAGACGCTTGGAGAGCATGCGGGGTGGAAGGCTTGCTCGGCTCGCCGGGTGGCGGAGCAGGCATCCTCGGCGGGGCTGGGGTGGAGGCAAGTCCTGGCGGCTTCCTTCAGCCCAGCGCCCACAGCCAAAGGCCACACTCAGAGACAAGCCCCTCCTCAGACACCGGAAGAGACTCGGGGAGGCTGTGAGTGACTGGAGCCGGTGGTCACCCTCACCCACTGAAGGAAGCAGCATGGCAGAGGCCTGGGTGTTGTGAGCTTGCAAATGGCCTTTGGGCTGCTGAGGAAGGATTTGTTTTTTTCATGAGGGGAAACCGCCTCCTGTTCTGTACCATCTCGAGCCAAAATAACATGTTTTGGCAACCATTATTTGGCAATTAGGGCCTCAGCTCACTGAAAGCATTCTTCCATGCAAAATATGCCTTGGAAAGAAAACACTAAACCACATCTGAGTGAAAATATAGGAAGTGAACAAAGGGGTGACTGAGCAGGGAGAGTCAGCAAGGGGCAGGCAGGCAGGAGCGCTTTGGAGGAGGGCGCTTTGGCAACTAGACCATTCCATTGCCCAGACTCCAGCTCCAGCCCAGTCTAGGGAAGGATTGAAGACTTAGCATAACAGGGTACTGTGTGTTGCCCTCCATTCCCGGCCCTCAAAAGAGGCTTCCAGCAGCATCTAAGGGGAGGCAAAAGAGGCACGTCTGCAGGTCAGTTCACCCGTCTAGCCTCAGCCAAGACTGAGCGGGGAAGGGAACAGGGCCTGGGATCCTTCTTGGTTCTGATTCCTCTCTCATCCCGACATCACTCCTGAGCCAAGCATCTGAAAGCAGAGACATTGCTCTTCCCAGCATTCCACGGAAGCTGCATCCTTTGCTAAAGAGAACAACCAAGCAGTTTAACATCCAGACAATACAACATTGCAGGAACACAGGGAGAGGATGACTCAGACAGCTGTGTTTTCGGAGATGTTCCAAGCACACATGTTGCCATATGCTGCAGTCTTCTGTCACATACGGTCTGCCATATTCTCTCTTTACCGTCCTTACTCACTCCCCCAGTTTGCCCACTGAAAAACTGTAAAGATTAGGCAGGAAGCAATACACAGTTACACGGTGCACACAATAACACGCCTGTACAGTGGGCTCAGCAAAAGCCACATCCTCCAGAGCCGGGGCCAAGACACCTGGACTCCCTTCCTTAGAAGCCCAAATACCACCTGTAAATGATTTCCAAAAGAAGCGTTAGTGGATACTATTGTTGACTGAGATAACCAAATTGATTCTCTATCAAAATGCACCTATCTCATGAACATACTGGGTTTAATCTTACAATTCTTAATGTTTCCTTTATTACTAGGATGAGTCTTCTAACATCGAACATTAGCATAGGATAATTCTGGATTGCTTATGACCAGCCACGGAATGAGCTGGAGGAGGGAAGGGTAAATGTTCCTAGAACTTGCTGTAATCCTCCTGTCTCAGTCTCCTGAGTGCTAAGATATAGGCATGATTTGCTAAATCTGGGTTACTTACTAATTCTTAGATGTTATAGTTTAACAATTGTAATATAATTTAGATATCATAACATAATTTATCTATTATTTAATGTAGCCATTCTTAAAGGGTAAATTTCATGGAATGAAGTATTTAAATACTTGTTATGTGTTTATGTGAATGTATGTGAGCTTGTGTGAGTTTCTGTGTATCATGTTCATGCAGGTACCCATAGAGATACAAGATCCCCCCGGAACGAGAGTTGCAATTGGTTGTGAGCCACTTGATATCAATGCTGAGAATGGAACCCAGGTCCTTAGCAAGGGCAGTAAGGGCTCTTAACTACTCAGCTATATCTCTAGCCCTATCAATGAACGATTTCTAATTTAAGCAGAGGGACCATTTTTTTTCTATTTCTTATAATCATGTGATATGATTTGGTCATTGCACTGTTTTTCTGAAGTCAGCTTTTGAAGTATTGGAACTGTGAAATTAAAGCATGATATCTTCAGTTAGTATATACCCAATTTAAATATTCTAGTGATCAAAGACCAAGGTGTTTAAGTAAAATATGAATCAAACATGATGCATAGTCTCGGATCTTACGTGAACTCTAATTTTGCATTAATGATATCTGTGTTTCACTGAACAAGTCAGATTATCAGTGTTTTCAGTTGTGTGTTGTCTCTTTAACCAAGTCAAATGTTGAGTGTCAGCATAAGTGAGCCCACACAGGCATGGAGGAAAGGTCTTGTCAGTTTGCCTCTGATCTGGCCAGCTCTCCATGTCTCCCCTTCCTCTCGTTCAAGGACTGTAGTCTGGGTAAGTATGGAAGGTTGGTGATGGGACTATGTGCACATTTTGACCTGACTTTCTTCTGAAAACTTTAGAAAGAATTCTTCCCACAACTAAATTCAGTCTTTAAAACCTTTAAAGTACAGACTATAGTTTCTTCTGGGAAATTATTAGAGAAAAAGAGTTATCTCAACTTTTAAGGTCTTAAAATTGTTGGGAGGCCAGAGTTTCTCAAAGGAGCCTCCCAGGACTCCATCCCTTTGTATGCCTGGAATGCTACCCTCATGGAGTTGCCTCTTAGAGGGCAACTTGTATCTGATGCCAAGAGTAATCCAATGTCACAGGAAGAGCATGTGACAGATATAGAAATTGATTGCATATGTTTTAGTTATTGTTATGGATGGCAACTGGAATATTCTACCAAAATGTTGTCTTATCCCAAGTCTGAAGGCATTCTGACCATAAAAACAATGAAGTAATCCTATTTTTGCCAACATTTGAAAGAATCACAGAACTAAAAGAAATGGCAAGGAAAAGCTTATAGAATAACTTTCAATAATCAGCCACTCTTTAGAATGTCAAAAGTCAAATAAACCGATATGTTATATAAGAGAAGTTATTTATTAAATTAATAGACAAGTACTAAAGTCCAACAGATTTCACATACACAGATTCTAACCAAGCTTTTTAGGGACTAAATTTTTACAGGAGTGTGAGGTCAAGAGTGTCATTGAATAACTCTCTAAGGCACGTACCCTTAAATAGTTCAATACATTGGCCTAAATAAAAATGTCCTTACCACCTTAACATGAGTCTTTATTACTAATTGGTTTAAAATGCAGTTTAGAAGCAGGTTTACTCAGTATAATGCGCTTTTTCTTCTTAACAAGTTTGTTGGTGAGTTACCAGTAAGGGTTCTTTATCCACAGTTCATAGGTGATAACATTGCCATAGTAGCACATGGGTGTCAATCTCCTGTAGCCTTTCATTTCTTCCTTTCTTAACATCAACATGCTTTCTGAAAATACTTTGAACCACTTTTGCCATGAAGTCCTAAAAAGTAAAGCTAAGAAAATAAGGGGGTGGAGAGAGGACTCTGTGGTTAAAAATTTTCATTGCTTTTCCAGGGGACACAGTTTGGCTTACAGTACCCCCATATGACAACTCACAGCATCGATAACTCCAACTCTAGGTGACCCAGTACCTTCTTCTGGATACATGCATGCATGTGTGAACACACAGAGACACACAAGTAAAACAATAAATCTTTTTTTTTTTAAGTTAAGGAAGCAAATAAAAGATGTCTATGGGGCATCCAGTGGCTGGTGAGGTTGCTCAGTGGATAGAGTTCTTTCTCTGAGAGCAGAGAGTCCTGAGTTTCATAATTCTGCTCCCATGTAAAAGGGTCATGGGTGCCTATAACCCCAGCATTATACGGTGGAGACAGATGGGCCCAGCTAGCCTAACCTAAACGGGAGCTCCTTGTTTAAAAGGACCCTGTCTTGAAGTAATAAGGCAGGGAGTGGTGGAGTGAGACACCCCCAAGTCCTGCTCTGGAGTTAGAGTCTGCATACTGGTACACTCAAGTGCAGACATCACACAAGCACACCAAAATAAAACCAGATACCTGTGAGGTATGGCAGGGAAATGAGCAGTCTGAAACAAAAGCAAGCAGGGTCCCAGCAAAGGAACAACATTATTCAGAAAAGTGCATGCCGGAACAGTGACAGAACCTAACTCCCAAGACTCAACCTCAAGCTGCCACCGCAAGGGCCCTTGGGATGAGCCAGGCATGCGTGCAGATCTGACTGGAGCAACTCTGCTGTGCAATGTAAGAATCAAGCTTGGAATAATAATTCCAAGTTCTGCAGTCCTACCCGGGGACAATGGGGAGGGCCAGTGAGCTACCGTAAGTGGTTCCTGGAACCTGGGACCCAGCTTTATCACGGTGTTATTTACTTGGTTAATGGGCAAGATTGTTACTGATTCAGCTAGAATTCCTATCTCTTAAAACGCCCACACTGTACACCAGTGTTTACACTCTGAACGACCGTGAGCCTTTGTGCTTCATAGTCTATATGCAGAAAACAACTTTAATAGTAAGCCCCCTCCTGTCTTCCTGCTCCCGCCCCGCAAGGCAGAAGCAGGCAGCTTCTGGCTCCAAAATGCAAAGTCTTGTCTGAGTCTCTGTGTGGAGACAGTAGTATTTTAATTCTCTGCAGAGAATTAGAGAGTTGTCTCCTTTATTTCCTGTTGACTCAGCGATCTTCTTCCCACATTTTGGGGTTTGTGGTAAATGAGGAATTTGTATTTGGCCTACTAGAAACAAGGGCCGTGAAGGGGCTACGATCACATGAACCCTACGGGGTTTTTTTTGTCTGTCTCCTTCTAAATAATCTGAAACTCTTCTCAGAGATCCATTAATATTCATAAATACTATTTTATATGCTAAAAGCAGAACATTGGTGATAGAATAAATGATTAAAAATACCATATAAAACAGTTCTAATATTTTCAACTCCCTTAAAATTATTTCAAAAACAAACCAGCCCTTGTAAATGATATACAAAGCTTCATTGTGTTTCAACCACTACTTTCTCTCTCTCTCTTTCTAACACACACACACACACACACACACACACACACACACACACACACACACACACTTCAAATGCTCACTATCAAGGGGGAATTCTCAAATTAATAATGATTACAAATTTTAAAATATAAATTCTTTATGCATATTCCAGCACATACTGCAAAAGGACTTGTTGCAAATTTGATCCAATTCATTTAAAAGTTTTTGAAAGATTCACAAAGGTTTTACCTTTTTCTTACTTTCTATTTCTCTATTACTTAAGCAGTGCAAGGGGAAAATCCTTAGACCCACATAAATGTTCACAATTACCTTTATTTTATTTTGGGTTGTTTTGTTTGTTTGTTTTGTTTTGAGACAGGGTATGACTATGTTCTTCAGGCTAGTTTCAAATGTGCTCCCCTCTTGCCTGAACCTGCCAATTCCTGTGGCTGCAGATATGTGCTGTGGTACCTTAGATACAAGTTTTACTTTAGATTTCTCAACTGGAAGGAATTAACAATTGCAATCATATACCATTATGTATATGTAACACTTTATATATGTAACTAAGTTTGTATATATTTCTAATTTAAACACTTCCAAGTATACAGTTCAGAACTGTGTGGTCATTGTCACGACTCTCTCCAGAATGCCAAGTTATTTAAACACCAAATTTAAAATTCTTCCCAAGAGAATTGTCCTAATCCCCAGGATAAAACTGGGAGTTATGGGATTCCATTAAGAGTGGCTTGGGGATAACCATTTTGGTCAGGTCTGCTCTGGGTGCTTGGAATTTGGCCTCTGTTGTTGAGCAGATGCAGGGAGTAGACACATTCACACACACAACAAAGCCTTCATCCTGAAGGCAGACAGGATGCTTCTGTTTGAAGTGCACAGCCAATGGTGAGGGAATAAATGATGAGGTCAGGGGCTAAAATCAACAGGGAGACAGGGGGCACGCAGAGTTACCCCAGGGAACTCTGTAGGTGGGTTCTCAGTGGCAAGCATCCCGGAGTCGTTCTCATGTGTATTCCACAGATGACAGCTTCTTATCTAAAATTTCCTTTACTGTTTTGCCTCTGTGCATTCTGGGAAGGAACAAACTCCTAGACATTGTAATACTATAGTCTATCACATTCAACATATTTTGAAACACAATATTTGGTGGAAGGAAGAAATACAGTCTGTGACTGTTCCCCTGTAGCTTGTAAGGCTTCTTATTCTTTTGCTTTTGTTAATATGGGCTAGAGTTCCATGTATGCTGTTGTTCGGTAACTGGAAAAGGAAGGATAAGGTTTGCTGAGGCCTTATCCAGATAGCGCTCAAAGGGAATGCTGTATGAGGCCCTTTCCTTGAAAAAGGATGAGGGGAAGCCTATAGATCTGTGAAATCAAAGCCTTAGGAGTCCATAGTAACATGTGGCCCAGAATCAGGAGGAGAGAGCTGTTCTCTCAGCTGTTGAAGGAATTTTCCAACCCACCAGCCAACTCCCAAATAACCACACAGAGACTTATTATTAATATAAATTGTCAGCCAGTAGCTTATTCTTGTTACTGACTAGCTCTTCCAACTTAAATGGACCCATATTTCATATCTATATCTACCATGTGGGGCAGTGCCTCTCTTTAACATGGCATGTTCATCTTGCTTCTGGTGACTCTGCCCTTTTTCATCCCACAGAGCTCCTCTCTGTCCTCAAGTCCTCCTTCTGCCTAGCTATTGACCATTTACCTCTTTATTAAACCAACAAGAGCGGCACATCTTTAAACTGTACAAAAAGACTGTTGTGCAACACTTGGTATCTGAACAAAGGATGGCAGGGTCCTGATGTTACGAAGAAGAACCATTTCCTGGCTGTGTTTCCTGTTTGTTTGTTTTGTTTTGTCACGGTGGGACAAGCAATAGTGATCTGGGAAGAAGAGCCACAGCTGAGAAAATGCCTCTGTCAGATTGCCTTTGTTCCAGTCTGTGGATTATTTTCTTAGAGTCCAGCCCACTTTAGTTGATGCCAGCCCTGGGCAGATGGTCCTGAGTGCTACAAGAAAGCAAACTAAGCAAGCCATGGGGAACAAACCAGAGAGCAGCATGCCTCTGTGGCCCCTGCTTCAGTTCCTGCCTCCAGGTTCCTGCCTAGGCTTCCCTCCACGCTGGACTGTAACCTGTAAAGCAGATAAACCCTTTCCTGCTCAGAGCTGTCTTTGGTCAGTGTTTAATCGTAGTGACAGAAAAGCTAACTCCAGCCATGGCTTAGAGATCCTACTGCTGCCTTCGGGAACAGTGACAGCACAGTACTCTTCAAGTGGGTTCAGGAGGGGTAACACTTTGGAGACAAAGCAGAAGGATGTAACGGGGGTCCTGAGGTGACAGTATCTGGCAGCATGATTTGTGGACAAATCAAGAGTTTACCCTATGGGGATTTCTACAGACACTGAGGAGGAGTTGTGAATCATAACATATTATAGGGCAGAAGCCTTAATCTAACTAACCTTTGAGTCCTAGTATATGAATACAAAATATTGCATCTTTTACTCCTAAGTTTCTTCTGTCAAATGACAGATATACTGGTTACTAACAAAAAAATATAACTTAATCGTGTATGGATAAATATCTCAACAAAAGCACCATGGCTGCAGTCAGAAGTATCTTATAAATATTTGCAGAGCAGAGATAAGGCACTATGTTATTGGCAAGTAGAGAAGAGGTTGCAAAATGTTTACCTCCATGCAGGATACACAAAAGTTAATTTGTTCAACTGAGAAACACGTTCAGAGGTTCCATTATGATCTATGCTTTTGGAATAAAACTATGAAGATCTGGGTTTTTTTTTTACTATGTGTTAGCTAGTTTCATGTCAACTTGACACAAGCTAGAATCATCTGAGGACAGGAACTCAACTGAGAAAATGCCTGCAAAATATTGGGCAAGCCTAGTGGGCACTTTTTTGATCAATGATTGATGTGGAAAGTCCAGACTACTGTAAGCAGTGCCACCCATGGCTAGGTGATCCTGGGTGCTATAAAAAGGCAGACTGAACATAACACAAGGAGCAAGCCAGTAAGCAGTGAACCCCCAAAGCCTTGGCATCAGCTTCTTCCTCTAGGTCTTGTCATGAGTTCCTGTCCTCTGTGATGGAGTATGGCTTGGGAGTTATAAACTGAAATAAACCTTTTCTTCCATAGGTTGCTCTTGGCCAGCATGGTGTTTTATCATAGCCACTAAGACAGCTATTGGTACCAGGAGTGGGGTACTGTTTTGACAGACCTGATTGTGTTGTTATGAGAGAACTGCGAAGGACTTTGGAACTTTGGGCTAGAAAGGCCATCGAGCGCTCAGAGCTTAATTAGCTATTGTGGGAATGTGGGAGGTAATGCTGAAAGTGAAGATGGTGGAGGCCTGGCTTGTGAAGTTTTAGAGAGAAATTTGAGAGATCCCTATAGATTCTTTGGGGGCCATTTGATATTTTGAATGGTCCTAGTCATCTGGGGCCAAAAAAAAATCAACTATATTAACAAAAGACCAGAGCCACTGAAGTGAGACCTTTCTTTGCTGACATAATACTAGTGAGCTAAGGCTGAAGAATCCATTGTGATTAAAAAGAGACCATGGTCACTGAGGTGAAATCTGGGAAACGCTTCCTCAGGGCCAGCTCATGGAGGCTCTCGAGCAGAGGGAGCAAAGGCTGCACTTTGTACTGGTATGTTTAAGAGCCTCCCAAGTGGCACTGGTTTTGAAGTAGTAAAGAAATTATCAAGATTTTCTTTATCACAGCAACAGAAACCTTAACTAAGACAGATGGACAAGTACCAAGTTTACTGATCTGGTTAAGACACAAGCTGGGTGTAAGGCCAGACACTAAGTAGCTGAAGAACAGTACATTCTGTCTCCCAGCTCTAGGGTCCCTGTGCACTCGGCCTTCTCAGCATCTTACTTACTTGGGGCATCTGGGTGTTTTCCATGCCATGTGGAGGGAAGACTCAACATGTGGCCAGCTTTGTTGTACCTAAGCATGATACATTTCTCTGACTAGTCACTCAAAGAACTAGACATAAGCTACAGTCTTCTCTTCCAGAGACCCAGTTAAGCCCCAGGATTCCCACAACAACTTCAGTCTTACTTCCCTGGTTTCTTCTACCATAGCCCCAGGTCTCTACCCTAAGCCCTGCTTTTTGCTTTGCCCATTGCCCTCTGGATGCACAGGACACCACCACACATCATAGTGCAACATTGACCTTCTATAGTCCATGGTTATCTCTATAATCCACACTCTAGCTCTTTTGTTTCCTTAGAACCTGAACATCTTCACTTCTCTCAACAAAGCCTGGATCTCCCTAGTGCAAATCCTGGCTTCCACATCTATTTTCCCCGAAATGAGTGTCAACAGACTGTTTTTGGAAATCCAGACCTCAACACTGGCTCCTTTGTTCTTGGCCATTTCTATCGCCTTTCCCTGAAGCAAGGGGTACTCTTGGCTGCAATGGGCACTAACAAGAATAACCAGGAAGGAAAAAAATCCACATCTAATAATACTTTAAAATACCGTTCCACTGGAGAACATGAAGTGGATGCTGAAGTTGGAAACTTTGCATTTATAGCATTACTGCTTTCACAACTGCAAGGTTTTCCCTCGACCCTGAGCATGGACTCATCCTAGCTATATGTTGAAAAGGTGATTTTGCCTTTTTTAAAGACAGGAAGCAAAGTAGCCATACCTGTTGAGAAGAACATGATTATTATATAATGAAGGAAATAAAGTTCCAAAGCAGCTGGAGGGTCAAGAGGCTAGTGGTACCTTTGGAGATGGACTGATTGGGAGTTATCTGAGTGGCAATTAATAACATTCCCAAATTTGTGATTTCAGCTCCAGTCACGCTGCTGTAAAAGATCTCTCCATTTTGTGCAACGGAACCGGAGGACAGCTAAAACCTAATGTGTTCTCACTTTTGCATTGCTTTCAGATTTCCATGTATCTGTACCATTCCCCTCTACACACAGCATCCGCTTTTACCCTCTGGGGGTGGGGTAAGAAAGTCACATGTTACCTCAGTGTCAGCTCACCCTCACTGCACTCAGGTACCATGTCTTCCCTACTGAGCCAATGGGAAATGTGCAAGATACAAGTAACATTTGGTACTAACACAAGTGCCAATTCTTTAGTCATGATTTACAAAATGGTTTATGTATTTTATTAACTCCAATGTTGTTTGTTTATTGGGTCTTTTTCTGTTTTGTTTTCAGACAAGGTCTTACTCTGTAGCCCAACTAGTCTAGAACTCACTATATAGCCCAGGCTGGCCAATGAGACAAGTCTCCTGCCTCCGCCATCCAAATACTAGGATTGCAGGTATTGGCTACCACACCTGGATCATATTTTATAGATGAAGAAATGGCAATCCAGGGAGACTAAATACAAGTGCTCGAGCTAGTGTATCTTCAATCACATGTGACATTGATTCCTTGTCTGACATGGTTCCTTGGCTTCTCAACTTTATGCACAACTCATCTTGTCCATGGCTATTTCTTTTACCTTTTCCTATGAAACAATCTCTCTACATAGCGTCCTGAAACTAGACTGGCTTCAAACCCACAGACACACCTGTCTTTGCCTCCCAAGTGATGGAATTAAAGGCGTGTGCCACTGTGCCTGGCTCTGGGTAGCCTCTTGACCCAAACACACCCCAACCCTTCTCTTTCTGTCTGGTGCGGGGCACTCTGATGTGACACCCACCTGTTTACGAATGACATTGGGTCATTACGGGAAGTCAACAGAGCACAGAGGTGACTGAGTGGTTCTCCCATGAAGCAGGGAAGCCTGGAACAGAACCAAGAGACTAAAGGGCCACTGTGAATGCCCTCCCCTCTCTTGTCTGCTGATAGCTCTCTGGGCTTCCAGTTGAAAGGTTCACAAATTGATTTGTGAAAAGAGAAGTCCTGAGGGCTTGGACAGACCAGAGTGAGTGCACGGCAGGTATCACTCCAAGGGAGACTGGCATTTAGGAAATGGGAGTTTCATAGGCGGATAATCTCTCTTGAACCTTTGGATCAGAGGGAAGAAAAGGGCAGGAAGGAGAACAGAATTTTTATAGCCTTGTATATAAAGATCTTCTTGTAAAACCAAACTTCAAAGGGGCAGAGCATATCGCTGCTTTCCGAGGAGTCTCACTAATTATCACAGCATCTCAGCAAGCAACGCACACTGAAGGAGTATTCCTCGGATGAAGAGACTGAGTAGAAAATGGCTTGATTACTGGCAAGCAGAAAAATACAGCATGGTGTGTTTCCAGCTTCCTAATGTGTCAGCAACCTCTGGTAAGCTCCAAGCACTTCTAAAAGAAAAGTCTGTTTAGACCATGCTGGGTGCCAGGCACTATGCCTGGGACCAGAAAATTGTGCCCTGGCCTAGAGGGCTCTCCTGTGACCTGGTCACCAATGAAATTTGCAAGTGGTCTATGCTGGCATGGCATGCTAAGCCCAGAGCTATGCATGTGAACAAAGAGAAAAACATTAGGGAGAGGAGCAGTCCCTTGTGCCTAGGAAGGTTCAAGAAGACTTTGCATCGTCTTCACGAGACCTGGAGAGCTGCTCCAACAGAGAGCTGGATTAACACTGGGAAACATCTGCTGGTAGAAGACCAACACTCATTCCTTGGTGCTGTGCTTTCATAATCTGCCAGACTTCATTGTCCACACCCACACCCCCCCCCCAGCAAATACGTCGATCTGTGCCATTGTAACCTTACACTCCTGCTCACTACTTACCACGCACAACGTTAATGCTGTGCCGTGAAGTATTTCACTTAATCCTGCAGAGCAAAGTACACCGCTAAAAACACTTCCATTCCCATTTTATAGACGAAGGTTGGTAGGGTGTGTCTCTTGCATGTTTGGTCACCATTGGCCTTATGTGTCTTCACCACCCAAATGGCTCTGCTACACCAAACAGAAGGGAGGTTGTCTCCTGGCTTGTAGTTTTGTGGGCCACATAGACGAGCTGATTGACCATGGTGCCACCAGTTCAGAACCATTCATCTAAACATTAACGGTGAGTTATCCGCGAAGCTTTTAAAGCTTCGTCTGAAAATATTCTTGAGTGGCGGTGTTAAGCCAAAGCGCCTAATTAGAGATGACTTAGAGTAATCCCTCCCTTTGTCACTCACATCTCTAACCGTGGAAATCCTGAGGCTTTTACCTGGGCCACAGAAACCACACTTCCAAGGACATGCTGAGTCCCGTGGCTTGTAGCCTTCCGAACCCAGACAGTGTACGGCTCTGAGACTCATCTCCACTGTTCCCTTAATGGAATATTCCCGTTTCCCCATTCTTCCTGGAGGAGTTAAGCAGAATCTCACAGCAGAGAGCCATTTACAGTAGTGGTCTCAACCTGTGGATCTCGACTCCCCTGGGGTCAACCGACCCTTTCACAAGGGTGGCATATCAGATGTTTGTATCACGATTCATAACAGTAAAACTGCAGTTATGAAGTAGCTTTGAAAATCATTTTATGGTTGGGGGGTCGCCACACCATGAGGAGCTGTATTAAGGAGTCGCAGCATCGGGAAAGTTGAGGGTTTCTGATTTAGAGAAAAGTGACTAGCCAAAGAATTAATTCTTCAGAGAGTTAGGATATGTACAATTTTTACCTTGTTTCCTTCTTTTCCTTCGTGTGTGTGTGTGTGTGTGTGTGTGTGTGTGTGTGTGTGTGTGTGTGTTGTTGTTGTTGTTGTTGTTGTTTTGCTTTGTTTTGATTTTGAGTCAGGGTTTCTCCGCATAGCCCTGGGCTGTACTGCAAGTCACTCTGTAGAGCAGAATGGCCTACAGGCTTTGCCTGCCTCTGCCTCCTGAGCGCTGGGATTATATTCAGTGAGAAACAGTACCTAAACTTCAAATTTTAGCTTTAATTGCTTGAGTTTGAATCTCTGCCTCTGCTTATTGAGCAATGGGGCTATTTAAATGTCACTTGTCCTGCTAAAATACAGGTGATAACTGTACAATGTTCTTAGATTTATGATTTCACAGATACCTCAACATTTATAGGCAAGGCATCAATAACTATACTCAAACCATTTAGCCCCATTTTTTACAGGGGTTGACCTGCTAGCCTGGGCTAGTTTGTCTCTCTTGTAATTAGATGTGACCATGTTACAACTATCTCCATGAGAATGTGAGGGAAGGCAGGTTCAAGACTTCACGATCAGGAGGTAGGACACAAAGGGAGAACCTCTCATTCTTTTTCTTCTTCCTCCTGCCTAAAAATGGGAAGAACTCCAACAATCATGCCAGTTGTATGCCAAGGAACCATTACCCTGACCTGACTCTGTGGTTAATGACATACGGCAGGGAAGACATTACCAAGCATCCATACTGGATGAGTCAGTAGATGCTCTGCATGTGCATACAATAACGGTATCTGAGGTATGGACTAGTTATGAGGATTGAGAAAGAGTTACCAGAACTGAGATCTTAGCGAGTGATGGTACAGATCATGGCTCTGCCTTGGCTTCATGGGGGAAGGTCAAAATAGAGGTTAAACTGGCCTTTGTGCTCACAACCTGTGTACAAATTCTGTTCTGTCTTGTTTTGTTTTCCTGAGAAACATGTTTAAAACGAGCCATGTTTTGTGACGGGGAAAAGAAAGAAATGAGCATTTCCTTCCTAGTCAAGGGCAGCCTGGGAAACCTGAGGGCAGAAGCTGGGACTGCTTTGCATTATCGCCCTGGTGCTGGTTCGCTTCTGTAGGGAAACCAGGGTATCTGAGAGCTCCGTGGCTGCTGCCTCTGAACTTCCTTTTTGACTCAGAAAATGTCCAGGCAGATTACCAGAGATGCAAGGTCAAATAGATAAGAATCTGAGAGTCAAACAAAATTCTCTATTTAATGCCAACAACTGCCCTTCCAAGCTTGGGTTTGGCCTCTGGTGGACTGTTGGATTAACTGTACACTCATTTCCTTGTCCATTTGCAGTTAGGCAAAGTAATGAAAGGACTCAAAGTAAGGACATTCTTGGTGTAAAATAGCAAACACTACACAAATAGTATGATTTATCTTTGGGATTATACACATGTAGCATGTGCACATATGTGCACGTATATTGGGGAATACATCCCCTCCTCAAAAATAACATAAACAGTTGACCTGCAGTTCTTCCTAGCTGTTCATTTTCTCTGCCTGTAATTAACTTTGCATGGGACTAGAATAAAATGAGTTGTTTCCCTGCTAGCATATCGATGAAAGTCACTTCTGGGCTAATATTTTATTAATATAGCTTCCAACATTGCTCAAGGCTTCACATTCAGAAAGTGTTAAATGCTCTGCTCTGGTTGTGATGTAAGTAGTGATGGAGATTCAAAATTATGCATCTACTTCTCTACGTGTACTCTACTTTTAGTGGGCTCTGAAAAGCAGTATTAAGGATTTAGGAGCCCGATGGTCTCTTGACCTTTTGACTCAAACTGAGCATCTCATTTTCTCCAGGCAATTTCTGTCACCTACGACAGGTATACCAAGACCCCAGAATGGTTTAGAAAGAGTAATTAACATGAGGAGAAAGACTACCCCACAATCAATCACTGTAAATAATAAAACAGCAGCAATACCCCCATGCCCACTCCCAGAGACAAACATTCTTTTTACAGACTCTCATTTCTACAAATGCTCTGTTGGCTACCCAGGATTCCCTCACATCAAAATCAGTCATTCAACTTCTAATGAAGATAGATGGACATCTGATGGGAGGTGTCATTCTGTAAATATGTTTCTCATATTGGTTAATGAATAAAGCACTGTTAGCCAATAGGAAAGCAAGATAGGCGGGACTAGGAGGAGAGAGGAAGTAGTAGAGAAGAGATCCAAAATGGAGGATAGAGAGAAGAATGCCAGCCCCTCTCTCCGGTAAGATATGACCACATGGAGATGCTTAGATTAATAGAAATGGGTTAATAATTAAGTCAGAGCTAGCTGATAAGAAACTAGTAACTGTCCTACAGCATTAAATCAAATAGAGTCTCTGTGTATTATTTGGGGCTGGCGTGTGGGACCAGATCAGCTGGCAGGAAAACCCTTACTGCTAACAGACATCTCTAAGGATGTAATGATTATGCATATTGATGTATCAGTGATATATACATAGATACATATATATACATATATGTGTATATATATATACACACACATATATATGTCATAGACAAAAAATGACATATGCACTGAGCACACTCACAAATGTGTATTTCATGAAGCATTTTTTTAAAGCATGAAAAGTTGGAAATAGTCTAAAAGCCTACCAATAAGAGAATTGAAGAATAAATTCATGAAATGGATATGCATATTGCAGTAAAACTTTAAATCTTTTGTTACAAAACTGTATGAACAAATAATGCTAATGGTAGACCTGTGTGTTCAATGTAATGCCATTTATATAAAAGCCAAGAGATACAGAGCCCAACTGTTTTGTGTATGGATATAGATCGACTTTGCTGCAGCAATGTATGAGTTTAAAGCATGTCTGGCTGTAACTAAAGACCAAGTTTAGGGTAGTGGTTATCTCTAAGCACAGCAGGAATGTGAGAAACATGGGCTCAAACATATTTCTAACCATCTGTTGACAACAAGAAGATCTGAATAAACTTGGCAAAAGACAGCTGGTCATAGCTTTCAGAGCTTTTTAGAGATTCATATTGTTTTCTGGACTTTGCCTACCTTGCTCAAATCATAGAACTTCCTTAACTGTTCTGTGGTGCTGGATATCAGGTCAAAGACTCCAAGCATACCAGGCAGACTCTGTTACATTGAGGTATGGTGGAAGCCATTTTTGAAATTGTATAATCACACAGGGTTTCACTGAGTTCCTCTGAATGCTCTTCATCTCACTCTGTTGCCCAGGCAGAGCTTGGATTCATGGTCCTCCTGCCTCAGCCTCCTAAGTTGTCGAGTAGCTACTCTACGAGAATGACCTCCCAAATGTTTCCTTGATTGATGAGTATGTCTAGATGTCATTGGTCCATTTATATACATGTACTCCAGGGGATGCTGGCCATTGCTTTCCCAGATAGTACAGCTGTGAATAAGCCAGCATGAGGCTGAGATAACATCCCAAGGATCCTTGTGATACAGCTGCATATAGCACTCAGCAACATTACATACCAAGCACTTACTACAGGCTGCACTGGAAACTTACTGTACTCTTTAAAGTATTTCCAAGGAGAGAATATTATTTTAAGGTCCATTTTATAGATGAGGAAATTGAGTTGTTGAGAGCAGTCAGGCCAAGGTCCCTTGGTTAAGTTGAAGATGCCAAGAATTCCACCAGTTTCTCTTACACTCTATTCTATACAGCTTTCTTATGACTTGTGCCACAGCCTTTACAAAGAGTGATTTTTCAGAATTTTTACATTCAAAGGGCCACGGGTGTTCCCACTGTAGAATGTGTGCTTTCGCTCTCTACACAGCAGCTCCTTGGCCCTGGCTTTGGCTCTCCAGGGGAGCATTGCCGCCTGGCCAGTCTAGCTCGGTTGCCCTGCATGCTCAGAACAGCAGCCTGGCGACCTTGAAAGTTGTCCTGCCAATGAGACCTTGACTCTGGAGTCAGGTCAGCTGAGGTCTCTCATCGAGACAGCCCAGGAAGCGGGGACATTCATTCACAGTTTAGATCTATTCAACAGCAGGCTCGAAACAGAGATGTTGCAAATCCCATCAAAATCTCCTCCATTATGTGACATACTTTGTTAGAGCAGCATAAGGGGTTCGGCTCTGCTGGACCAAATCAAGTTGGTCTATGTGGAGTATCACATTTTACATTCAAATCCCTGTTAAACCCTCTGCTTAGGCTCGTGGTTAACAGTATTTTTATATCTGTCTTCAGAGATGACAGGCAGCCCAGCTCTCCAGCAGGCCCAGAGGCCTCTGCGCTGGCTGCTGCTGTTTGTAGAGTCAGGCTCCACACATGAAAGACAGCAATCCCACCACCCCAGTGTCTTCTGATTAGCTCAGAGAAAAGCTGAATGACAAACATCTTTCCAATCTGCCTGGCCCATGCAGGGAAATGGGGCAATCTGGCCTGAAAAGGGATTTAGACTTTTGTTGTGTGAGAGGGAGGGGGGAAGGAGCAAAAAAGCTGATTTAAATCCACCCACAATGCATTCCCTCTTGGTGAGATCTCTGAGATAAGAAGCAGCCTGGCTGGGGCTCAGACCCCCACCAGTCAGCCATCTTCCCTCTCCTGCCTCACCAATGGGCAGTCTTGGCCCTCAGGCAAAGTCAAATACTCCAGAGGTGACCGAGTTGGGTTGCTCAGCACAAGCTTGCTCTTTCAGCTTGTGCCTTACAATGTGTTTATTGATGACGAAAACCAGCCTACAACAGGTTTTTTCAATGGACTTCCTGGCTGAAATAAACATCCGGTAGTAGGTTATCTGCTATCTGCTTAGCCTCCCAGATGCTTGCTCTAATCATACTGGTGAGTATTAGTATTCAAAATAGTAAGTGCTAATTCATAAAGTGATCTAGAGGCTCATGTAGCAAAAACCGAGTAAAAATTGTGATGAGTTTATTGGAGACATTTCCCTAAAACTGTATGTTTATGTCTTCTCTCCCAATGGAGAGCAGAGCCCCACCGATACTGAAATTACACATAGTTGCTATAGTGATTCTTTTAACTGTATAAGTCAACAAAATATTTACCATATTTTATCACATAATTATATGTTCAGGTGAGAGGGTTTGGAGACATATACATATATATGTATATACATACATTCATATACCTATTTTAATAATCAAAAACCACGTGGGTGGATAACATTTATTCTGGCTCCAAGAAAGCCATCTCTTTTCTTTTTTGCTGTATACATTTGAGTGTGTCCACTATTGTGCTGGGACAATAAAAAGGTAAGGACTCACAAAAGTTCCTTTCCTAAAGGTAGGTATGAGGCCAGTGTTGCCTCCAGCCTCAGCGGGGGACACCTGGATCTGTCCTTGTGCTGCTGGCTTCAGTGTACTGTTCCTTCAAATGTAATTATCAGGACAAGTCTTCAGCGACCTCTTGTTGCTGCTGTATTTGGGAAACAGTATTCAGATGCAGATCGGCCTGAATCCCAGCAACCCATTCAACCCTGAGTGTGTGTGCACACGCATTTGTGAATACACGTCACCCGTGTATTTGCACTTATTCAAATGCCCCCTAGAGCATTTAAAACTCCTCCGTAAGAAGTCCAAATGAGGAAAAAACGCTGATATTTTTCCCAGACAACTTTGTCAATTGCTTTTGTGCTCTTATAAATATTTCATAGCAAATATTTAACATGATTCTTTCACCAGTCGGATCCGCTTTGAAATGCTTCTCAAAGTGAATTCTCCACTAACAATAGCTTGATGATGCTGCCTTTTTTTTTTTTTTTTCTTTCTTCTCTTAAGCACAGGGTCTGCTGCCATAGCAGCACGAATGGTTTTTTTTTTTTTTTTTTTTTTTTTTTTTATGGAAAAGAAAAGATACTTTGCATGAATTCAGTACTCCAGGAAGGTGGGGGAGGGGAAAGGCTCAGCACATGCGCACCTCAGATCAATGCGGGGCCGCAGCTTACCTTGCCCTCCCCTCCCCCAGCGCGCCTGCGATTATCGCGCAGCCGACATTAGAACTATAATGGGAAGTGACACGTTTATGTAAATGATCCACAAGCGGATTTCGCTCTTGTAAAACAGAGCAGTTACTTTGGGCTTTCTAATTATTTCATGCCTTGTGGTTCTCTCTGGTGGGGCAGAGCGACTCTTCTTGAAAAGTGGTCTGTGATTGACAGACTTCTGTCCCCCCGGAGCTCATTAGGGCTCAGGCTTTCAAAGATGGGAAATAACCCTAGCAGGCACCAAAAAAGAAAAAAGAAAAAAGAAAAAAAAAAAAAGAAGAAGAAGAAGAAAATAAGAAGGGGGGGGGGTAAAGAATTCACTCTAGCATCGACGACGCTGTAGTGGATTCATTTATTCATATTTATGTTTTGTTGGAGAATGACGCTGCCAGGAAATGGCACTGCTGCCTTCTAGATTTAACCAGGCTCTAGTTAGGTGTTTTGGATTTCTAAAACCCAGGTGTAGAACACCAGGTGTGGTGTAAACAGAAAGGGTACGAACTGCCACTAGGATTTTACACCATGAAAATTGCACCGGGCTCTAGTCCCCATTGTCACCCCGAAGACACAGCGTGACCCATTCCTTAGACAAATCAGCAGAGAATCAATGAAAGGAGCAAATACACGATTGATTGGGAGCCTGGTGAGAAGTCTGGGATGGGGGTGAGATGCCGGGAACACTTACACATTCGTTGACTGCCCACTCCTTACTGATGCATTAGAAAACGTAGATGGCCACTGTGCCTGTACCCCCAACTAGCCTGGGTCAGAAGCAGACTAAGCAGGGTCTGGAGGCAGCAGGAGCTACTGTGGGGGGCTTAGAATGTTCCCCAAATTGCTTGGGTTGAAGAGGGCCTCCAGGGTGAAGCTGCTTGGAAGAGCTGTGGGCCTTTTGGAGAAGGGGCCTAATGGAGGACCCTAGGACACATGGAACATTGTCCTGAAAGTCAGCATGGAACCCCAGCCCCTTCCTAAATGTGAGGTGGGCATTTCCCTCTGAGGCTTGCACTCCCCCTGGCTTCACCACAGGCCCAAAGCAATGGGACCAACCAATCATGTACTGAAACATCAAAAACAGGCCAAAGTAAAGCCTTCATCTTTGTGGGCTGAAGTATTTCATTACCCAGAGAGAAGCTGACTGAAGCAGCAGTTGACACAGGGTCTCTAATGAATGCGGCTGGAGGTAAGAAGGCCCATATGCAGCTAGCTCACAGGCCATGGGGCCAGAGTCTCAGCCACTACACTGAGATGCATAAAACTAGACCATCTTAGTTTCTACATCTGACTTGACTCTCAGGCCACAGAGCTTTGGATGGTAAGGGGAACAAACTCACCTTCTTAAAGCCCATTCAGGTTCCTCAGCAGTAAGTAGTATATCCTTAAGACTGGCTTTACCTGGCTTCTTTTGGATAAACATTTAGTTAGGTTCTGTGGAACAACTAAGCCCTAAAGGCCAGCCTACCTGGATCAGTCCTAACCAATTTTAAGAGTGTGCATAGTAAATACTTGCTGAAAGTCAACCTGGGTCTGCCTGAGGGCCCTGACAACAGCAGCAAGAGATGACCGACCAAGGGAAAGAGGCCATGTCACAGCAGCAGATGCCAGCACAACAGATGCCCACCCCCACCACAGGGTGGGGAGTATGTAAGGCCTGTCCCTTCCTTAATAAACTAAGCTTGTTGCTTTGACCTGCTCCCAGAATCTATGCCATTGATTTCATGTCTATTTGCCCCCTCCCCAAGGGAGACCTGTGGGACCCCGTAATAAGGTTCAATGACTTTCTCTTCTCAGAAGTCCCTGCAGCCTAGGCTTGCTTGACTAGGAAGGCATCTGGCAGTGCTGCAGGGGTGAGCTTTGAGGTCTCATATATGCTCAAGCCACATGCAGTGTCTCAGTTCACTTCCTGTTGCCTACAACATGCAGAACTCTCAGCTACCTCTCCAGCTCCACGTCTGTCTGTCTGCATGCTGCCCTGCCCCACCATGATGATAGTGGACTGAACCTCTGAAACTGTAAACCAGCCACAATTAAATGTTTTCTTTATAAGAGTTGCTGTGATCATGATGTCTCTTCAGAGCAATAGAAACTCTAAGATAAGGACCCTTGGGGGAAAAAAATTGCAATGTGGTAGCATATGCCTGTTTTCTTAGCAATGGGGAAGCAGAGGCAGAAGGACCTCTGAGGCTTGCTAGCCATTCAACCTAGTCTGGTAGATGAGATCCAGCTTCAGTGAGAAATGCTGTGTCAAACAATAGCGTGGAGAAATTGTAATGAAGACCTCGTGTCTCCTCTCTCTCTTTCTCTCTCTCTTTCTGTCTCTGTTTCTCCTTCTGTGTATCTGTGTCTATCTGTCTGTCTGTCTGTCTCTCTGTCTCTCTCCCTCCCTCCCTCCCTCCCTCCTTGTTTTCCTCTCTCTCTCTCTCTCTCTCTCTCTCTCTCTCTCTCTCTCACACACACACACACACACACACACACACACACACACACACACATAAATAGAGATTGATTTCTGGAGAATGTCCTTGGCTTTGGGCTGAACTTAGTGAATATCTTCTAACAACAGAGTATGTTAAAGCAATGTTGAGTGGCTCAGGATATTAGGTCAAATTCTGGAATTCCAGTCCTCAAAGACTAATGAAAACAAATGTCTGTTGTTTTGATCTGCTAAATTTGGAACAACTGGTTAGCAGTAATTGACAATACAAGGAACTGACATATTCTCACTTACCAAGAAAATCCAACAGAATCGGCAAGCTGGTCGAGAGAGTGTGGCTTTGGGAAGTTGTTCTAAAAAAGAGTGTTTTCTTATTCCGGCAAAAAACAGCTAGAAGGCAAAGCATTGTGCACCAGCTTGTAATCTGTCTTTACTGTTGGAGATCCCCCAATTGCCTTCAGCTGGTCAATACAAGAGTCTCGTTCACTCCAGTGCCCATGTTTCTCTTCCAAGCCACAGGCCCATGTGCTCTGGTTCACTTTGTTATTTGCTGGGCACCAGGGTTCCATTTTGAGTTGGGCAATGATAAGAAGGAACAGAAGAAGGGGTGAACCAGTGTCACAAATTTAGATTCTGTGAAGATGGGACCCCTTTGAAGACAGTTTCATTCTGAAGCCAATCGACTGGAAGATGGGAATCTGATTATCCACTTATTTGAATAAAGCCCCAGGGCATATTTATTTGCATTAATTAAAACTATTAGAAGTGAAGATTTTTATGCAAAGTTTAGAAAACATATTTTTAAAAGGATGCTAGACTGTGTGGTTATATTTTTCCTAGATTAGTGCAAACAAGTTTATTGTCTTCATGAATTAAATAGGGGGTGAAAAATTATACACTCTTTAGATGTGGGATAGGGGAGAGACGTAAGTATGAGTCAGGTCTTAATCAATGCAGGGCAAACACTAGTTCCTGAACTCAATCTGTATTCCCCCACATCATCATATCTTGTGGCTGCCTTGTTTGTTTTAAGTCTGTTGTCTGTGAGATCTCTCAGAAAATGAGTGCATGAACAAACAATTTTAAATAACACAGACTACCAAAAAAAATCAAAGATACTATAGGTAAAGAATGGGGGAAAGGCAAAGAAAGGTGTTTCTGAGACCAGAGGCAGACAAGAATGCTCAATGAAAAGATGGAGGAGAAGGAAGTCTCCATTGGAAGTAAAGGGAGATGAGGCCTGCTTCATGGGAGTTAAGGGCTTCATGAGGGCTCAGCATTAGGCGAACAAACCTATTACAGGCATATGAGAGGCATACATCCCAGAGAAGAGTACAAGACTGGTCACAGCCTGTCACCCGTTGCCTGGGTCTACTGTGCTAATTCGGGTGTCCGGTCTTGTTTTCCCTTCTTGGGAGTAGGTGACGTTTTTTTCAGAAGAGGAAACAGTAAGTGAGAGAGGTCAGGTATTACATTTATCTTCACAAAGTTTGTGAGTAGCAGAGACGCAACTGCATATAAATCTTTCAGCATCTGAAGCACAGAATCTGAGACAAAAGGCGGGAGAGATGGACTTTTGGAAGAAGTTCAAATTAAGTGTAACTGGTGCAGCTTACCAAATGCAGGCAATGCATAGCCCCAGGCACCATCCCACGAAGGAGCTAGAAAGAAATGCAGAACTTGGCCCTTCTATGGTATAAGAAGGTGACCTAGAGGGAGGAGAAAGAAGTGTTTCCTGCTGTATAGTTAGACTCTAAGGGTCCGTTTATAGGAAGAGACAGAAACATTCAAACAAAGAAGGTTGCATAGGCTAAAGGTGCATGCTTGCTTCTTTATGTAGGACTCGTATTTCATAAGATAACAAGTAGGTTTTTCCATATGATTAAGTGTGAGGGGGTTTAAATGCAAGAGGGGGAAATGTGTGCAAGAAGAAGACATGAGTGGTCAAGAAAGTGGAGATCCTCCAACAGAGAGAGACGCTTAGAGAGACCAGGAACTGCATAGTTGGAATGCATGAAGTGTCTTGTTATAAGGTTGACTTAGAAACTCTTACACGAACTTCAACAAAGGGAAAGAGAAATCAATTGTATCATTCTGAATACTTCTGGGTTTCTTACATAAAATGCTGAAAGAGGCCAGGTCAGGATGCTTGTTTTTATATGGGATCAGGGCAGCCAGTTTGACAAGAGGACAGCTAAATCTGAAATATATATATATATAAACATTAGTACATCAAAAGCCATCACATATCAAAGACATCTTATATCAAAAGTGTGAAAAACTAAAAGTCAAACCTTTTATGTGAAAAAGTGTGCTGCCTAGAATCCATCTTGCAGAAATAATAGATGGTATTCATGAAGATTTTGCTTGCTATTATTTCAACAGAGGAAGAATAAAACGAAAATGAACTGTCCAAAGTAACTAATTAACTAATGGCAAAAACTTACAATTGAAGATGATCCACCCACAAAAATGTGCTTGTGGAAGAGATTCATTCATTTGGAAATATCTACTGAGTGCCTTCCATGTGACCAGTTTTGTTTTAGGCACAAAACCCACAACTGAATATTGTTGTCCTTTTGGAATTAACATCCTAGAAGACAAGAAAGATAATGAGTAGGTAAAAAATATACATATACATACACACACACACACACACACACACACACACACATATGTATATAATTTGAATAGTGGTGACTGCCATGTTGAGTTAAAGGGGGGGGAGGTTATAAGCTGACTCAAGTACCAAAGTAATGGCTATTTTTTGACTCCCGAGGGATCCAGTTTGGTGATCTTGGCACCTGGACGGCTGAGGTAGAATTGTTGTGAGTTTGAAGCAGACTCCTGTCCTGGAAACCCAGGGGCTTTTCATGTGCTTCTTCTGTGAATGTCACATGGCGCCCCCTCCCATTGTGACTGCTCTAATACATAGGCTCTGCTGTCTCCTATGGTGGGAGGGGTGAGGCAGCTTGCACTACTTCTGGGACAACTAAGAACTCTTTCTTGGATTCTTTTAAGCCTTTAGAGCCTTCTAGGTCATCTGCTGGGAGGATCTGAGAAGTGTTTGCAGTGTGAAATCAGTTCCTTGGGGCGGCCAGGGAGGCCATGTGCCTTCTTCTTCACGGCCACCAGCAAAGAAAATATAACACAGCCTTACGTGGAAGGTAATTAGGCTTCCCCTAGTCTCACACCCCTGGATAAAAGTTTCCCTAATGTGCGTGCTTCTGAATCTCTACCTTTTGGAGGGCACATTTCTCAACCATAGACAAAGAAGTTGCTCATTGACCCCAATAGATCTTGCCACTATAGCGCTGCGATGCTGGCAGCATAACCAAAATCCCCATGACAGAGAACAGGCTGGTTGATTAAAAGCACAATCTGTGACTCCTTGCAGAGAACTGTCAAGTCTTAATCCACTTTCCCGAGAGAGGCGGAAAAGCATATTCCTTCTGGGTCAACAGTCAGTACCTGAGGCCTTGACAATCTACTGTGGCAATAAAATGTCACACCTGACAAGGCAGCTGCAGTTGTGACAAGTAAAGGCCAAGTTTTTGTAATCCGCTGTCATCCTCTCAGGGCCAGATTATCGACTCCAAGAGGGGCGAGGGAACCGCATTGGTATCTTCTAATCTTGAGGAGGGCTAGCAGGTGATTTAACTACTGATGTGTTATTTGGCCTTGGAATGGGGAACCATTTGCCTGGGTTTGAACTTGGTACCTTTCTGCAACTGGTGAGGATACCTGTATGGAGACTGTGCCAAATACCAAATATATCTTTTTCTTTACACATTTGAGGACAAGAAACTGACCACTCATAGAGCCAGACCTTTTGCTGTGAGCCAGACCTGGCCAAGTTTCTTCCAGCTTACTACTTGTCATCCACAGACTCACGTGATGCTGCCTCAGATCTCCAGGTATTAATGGTCACGTCAACCCTATGACTGCATATTTGTCTTCACTTACTACAGCATCACCCAAGAAAATGGCCGTTAAGTCTCTTTGAGAAAGAGCTGGGACAGTTACCATGTATACTTATTATTATAATATTATAAAATCCTTGTCCAGGGACCAGCAGTTCCATCACTGAGGAATTTCTGGTGCAGCTCCGTTGGTGGTGTGCTCACCTGAATGCAAGCAGGTTCAGGTTTGATTCTGAGCACCACATAAATCAAGCACGTGGTGCATGCCCATCAACTCAGCATCTAGAATGTGGGGACAGAAGGACCAGAAGTTCAAAAACATCCTCTGTTTGAGGCCACTTCTTTTTTTTTTTTTTTTTTTTTTTTAATTCCCATGTGTCCCAGGCTGGTCTTGAACTCTTGATCCTATGCCTCCTACCCTCTGAGTCAACTGAGATTACAAGTAAGGCAAAACTTACCAGATCATTCCCTTTGATGGAACAGCATCAATAATGGCTGTCCGTGGTTTGGATGAGAGTGGTACCTAGATGCTCATCTATGTGAATCCTTGGTCCCCTGTTGATGGAACTGTTTGAGATGTGTCTCAGTTACTTTTCCGCGTCTCTGAAGAAGCATCATGACCAAGGCAGCTTACAGAAGGGTTTGTTAGGGCTCACAGCTCCAGAGGGTTAGAGTTCATGGCCATCATTGTGGGAGCATGGCAGCTAGCAGGCAGGCATGGTGCTGGAGCAGTAGCTGAGAGCACCCATCTTTATCCAGAGACTGAGACTTTGAGAGCCTCTCGAGACTGAAAGACTACTGGGACTTTGGAGTTGGACGAAATGCACTTTGCATTGTGATACGCCCACAAGCCTATGGGGGTCAAGGAGTGGTGTGTGACGGTCTGAATGAGAACGACCCTCACAGACCCATATATTTGAGTGTTTGGCCCTCACTTGGTGAATCTGGCAAGATTAGGAGGTGTGGCCTTGGTTCCCAAAGCCCCCAGCATCTTCCCAGTTCTCTTTCTCCCTCCCTTCCCTTCCCTTTCCCTCCCTTTCCCTTTTTTCCCCTCCCCTCCCTTTCTCTCCTTTGTGCCTCTGCTTGCTGATAAGGATACAGGTTCTCAACTTCCCACCATGATGATGGTCATGACTCATCCTCTGAAACTGTAAGTCCCAATAAAATCCTCTGTAAGTTGCACTGGTAATTGTATCTTAGCACGGCAATAGAAAAGTAACAAAGGCAATGCCTATCTGTTTTGCCCCTTGATGTCTATGTCCTTTCAACCAAGTAATTTTCCATGGGGTTAGCCATGACTTGTATTCCCCAATACAACAATGGTACCTACTTAGCCTCTGATGGCCAGGTAATGACACTTAGCCTGTAATGTTTAGAACTGAGCTAACTGTGAGTTCAGTTACCATTATAGATCAGGGTCCTCAGAGAACCTCTTCTGAGATAAACATTAGCAAAGAAGATGACAAGGGACTCTTCTGATCATGTCTATGACAGGGTCACTAGACTGAGTTCATTAAGGTGAGAAGGCTCACTGTGGATGCAGGGGGCACTATCCCCTGGCCTGGGGTCCCGAGAATAAAGGGGAAAGCAGCGTCCATTGCTTCCTGTGTGTGCAGTGTTACAGCCACCTCACAACACTGCCTCCATGCCTTGTTTGCCATGACAGCCTAGTATCCTCCAACTTTGAGCCAAAATAGACCCTGCCTTCAACTGTTTTGCCAGGTATTTTGTGGCAGCAAGGGGGAAAGTAATTAATGTAAGTCAGGGAGAGGGACCTGGCTTTCATAAGCCAGCATCTTCCACCCATTGGAAGTTGGTATCTGACGGTCCCATTGGCCAGGCAATATCTACCTTCATCCAAGACTTCCAAAGGGAACTGAAGCTTCATGTCTGTGGCCAGCATCAGCCAGCTGGATGAGTAAGTATCCGAAGAAAGGATCCAGGAGATACATCTGAGCATCTACAGTTACTTTGCTAAATAAGAACACCACCAAAATAGTTTGGCCGTGTAGCCAGCAAAGGCCACACTGATGCCCATGATCTGGGACTTCTTGGTGCCTAAGAGTTGTGTTGCTGCCAGGCCCGTATAGAGCTGTGTGACATGTGCTGCCGTCTGGGATCAGGGCATCATATGTGCTTGGCCTGTGGCCAGGGCCATGCCAGGATCCGTGCTGACGTCTGAGGCTCCTGTTGCCGTCAAAGGTCATATGGATGTCTGGGATCTGGACCAACACCTTGGACCATGTGTGGGTTTGAGGGCCACACTGCCATTGGACCCATGCCAATCTAAGTGACCTGCACTGCCAACCAGGACCAAGGTAATATCCAAGCCCAGGCTGCTACCAAGGACCATGTCTGGGTCCATTGTCCAACCACAGCTGGGTTTTTTTTTTTTTATTAATGTTCATGGCCCATAGCATCACTAAGGGCCACATGGGTGTCAAGGGCCTGGGCTGACACCTAGGGCCAGATTAGTGTCTGAGGGTTGAGCCTCTGCTGGGCCATGTAGATCCCAGTATCCTGTGCTGCCACCAATGGCCATGGTGTTATCCAGGCATGGGCTGCCACCAGGGGCCATGTCTGGGTCCATGTCTCTGCTGCAGCCATGATCAGCGTCGATGACCGTGGTTCCTGTTATCACCGAAAACAGTGAGACTAGGGCTGCACAGAGTGGCTCCTGCCCCTCACTGGCTGTAGCACCACAGAGAACTGTCCCTGTCCCTCACCGACTGCAGAAGTCTGGAGAGCAGGCCATCCCATCTGTGCACTGATGGGGCATGTGAAGGAGCCAGACCTGCAGACCCAATGCTCCAGGATCTCCGTGACACAGGGCAACAACAGGACATCCGAGAGGAGCCCCAGTGAGGGCCCAGTATGGACAGTGCAGCAGAAGCCAGAGGCCTCGAACCGCTCATTGCAAAGAACACTTGCAAGGAAAGCTGTGTGGACTAAAGGGTTTACTGTGAGACTCACGGGGCCACACTACAGCTTCCACAGCGAGGTTTATTAAATTTGTTTGGTGGTTGCTGTCATGGTTTGGTTTCACTTCTAAATTTTGTTGTGGGGAAATTTGACACCACAGAGGGCAGAAGCGAGGGGACAGGGAGACGAGTGTGATCAGGAATGACGTGAAATCCACAAAGACTCAATACAACTTTAAAAAAGAAAAATCAAGTTAGAAGAAGGTATGTCTAAATGGTTGCTCTGGTGGAGCAGAAGAAACAGACGCCCTCAGCCTCAATGAGCGCAGCCTACTGCATCAGCAACCCCATCAGGAAGGTACACCCGTTGCAGTCGATGGGTCTATGTTCACATGTCATTATCATATTTGCCTTTTTGTGTGTCTATACTTTCTAACAGTCCATCGACTTATTGCTTCTGTAGTAAATTGGTATTTTGACTTTTCACTTTTTCTAAGAATAAAATGGAACATATACACAAGAAGTTAGAAATAAAGACTTCTTAATCCTCATTCTTTTTAACTATTTAATTTAAAAGAGTTAAGGTCATGATGGTTCTCAACCTGTGGGTCTTGACTGCTATAGGGAGTCAAATGAGCCTTTCACAGGGGCCAATATCAGATATCCTGCAGATCAGATATTTACATTGCAATTCACAACAATAGCAAAATTATAATTATGAGGTACCAATGAAAATAAACTTATGGTTGGGGGTCACAATATGAGGAACTATATTAAAGGGTCGCAGCATTAGGAAGGTTGAGAACCATTGATTTAAGTTGCACCCTTTATTGATTTAAGTTGGGCAAAATCATAAAAGTGAGTGAGGAAAATAAGGTAATTAAAAATATCTACACTTTTTTTGTTCATTTAAAGTTTAAAATTATATTGCCATCTTATTGTAACTTTCATTCAAGCACCCAAAACCCCTTAATAAGTAATTGTTATAAATCCTATTTAATTTTTGGGGTCCAGCCAAACTTCTAAATTGCTGATTGAAAAGATGCCTTTAGAGTCTGGTTTGCAATCCCATTCCCTAAGTCTGCTGCTCAGCTCTCTTTTCTGCAAATAAAGTTTAGGTCAAGGGCATTCAATACCCAACTCACCAGCTCTAAGATGGGCCTGTTAATTACTTGAGCTCATTAACTTTATGTGTCATTATTAGAGCAAGGAGGCAAAGAGGGAAGTGGGATAAAGGAAGGAAGCAGGAAATAATAAATTGATTTCCAAAGACGGTCAGCAAGTGACGTGCTGGATGGCGGTTTGCTCCAGGGGTGTGTCTCGGCAAACACAGTTATTTTGACAGAGTTCTTAGGGAGTAGAGAGATGATGCGGTTAATAACCCCAAATGCTTGGGACTAAGAGCTTTGTTCCAAAAGAGAGTTGAGTTTTTCTACCAGTTTCTTTTATATGTCAGCTCCGTACAGGGGAAGTCAACATTGAAGCTGCTTGTAGAGAATGAGAATGAAATAGTCTTCGAGGAAGGAATCTGAGAGGGTGGGAGGGAGGGAGGGAGGGAGGGAGGGAGGGAGGGAGGGAGGGAGGGAGGGACGGAGAGAGGGAGGGAGGGAGGGATGGAGAGAGGGAGGGAGGGAGGGAGGGAGGGAGGGATGGAGAGAGGGAGGGAGGGAGGGAGGGAGGGAGAGAGGGAGGGAAGGGAGGGAGGGAGGTCTACACAGGCATACTGTCTGGGCATGGTATTGCACATCTGTAACCATAACATCCAGTAGGCTGAGGCAGGAGGATCATTCTGAGTTCCAGGCCATCCTCAGCTACAGAGTGAAACAGACAAGCAGACAAACGGCAGGAACCTTGTTAGGTGAACTTGAACCTGAACATAATACATGATTCTGAAGCTTGTTACTTGGTCTGTGTTGATGGCATTTGGACTATAGCAATCTGTCTTTCTTCATAGGGAAACATGCTGACACATCCAGGAATAAATAATGGCTGCAATTTACTTCTTGAAAGTAGTCAAGAAATTAAGAAGGTTCACATAAAGAAAGAAAAGTGTTCATATATAAGTATACCTACATGCTTAGTACACTTCTACTATATAAGCATATACAAAAGCATTATATTTTAGATGTCTACGTAACTAGAGTCCAAGACATTGCAATTGTAGTGATTAGTGTTATGCGCCAACTTGACAGAACCCAGAGTCACCATGAAGGATGAACAAACCCTCTATTAAGTAGTTTTTGTTGGAGTATTTCATCCCCAAAACAGGAAAGAAACTAAGCTAATGATTGGTGACTGGAAACTGTACTTTCTTTTTTTTAACCTTTCCATAGACTTGGTTTTGTTTCTGCAACATAAAAAGCATAAAGAAGGAGGGGGAGAGAGAATGAACCTAAAAAGAAGGTGATTATTCATGGTGGAAGTGATCTGCCTACTTGCCAAAGCAGGCCTCTGCAGGATGGCATTTCCAACAGACTCTGACTCACATCTTTTGGGTGACAGGCTGTGGGGATGGGGAGGGCTCTGGACTTTGCCAAGTGGTAAATCTAATCTTATAATTTTCACTCTTTGATAAAATTAACTGACCAGAGTCATACTTAGGCCTGAATGAAATGCTATCATTTTGTTGCTAAAATCTCTTTCTATTCTGAATAAATTGCCATTGCTGGGGCTTTGGTGGCTTTCTTTAGGTACTGCAATGTGAACTGAGGTTCCAGGAGGAAATTAGCCACACTTAAAGACTCTACAAGGCCGACTGATTTAAGTTCTGTTGTTGTAGAAGCCCAGAATGTTGCAGATCCAGAGCCAAGTTGTCTGGGGCTATCTTCAGCCCCCTTAAAACTATTCATTGCCCACCTCTGTGTCTGACCTAGCATCCTTCTGTTAGGTACTTCCTTTTGGAATTTAACTGACTGTTAGCTTCCACCAAGCCTGCTTATGGCAGGGGGCATGTGCAGTCACACCTCACCCCCAGCTTTGCTGAAACCCTCACCTGCTCGATGTCTCCACCTTGGTTTATATACTTCACATACGCACGCACGTGCATTCCGATCATTTGTCTAGCATCTAACCACTGACTCCTTTGCTTAGCGGCACTCTTCCATTAGATTTTCCCTCCCCCTTGCTACACATTTAAAACGCTTTCTTACACTTTTCTAACTCGACTGCTGCTCCTCTGCTCTGTTTGCTTCCTTGTCTTTTCTTCAGCAACCTGCCGAAAGACACACGGGCTTGTCTTTGATTCCCTGTGTTTGAGATCTTTGAAACATCCTAGGGTCAAAGTGTCTGCCGTGTGTTGTTATTTGAGGGCAAGAGAAAGTCAGCCCTTCCCTGGGCTGCAGGAACCCCACCTGTCCCTTTGTTGCTGCCCCTTCCTCACTGTCTGCCCCCAGCTCATTCATTGGGGTCCTGGATGCTCTTTGTTCTGATTCCAAAAATAGACGCTCTGCAGGGCTCTCTGTAAGGGAAGGCGGGGTCATCTGAAAACTTTTTTTCTTCTATAAAGGACAAAGACTCTGGAACTTTTCTTTTCTCAGATCTATTTTTGTGTACACTGGTGCTTGTCCGCATGCATGTCTATGTGAGGGTACCATATCTCCTGGAACTGCAGTTGCAGACGGTTGCAAGCTGCCATGTGGGTGCTGGGGACCGAACCCCAGGTCCTCTGGAAGAGGAATCTTAACCACTGAGCCATCTCCCCAGCCCCCAAACTGTAACTTTCCTCAGCAACTATCTAAAGATGGTTTTTACAAATGAGATTCGATGGCTTCTTCCTAGCCTGGGCATCCACTGGCTGCTGGTGTCTTCATGTGTTTTCTGAGTGTGACAGGGAATACTTCCCCTTCTTATTTCTGTCATGCTCTGGTGATGTAGCCAGGAATACAGGAAACGGGAGTCACAAAATATACTATGTACCCTCCTAGATCTGTGATTCTCAATCTGTGGATTGTGACCCATTTAGGGTCACATATCAGATCTTTACATTACAATTCATAACGGTGGCAATGAAATAACAAAAATAATACTTTTATGGTTGGAGGTCACCATAACCTGAAGAACACTATTAAAGGCATTAGTAAAGTTAGATACCACTGTTCTGGATGTACATGTTACATAAATGTTGTTTATTATTTAAATACAAATTTTAAATAATTTCAGATGGATAAAGTAGTGAATTGGAGGATAATTGCTTTTCCCGGGATTTGGAACACTCCATCATTCAGGGAGTACTCTGTCTTTCAACTGTGTCCATCCCATTTTCCTCCTCAGTCTGCCCCCCAACCCCCCAATCTTTCTATTTGTTGAATTTCTCTTTGGATGCTGCTCCTGGTTTCCTCAAACTTCCCAGAAATTTTATTGATTTATCAGCCTCTCCTTCCCTCCCTCTTTATCGCCTCATTCTCGTCTTTCCTACCTCCCATCTTTCCTCCTCCTTTCCATCACTTCCTTCCCTCTCTTCCTCCATCCTTACCTTCCTCCCTTTCCCCCTTCTTCCCTCCCTCTCTCCCTCCCTCTCTCCCTCCCTCTTCCCCTCCCTCCCTCTCTCCCTCCCTTTTCTCCTCTCTCCCTTCTTCCCTCCCTCCCTTCCTCCCTCCATCCCTCCCTCTCTCTGCCCCTCTCTCCTTCCCTTCCTCTCTCTCTCTCCCTCCCTTCCAACCCCCTCTCTCCCTCCCTCTTTCCTTCCCTCCCTTTCTCCCTCTCTCCCTTTCTCCCTCTCTCCCTCCCTCCCTCCCTCCCTCTTTCTGTCCCTCTCTCCTTCCCTCCCTCTCTCTCTCCCTCCCTCCCTCTCTCTGTCCCTCTCTCCTTCCCTCCCTCTCTCTCTCCCTCCCTCCCTCCCTCTCTCTGTCTCTCTCTCCTTCCCTCCCTCCCTCCCTTCCTCCCTCTCTCTGTCCCTCTCTCCTTCCCTTCTTCCCTCTCTCCTTCCCTCCCTCTCTCTCTCCCTCCCTCCCTTCCCCCTCCCTTCCTCCCTCCCTCCCTCCCTCCCTCCCTCCCTCCCTCCCTCTCTCTCCTTCCCTTCCTCCCTCCCTTCCTCCCTCTCTCTGTCCCTCTCTCCCTCCCTCCCTTCCCCCCTCCCTCCCTTCATTTCTTTGACAAGGTTTCATGCCAGCCAGGCTGTCCTCTAACTTGCTGTGTAGCAGAGACTAGCCTTGAACTCCTGATAAATCCCTTGAACACTGTCCTCTGAGTACTGGCGTTACAGTAGTGAGCCAACATCACACCTTACCTTCCAAACAATTTTCAACCAGTATTTCTTGGACTTCTCCTATGTTCTAGGTGTTCTTGAGGCACTGCCAGTGATACAGCCACAAACATCTCCAAACCTTCCCATGGCGCTTACACATGTGTTAGAGTTACAGTGCACACATACAGAGCAGTGTGACGCCCAGTGTGCTGAGTGCAAGTAGACAGTGCTGTCGGGATCAACACCTGTGGGCTGTCCAACTGCTGGGCCATTGGAAGCATAGGTGAGTTTGTGAGTGTGTGAGTTTGTGAGTTTGTGAGTTTGTGAGTTTATATTAGGCTTTCATTGAGCTCCACCGGAAATGTTGATTGGAGACTCACAGCATGCATTTCAAATGCTGTGGAAGAATCCCTTTGGCTTCTTTAAACTACAAAGAGGGAAGCTGAAGCCACCAGAAGAGCTATCAAGCTGACCGTGGTGAGTGCAAATTGACCCTAGGGTTGTGGTCTAATAAGATGTGAATTTCTCTTGCTTCTCCTGGGAGTCAGTAGGAGAGTGAGCCCAAAGGCGAGACAAGAACAGCTCCAAGGTCAAAACCTAAAGCAGGAGGCACTTACTCAAAAGGCCGCGTGAGTGCAAGGTCAGCACTAAATATCAAGAGCCTCCTTAAATGTTATGCCTTGGTCTCTGGTTCTCCTCAGTGGAAGGCAACTCAGGAGAGTCCCAATCTATGGAAGGACAGGAGGGAGAGGGAACTGGGATTGGTATGTAAAATAAGGTTTTGTTTTGTTTTGTTTTTTAGATTTAAACAAAAAACAGGAAAAAAAATAAAAGGAAGTCTGCATCTAAAGAACTTTTGTTTCCAGATGAGGTCCAAGCCAGGAGCCAAGTTCAAGTCTAGCCAGCAATGTACAATACGAAGAGGGAAGGAGGGAGGAAGGGCGGGAAGGAGAGGCTGGAGTGAGGGACAGAGTTTATAAAACAGGCAAGCTGCCAGACGAGAATCAAAGCTGTCTTCTGGCCAACTTTGGTGAGTAGACCTGAGCCAGGCCGAGCACCAGTGCTGCCAGAAATGCACCTCACTAGGTACATGAGGATGACTTTAGTCAGTTACAAGCTCTGTCCACCTGACTTACCTGTCTAAGAATTCAGACAGAAAATTCTGGCAAATGCACCAACACACACCAGCGTTACCCAGCTTCAACAACACCATTTCAATCAAATCTCCTTAATACGCGGGCTCTATTTCATATGAAAAGAAGTGAAATGGGAATTCACCTGGCATTATCTCACTTGCTTTTAACATTTTCTTGCCACCTTGGCCCCTCTTTTCTTCTACCCTCCCCTTAAGTCTTCTCTCTGTCCTGGATGGCTTCTTTATGCAGCAGTGACCCGGAAAGCATTGAAAGGTGTTCCCTTGTGACCAGGTAAAAGCTCACTCGGGCCCATCAGCAAGCAGACAAGATCCCAAAGGGCAGCCCCTCTCATTTCAGCCCCGGCTACCATCGTTCTCTTTGTCTGTTTTCCTCTCGAAGGGTTCAATTCTTGCTCAGCAACTGATCTTTTTCCTGTTAGAAGACAGAAAGGCCGTTATTAATTTGTCCTCACGTTAATATACTTCATTTCCTTTCATCTTTATTACCCATCTATATCTTCCTCAGAGGTCCTGTTTACATAAAACAGAACTCTTGGATGCAGAAAGTATTTAATGAGTCTTAGCATAACCACTACAGAGTGAACACCCTGCACTCACCCTTTATAATTATGAATCATTTGACTGTATTTAAAAACGTCTTCAGTGAGTGGTGCCAAGAAGCTTCTTTCTAGATTTTTTTTTTAGTACCAGAAAGATCAGCCATAACCAAATTATGAACTTGGTCCATACAATTCTGGAACTAAGTCTAACAGAAGGGGCATACTATCTTGAATTGGTTTCAGAGTGTGGGCTTAAAACTTTTGGCTCTCCCTCCTTCCCTCCCTCCCTCCCTTCCTCCCTCCCTCCCTCCCCCCCCCCCTTTCCTAGTCAAGCTTGTGCATGCAGGTAAAGCATTACACAGGTAAAGGAGACCGGAGGGGGCATCAAGTCAAAGTCACATCCAGTTTGCTCGGACGGGTGTGTGTCACAGGCTGGCCTGAGAGCCCCGAGTTGTTGCCCAGTGAACTTTTAATTCAGGTCATACCATGAACACAAAGCTAGGGAGTTGGTGGTTCCATTTCAACAGCCAGTTTGATGGCCTGGCATTGAGTGTTGACAAAAAACAAACAAACAAACAAATAAAAAACCCAAAAACAAAACAAAACAAAAACAAGTGTAAAGGATAAATTCTGTCTTGGTGAGATGAGAAAGACTGTGAGTTCAGAGAATGAGTCCTCTGTGGCTGAAGCATGACCAGGAGTTTGCTAGGTAAGTAGAGAGGGAGGCCAGGACAGACACAAGTTCCATGAAAGCAGAGAGAAAACAGCGTGGAAAAGCCCAGGGGTACGCAAAGTCCTCTGCAGCCTGGCGGAATCGGTTTAAGGAAGACTTGACTGGTGTGGAGATGGAGGTGAAGATGAATGGTGGTGAGCGAGTGAAGGGTCTTACAGTTAATAAAGAGATGGGCTTTGTGGAGGTTCTTTCCCTCCGTGTCTGTGCATCCTAAGTACAAGGAACTTCACTTTTCAAAGGGATGCATTTAATGCCTTCCCTAAGCAGGACACTGAACTGGGTGTCAGAATGGAATGCAAAAATGTAGCCTCTGCTTGGCAGGAGTGTGGGAAGACAGAGGTTCATGACTTACTGCAAGTGAAGACAGTGTGAGATGGGGAAGAATGAAAATATATAAACCAGGCAGACAGGACAGAACAATTAATACCATCTGCAGAAACTCTGAGACAGACTGACTGGTAGACACATCTACATCCAGGGGCTGGGGAGATTGCCCAGCGCTTAGGACCACAGACTGGTCTCACAGAGGACTCGAGGTCAGTTCCCAGCATCCACACGGGGTGGCTCACGGCCACCTGCAACATCATCTCCAGGGCATCACTGGAAGCTTCTCATGTAAAATTAAACACAAAAACAACGTGAGATGAGAGAAAGAGAAAGCTGAGAGTTCAGGGGCACAGACGCCTCGCCCAACTGCCATGGTGTGAGCTTGTTCGCGTTCCTTCCTTCTCCCGCCAGAGTGGGTGGAACCGTCTGAGACTGTGAGCCAAATGAAGTAGCTTCCCTTTTAAACTGCTCCTCTCCTGCACTCAGTCCCACAGATGAGAAAGCCAAGTATCACAGAAGAGTATGTCAAACAACGATAACCACACAAAGGGTGGAAGGATGACCCAAACAAGGCAAATAGGATACCAGGCAGGATTTGTGTTGAGGAAAAGGTACAGAGTTTGTTTGTGAAATGGAACATGGTCGTAGAAAACATGAGGTGAGTTTGTAGGAGGCCTTGGACCTTATACTAAAAATCCGAGGCTCTATCCGGGAGAAAATTGATTATTTTAAAATTTATTTATTTGTGCATTTTCTTTTTTCTTTCTGTCTGCAAGTGTGTCTGCAAGCTAGAAGAGGCCATCAGATCTCATTATAGATGGTTGTGAGCCACCATATGCTTGCTGGGAATTGAACTCAGAACCTCTGGCAGCCAGTGCTCTTAACCTCTGAGCCATCTCTCCAGCCCTGGGTTATTTTAATAATCCATTAATTAAATTATAGATTAATAAAATATTACTTAGAGCTAGGTGTGTTAACTCAGTTCTGTACTCTCAATCATAGAGAGGCTGAGGCAGAAGGACTCTTCCAATTTTGAAGTCAGTCTATTCTATATGGATATTTCCAGGCCAATCTGGGCTACAGAGTTAAGACCCTATGGAAAGCAAACAAACAAAATAAAAAAAAAGTGCTACAGAGGGATGCTTCATCAAAGTACAGTCTAAGGAACAAGGATGGATGTATTCTGGGCTCAGGCTCATCTATCCATTTGTTGATCTGACATCACTGGCCCCAAGGAACACAGCTTCTTTTTTGAGTGGCAGAGAAGCCCTGGGAAAACAATGTGTTAATTGTCCCTGGGTATGTGTAGTTTTTACTCACCTCACTGAGCTCCCAGAAAGGGTGGAGAAGCATTCATCAGAGACTTTTATAAGAAAGTAATCCTACCCGAATCAACTCAATACCAGGACCAAGGTGCCATTAGTTAATGATGCTGGCCAAGTCCTTTGAAGTTCAAAAGAACAATAAACACACTACAAATTGTTAGTAGCCAAATGAGGGAGAGACATCTCTGCAACACCCACACAAAGGGTCTGAGGACTCCTTGGTGGCTCTCCCCACATCTTCTCGTTTACCATGAATCCTTGAATCCTCGGGATACTGCAGCTGATGCCCTGGGCAGCTCAGCTTTCTTGAGTCTTGGACAAGCTGGGAATCATTGCCTTTAGGAGATTCCTCAAGAGTCTAGGGCAGAGGTGAAGGTAGGAAGCCTGCTCCTCTTCACCACCTCCATATCCTCTGTGGTCCATCCCTTCCTCTCCAGCATATAGCTTGCTTCATCCAGACCACACCCACCCCTTTCGCTCTTCCTGTGCACGGAGCTGACCTCTCCCAGGCACTACTTGGAGACTGGATCCATAATGCCCAGAGGAGCCACATGGTCACTGCTATACAAGGGGACTTTGGGTTGCCAAGATCCACCCTCGTTCTGGGCAGCAGACATTATAATCTCACAGTTTTCCCCATGTTTAAATTAAAAGCCAGAGATACGCTACCTCCTAACAACAGAGTGGAGTGTTTTCTGTCACACCGGTTGCATAAGGAGTGAGGTGGCACTGTATTCCAAGTGTTTATCAGAGGGATGGCCATGCCCTTTTCAGAAAGGTATGGTAAACCCAGGTGACCACCTAATTCAGCTCTGTCTCCATCTGCAGTGTCCTCCTCCATTCAACTAACCTTACTTTTTCAATAGGGAAAATCTCATCTAGTAGATACTATGCCCTGACCTCAGGTACTCTATCCTCTCCATGTGTCTAGCTCCTTAGTTAATATACACTAATTTATTTGCTAATTAGTTGTGTGTTTACTAAGTCTTGCTTTAACAGTATTCCCATAGAAGAGTGTCAACTTGAACACAATCGAGGAAAAAAAATAGTTTTCTATTCTATGAGAAAAGCCTTTGATACTGAAAGTGGTGAACATCTTTAATTCCAGCACTTGGGAGGCAGAGACAGGTGGATCTCTATAAGTTTGAGGTCCCCCTGGTCTACAAAGAGAGTTCCAGGACAGCCAGGACTATTACACAGAAAAACCCTGTCTCAAAAAAACAAAAACAAAAACGAAAGTCTCACCCAGTCTATATCACTGTGAGTGGTTTCATGACTGATGTTTGTTTATTAACTCTTAAATTCCCATAACAAATAGAACGGAGCCCGCTTGAAGGTGAGGAAACTAAGTCGCAGAGAGGGTAAGAAAGTCATTCAGTGTAATGAACATAAATGTTTGAGCTGGAATTCAAGAGTGAGAAGTCTGAACGTAGGACCTGTGTTCTCATCCATTATTTACACCCTTTCCAACGTGATCATGCATTTGTCTCATCAGGTTGGGTTGTACAGGGATGGGCAGGAGGTTGTGACTATATTCTAATGCCTAGAATGGCATAAGCAGTGTAGCACTCTGTGAACACTTGCTCTATGAGTGACATTTATGGGATACTTACACAAGCTCAGTCAAAGCTCATTAACTTTGTATGAATGGACCACAGAGTTCAATCCAAGTCTCTGTTAAAGAAGAAAATGAAAACAGAAAGAAACAGAAACAACTGTGATGCCAGTTGGTTAGTAGTAGAGCCAGGACTAGACTCCAGATCTCTGGACTAGTTGATCACCAAATGATTTAAAATTAGTATGGGATTAGAAGCCATAAAGGGTTTTTTGTATTTATTATCTCAGTACCTGGGAGGCTGAAGAAGGAGGATTTGAGTTCAAAACCAGCGTCATCTCTAACCTATAGAGTCAAAGAGGATGCTCAGGGATGGGGGAAAGTATTAGATTAACCGACACTTGCATCCCTCCACTTTCTATGTGAAGCTGTTTCTAGCCACTAGATGTTGGTGACTGGAGGAATAGGAAACTGCCCTGGTCCCAGTGAGCTAGAAGGGGAGCCTAGGCATTCCTTTGCCTCCAAAATGCCTTTATTGTCATAGTCAACAAACCACCAAGCATTTCCTAGCCAGCATCATTGCAGTTAATATGGTCTAGTTCTCCCAACTTCTCCTTCTCCCTCCAGCTTTGGCCGGCACACAGCAGGGTACTCAGTGGGTGGTTGTTAACAGCATGCACTGGACCCCTGCATGCTCAAGACAAACCTAATCCCAGCATAGAGAATGGGGATAAATAGATGGTCCCATCCAAGCTGAGGGGCTAGTGACAGTTAGTGGCTTCTGGGGGAGGGGGAGTTGGCTTCTGTAAGAGTGTTGCCTTTGGCATGTTAAGCTTGCACTAATGGAAAGTCAAACATCCAAGAATACATGGATAGAACAAATTGGACTTGGTAGCTGTTAGAAAAGAGAAGGGGGGACACTAAGTTGTGTGGGCTTGAATGCCGATGGTCCCCTAGGCTCATATATTTGAATACTTGGTCCCCAGTTAATGGAACTGTTTGGGCAGGGTTAGGAGGTGTGGCCTTGTTGGAGGAGATGTGTCACTGCTGCAGTGGCCTGTGAGGTCTCAAAAGCCCATACTATTCCCAGTTACCTCTCCACCTGTGGTTGTCAACTCAAGATATGGGATGTCAGCCACTGCTCCAGCCCCATGTCTGTCTTCCTGCCCTCGTGCTCCCTGCCATAATGGTTAAGAACTCACCCTCTGGAACTATAGGCCCCAAGAAAACTCCTCCTTCCATAAGTTGCTTTTACTGACGTGTCTTACCACAGTCACACAAAAGCAGCTAAGACAGTGTGGAGAAAGGAGGTGGGGAGGAGGTAACTATAATCAAAATGCATTGTACGAAATGAAAAAGTCTTACAAAGGAAGAAGGGGAAGAGGAGGAGGAAGAAGAGAAGGGGGAGAGGAGAAGAGGAGGAGGAGAGGAGAAGAAACAAAGAAACAGGAGAAGAGGAAGAGAGAAGAAGGAGAAGGAGAGGAGGGGGAGCAGAGGAGGCAGAGAAGAAAATTCAGTTCAAATAGTGATCCCACAGTTTTCACGAGCATCTTGCTGGCAGCTGACTGTATAGCAATGCACATGCTTTACCTTGAACCATCCAACTCAGAGGTTAACACAGGGGAAAGCAAACTTGTCCAAAGCCACTGAGAGTGAAACTGTGTGGCTCAGCACACCCTTACCCAGCCTCTCACTGTGAGGGGCTCCCCATACCAGAGGCACACGATCCTGGGTCACTCGAGTTCAAGAAATCACAGTAGTCTTGGCATGGGCGCTCCACACCCCCTCTCTCCCTCCTCATATAACACAGAACCAAATCGTACAGCCCTCTTGTTGTATTCCCAAACTTCACGGGCGGCTGAAGGACAGCAGTCAGATGGGAGCCACCTTGATCATGTTTCAAACTGCAGCAGCTTTTACAGACGATACAGACAACCTGTTTAAACAAGGGACCTGGCAAAAAATGATGCCACAAACAATGATGAGCTGAAAGAGGGAATTTTTTTTTAAAGTCACAATTATTGATCATTTCCTACGTGTTAATTGATCCTCCACCCGTCACCTACTGGATCTAAAACAAAAATAATGTAAAAGTAAATTATCCTCTCAGATTATAGAAGCAAAACCTTGAACCTGAGAATGCCTGCACTATTTCCCAAGACCCCACAAATGGCAGGGGAATCTGAATATAAATATGTCTGCCCCAGAGCCTGGCTCTTCGCTCCACCTCCATGAATGAAGTGAGCTATTTTCCGAGCTGCCTCAGAGAAAGGACGCCTAATTCCTGAGTCACCATTATCATATGCCAACCTTACCACTAATTTGTTGGGCGTCAACTCAGCAAGATGCCTGTAGGTATTTTTTTTACTTGAAAACCGAGAGATTCTGCCAGTTACCACCCAGTTACCCATGAGCCAGAGTGAAGGGAGGTATGTAACACTTGAGAAGAGAGGCTGAAAAGTGTTATAAATAGTATGATTACAAGTAGCAATAATTCAGATGGAGAATGCCGTACGCAAGTTCAAACATAAACTGGAATTAAGCCTCATAAATATAAAAGAATGGAAGGCATATAGTTCTTTCCATTTTAACAGTAAACTATGTAATCTAATCTTAGGCTAGCCAGGCATTCCAATAGCTAGCATCCTCAGAGAGGCATGGCCTGAGAGGCGGGGGTACACACTCAGCACCGCAAACATTTGAGTAGGTGGCTAATCTGAGACACAGCTGTAATAACTACTAAGACAAATTATGGTGGTAAGAGTTGACAGTTTATACCATGTGCGAGAGATGACTTCCAAACTCTTCACGTTAAGGCACTCTTTATAACAATCTTAGGAAGCAAGTTCTTCAAATGACAGCAAAGTGACAGTTATTCAGTCACAAACCCATAAACAGCAACACTAGAATAAAAACAAGGCAATCACAGCTGGGCAAGGTGGAACACATCTACAGTCCTAATGCTGCTGTGCTTAAGGAAAGATGATAGTAAATTCAAGACCAGCCTGAGCTACTTCATGAGTTCAAAACCTTTGAACCTTTTTAAGCCTTTGCCTCAAAAACCAAGACCAAAAAAAATATTCACAAAATAAAACAAGAATCTATGTACTTCCAGGGAGTATTGATACCTATGCATGAGAGCTGAAAAATCTGTTTTATTTTTCCCCTGGTTTGTTCATTCTTTCAGTTTGTGTCTGTACCTTTTTTTTTTTTTTAAGTCTCTGGCTCATTACCTAGAAGTCCAGCTGTAGGTTCATGAATGTCACAATAAATAACATCAAAACCACCACACACAGTCTCTGTTTTCTCATCAAATGCACCCATCCAGACAAGAATGTTAAGCAGCATTTCGCCCAGATACACAGTAAACCAAGTTCTTTGTTCTCGGTGATAACAAGGTGAGCTCTTTGTAATAGCTCACACTTCTGACCTCCACCAATTATCATTTCGCATCTCTTACCCGAAAACTGCCTCACGTTGATGTCTTCCAGATAACTTAGTGAAGGTATTTGGGAATTGAGTCTGAGAAATGAGCATAGAAAAACCCATGCACAGTGCCCAGGGCCAACCTGTGCATTCAGGCCTGTCCCAGCAGGCTAAACCATATTTCATGCACAGCACATGGGGGGAGGGTGGCCTTAGCACCACAGTGGGCCCCGATGCCAGTCCTAGTGGGCACTTCTTGGGTACACCATGCTAAGAAATGATTAATCACGTGTCACTATGAGAAAGATTGAATAACCACACTTGGTAACTATGTACCCAAATCATTTTATATATGCACACCTCCCTACATGTCAAAAATCATCTCTAGATTACGTGTAACCCCTAATAAAATGTAAATGTTGTGTAAGTCATTACTATACTCTGTTATCTAGAGGACAATAACGAAACTTCTATACATATTTGCAAACATGCAGGGCCCCCCCCCAAATATTTCTAATCTGTAGTTGGATGTATTTTCAGATAAGTGATTCAGACAGGGCCATCTGCCTTTCCAAAGGGCATATGATTGTATACACAGAGAAACCAAAGAAATTCACATAGAGGCTGCTTAACTTCCACAATCTTGTGTCTTTCCATAATGTCCCCATGGGTCGGAAATAACCAATTACACCATTTAATTAAGTTTTTCTTAAATAGCTACAAAAGTGGACATGGAGTTAGCATGAGAAGTGTGTCGCCGAGAATCGTGGTTCTCAACTCCACCGAGTTGCATATCAGATATTTACATTGTGATTCATCACACTAGCAAAATTACAGTTATGAAGTAGCAAGAAGATAACTTTGTGCTTGCGGGTCACAACATGAGGGACTGCATTAAGGAAGCAGCATTAGAAAGGTCGAGAACCAGTGCTTTAGCCATTGAAAGATGGCGTATTAGTTAGGTAGAAGAAATATGTCTTCCCCTAAATAGAAATGTTATATATACATGATGTCTGATCCTTCACCAAAACAAAGCCCACCTTAAATATAAAGCCAATCAAAAACTCAGCAAGAGAGATTCTAAGGTTCATCAAAATTAAAATACAATTCCTCTGAGGAAGCAGGTGGGTTAAACTGTAAGCTTTGAAAGAGTCTGCTTGTAAGGAGGCAGCTTCTGCTGGAAAGAAAAACGTAGATGACTGAAAACTCAGCCCAGTGCCAAGTCACATTCAAGCTGCGGCACATGCCTGTAACCTGGTACCTGGGAGACTGAGGCGGGGGATCACAAGACCAGAGCTAGCTCTATGGAGTGAGAATTTTATTTAAAGAAGGAGGAGGAGGAGGAGGAGGAGGAGGAGGAGGAGGAGGAGGAGGAGGAGGAGGAGGAGAAGGAGGAGAAGGAGGGGGAAGAGGAGGAGGAGGCGAAGGAGGGGGAAGAGGAGGAGAAGGAGGGGGAAGAGGAGGAGGAGGCGAAGGAGGGGGAAGAGGAGGAGAAGGAAGAGGAGGAGGAGGAGGAGAAGAAAAAGAAGAAGAAGAAAAAGAAGTAGAAGAAGAAGGAGGAGGAGGAGGAGGAGGAGGAGGAGGAGGAGGAGGAGAAGAAGAAGAAGAAGAAGAAGAAGAAGAAGAAGAAGAAGAAGAAGAAGAAGAAGAAGAAGAAGAAGAAAGACTTACACACTATTCAAACAATTTGGGTATGAATGCGGTATTTGATAGGGAAATAAAAATACTTTTCCAAATTGTGTTCCATGATCTGGGTAGAAATTGGGAGGGAGAGAAGAACTTCAGTCTCAGTCTTACTCCAAATTCAAACAAGTTTCAAATCTGTTCAGAATTGAAGGGGGGAAATGAGGGTTGAGCCCAAGCCCTAACTCATGTTAGACAAGTGCTCTGCTACTTACTCAGTGGGAAAACCCAGCAGAGTGGGGGATCTGATAACTAAACATCAAGAGGAATAGCAACCTCATGGGTTGGAGAAGGAAAATAAAATCACCTAATAGAATGGCAGCTTCCTTTGAAAGAAACCTTAAACTATAAACAGGAAAATAAAGAGGGGGTAGCATGAAATCTACGGACCGTTACCCGTGCCATATCTAGAATACAAAACCCTAGTCCTAAACAGTTTTTGAATGATATTGAAGTAGTACCAAGATGTAAGAAGAGTAAGGAAATATTCCGACCTTACAGTGAGATTAGACAAAGGGAAAAAAAATCATACACAATCCAAACAAAAAGAAAAGCGGTGCTGGTCTAACTGGATAGCTGCCTGAGGAAAAATCCAGAGCCATGTCTATCACCCTCCAACACTGAAGCCAGACAACATCAAAGCATGGAGGAGGGGAAATGGCCACAAGGTCCCACAGTACCCATGAGGCTGTTCACAAATGGGTGATGGGAATCAGCTGGGTTAGATCAAGCCCACCACAGAGTAGGCCCATGTTCAGGACTGCCTGGCCCATACCAGCAGCCTCTATGTCGTGGTGGGGCTGCTCTCTTTTGCTTTTGTTTTTGTTTTAAGAGAAAGAAAGAACGTGAAGTTGGGTTGGTAGGAAATGAGAAGGATCTGACAGGAGTTGGGGACAGGAACGAATATATATCACATGAAATTTTCAGAGAATAATTTAAAAAATAAACACAATACATAAGCCCATGAAAAGTATTACTACCATTACATATAAAACGAAGATATACAAGTTGCAATCATAAAAGGATGTAATGTTCTAACTGTAAAATTCATACTCATTTTCAACAAAAGTGCTAGGTGTTGGTGAAGTTATAAGGAAGCCATATACATAGTGTTCCCAGTAGCTGTATAGAGGACTCCAAACACCTTGAGTCAAAATGGAATCCACCTTGGGTCTTTGTTTTTGTAGCATTAGGGATTGAACACGAGACCTAACTCACGCTAGGACAGTGCTCTGCTCTGGGGCCACCTTCTAGGTGCTTCCTATGTTCTGTTTTGAGATGGGATTTCACCGACTTAGACTTACTCAAGCTAGTGTTGAGTTCACCCGGGAGCCTGGGCTTAGCCTGAGCTTGCAATCCTCCTACCTCAGCCTCTGAATAAATGGTATTAGAGGCCTGAGCCACCACGCCTAACTTTTGCCTTGTATTTTAAAAATCTTAGAAGAAAGTATGAGCATAGGAGACACAAAGGTGTTTGTAGTCATACTACTATTTTCAGTAATGACTTGGGCAACTGTGCAAATGTCTCTACACATGCTCTCTTGGAAAGTTTGCTTGGCTCCCCAAGTAATGCTTCCTCCCCTGCAGGCCATTCAGTGTCACTGTCCATCACTGGCAGGTCCTTAGCCTTTGGCATAAAGCTTCACATATCATAAGAAGAGTCTTAGGAATTCTATCTTACATGGATGAATGAATCAAAAGAATCCATGTTAAACAGTAGCAGATATAAACTGGCTCTTAAAAAAAATGTAAACCCATTAACTCACTAATTGTGAAAACTGTGCTGCAAGTTGAAAAAAGCTTCAGGAAGCTGAACATAGTGGGAAAATCAGGGGTCATGACAGCACATGCATTGTGACTGCCACTAGGTAATAAGCTGCAGGCTTACGGACAAACCCAGGAATGTATGTGTGTGGAATATTCTTGTTGTTGCTGTGGCAGTCATGACAATGTGGACATTTGGATCTTTTCCCATCATTTAAAAAGCATATTGGTTAATCTCCTTTTATAATTTCCAAAAAGACGTGGGGAAAGCTGCATGGACTTTAGAGGTAGAGTACTTAGGTACCAGTTCAGGTTCTACTGTTGATGAGCTTGTGACCTCTTACCAATGGCTAGAGCTCTTTGAACCTCAGTCTCCTCATCTATTAAATGGCAAAGATAATAGCTACCTCGCAGAGCTGTTGTGAGGGATGTATGACCTCATGCATGTGAAAAGATTTTATAAACTATAAAGTTCTCTATTAATGTAGGATACAATTAAGACTAAAGCAACTTTTGTTTCCTAAGCAAAATAACCCTTTTCATTTCCTCAAAATTATTGTATTTAGTGCAGTGCAAAAATAAGTGTCACATCATTGGCACACCATACTAACTGCATCCTGTGATAATACTACACAAGCCTGTTGTATAGCTCTCTGAGAAAAGATGGCGTTGTAGTTAAATAGAAAGGATCCCTGAGACACTAGGAATGATGGGAAAAGAAACCAAGGATAGTCCCAGTAAATCTATCTCTAGCACCTACATGTTAAAGATTTAATTTTCAAAACTAAAAAACTATGGAAGAAAAAAGAAGGGAAACATTTCCCATCATTTCCTGTGGCCACAAAGTCCTCTCGCCCACACAACTACTAGTGATTCAGCGTTTGTCCCTCCAGGAAGATTTATGCATACGTAAACAAATATGAATTTTTAAACCTTTTTTTAAAACACATTACTCAATACACCTTGGTACTACTCTTTCTTTTACATCTCACCCATTGATTAGATATCCCTTTATTTATAAAATATATTTATCAATTCCCTGCCAATGAAGGAGCCTCCAGGTTCTTTGCCCTCCGAGAGGGAGGTTCCTTCTGCCTTGGGCCACAACAAAGAAGTGAAACATTTCAAGCACAATCCAGCTTCCAGACCCCCATCACTTGCTTTTCTGATCAACGAGACATGCCTTTGAAATCCTTTCCATCATTTTCTGCACTTTGGTTCAAAACCACATGGCTCAGCAGACCTAGCTCAGGCAGCCATCTTCTTAAACGTTGGTATAATTTTGTGGTTAAGACTCTAAGACCACACTGCCTGGATCTAAGAGCTGGCTCTTCCCACTTGCTCTTCAAATCCTCTCCTCCCCAGAATAGGCATGGTAATAGTACCCGCCTCACAGGTTTTATAAGGCTTAGTGGTTAGATCCAAATACAGTGACTCTTAGGCCCAGCGTCTTTCAGAGGGCACTGGGGAAGGAGTAACCCAAGCAATAAAAGTTGTGTTTATCTCAAGAAATTACATCCCAGAACAGTGATTCTCAAAGTGAAGCCTGTGGACCGAAGGCATTGCCTGGGGACCTGTGAGATCTGTGACCCCCCCCCCCCTACTCAGCCACACAGAAGGTGGAACCTAGCAAGCTGGGTTTCAAAAATCTTCTAAGAAATTCTGGTGCCCACAATAATTTAACAACTGTATCTTTGAGGCAAAGATATGGCAGAAGAAGATGATTTTAAAGCATACTTATGTCATTAATACCTGAAAATTCCATTTTTTTCCTCGGTGGGTATCCATGAGTTGATGAGATTTTACTAACGGGAAAATATGTTCACAATATTGTTCTCTGGCTCTCAAAAGTAAAATGCTTTCTCTTAAACCACATTCCTAAGGTTTTCTTCTTAACTTTTATTTGCTATAAATTTGGTGGCATTGACAAATTCAGTCTCAGCAAGCTTCAACATTCTACTTGAAAAGAAAAACTTCAAAATTGCAAAATAAATTCACTCTGGATGCAAAATGGGAATTGACCTCTATGATTTAACCATAGCCATTTTTTCATTCATTTATTCATTCAGAAAGCATTCACTGAATACTAACCACATTTCAAAAGTATTCGAGGCACTTGGAATGCTGAAAAGAATAAGACGGTGAGAGAAGACCCCACCAGTGACTCCATTGCCAGATCTAGCCATAGATGTCAACAATTTGGTTTATACTACACCTGTGCTTCTAAACCAGCCTTTCTTCCTGTATTGTTCTGGGTTTCCCAGAGTCTTTACCACTCAACTCCCCAATCAAGAAAAGCCACAAGGCTGTCATGTGCCCTGGGCATGTCAACTAGACCCAAGGGCAAGTCCAGCCACTGGGTGAGATGCTTGAGAAGGATCTTAGGGTGCTTTCTGGCTGTGATGGGGCAGGTAATGCTTAATAAAGATGGTAACACCAACATAAAGGTCTGTACCAGCAAACCTCTAGAGACTGCTTTGCTTTGTGACTACTCTCAACATTTCACAGATGACAAAATCAGGCCTTTGCCTTGCCTTTCCCCCAGGGCCACCAATACTATTGTTCTTTTCTTTTGTACTTTCCTTCCCCACAAAGCCACTGGGAATGGCCTGGCTGAGTTCAAAACCAATGGACAGGAGCTTCTGGATGATGGCCATATCAGCATGGGAAGAGTCGCTTGCTGCCATCTGTGCTGAGGCCCAAATGCCCTGCCTTGATGCTTTCTCCCACTGGCTTCAAGACACCTGGCTTGCTCCCAAGTGTGAAATAGCAGGACTATCTGTCTGAGTGAGAGAACACGCACTTTGCCCTTTGCTGCTTGGTGGTGTTACACAGATGTGAACAAATGGCCCTTCCTCTTGCACATCCATGTCAGCCAAACCCGTAGGGTAAACAGAGAAGATTCCCACTGCAGACTGCAGGAGAATCCAAGAGCAGACCAAGGGGGTGGCATGGTCTGGGTGCCTTGCCCCCTGTTCGGGTGGCCTCTCCGTTGCGTTGTCACGACAGAAGTGTGCATGCTGTTTCTTGATCACTCCTTCTTTGTGCATGTGTCAGCCCTTTTTGATGACATAGTATGTTTACTGCTCTAGAGGACTCTAATGAGACCAATGGGCTCACACAATGAGCTAGAACCTTAGTTTGGAATGTGTCATGCAAAAAACCTATTCCAGGCTGTATGAAAGAGAGTGGGACTCTAAGCCTGAAAGTTACAGCTTCATCTAGAGTCAGTTTCCTTCAAGAAGATCCAATATGGACATTTTTCCAGAAGGAAAACAAATGAAGTTTACACCTATCTTGAGTTCCTGCAGGTATTAGAATTGGTTTTCTCCCTAAAAAACTGGCTTATTTATTTTCCTCATTGTTTGCCTCTTTAGTCAACCACACGAGTTCAACATACTCAGCATTTGGTATTTTCAGGTATTATTTGGGTCTATTTCTTTCCTTTCTAAACATTCTCTTTGTCTGCACAAGTTACTTTAGGTCTCATAATGCTGGTCTTAAGCTCTTACCACACTTACCACCGACAGAAAAGTGAATATTCTGTGGTTAATTCTAAAACACACACTCACATACACACAGGCATGAATATTCACATACACGCACCACACACAAATGCAGACACACATATTACACACACACACACACACACACACACACACACACACCAGTGTTTCCCACAAGAGAAAAATTGTAAAACTATTGGGTTTCACCTGGTTGTCATTTTAGAGCACTGAGCATCTGATGAAAAGGAGGTCCCACGCCCAGTCACATTTGCCATTTTTATAAAAATATCAGCTTCCTCCTCAGCACACGTGTGACAGACAGTGGGGACATGGGAGGGAGGATTGCCTGATGGGCACTCCCTTGCTGTTCCTTTTCTTCTGAGTGGGGAGGTAGGACAAGGATGAAGGTGAAGAAAGTTAAGGAGAGTGCAGCGGAGGGAAATGGCTCTGCCCACTCCTTGAGTTGGGATGTCTGGCTTTCACAAGCATGAGAGAATATTCTGGGGATGTTTATTTGGGGTCAGCGATGAGCATAGAGAAATGGGGATCTCGGGGCAGCATCCCTTGTGGCTCCCGTGAGGACTTTTTTGAGACTGCGGACACAGCACACAAGCCAATGGCATTCACTGGCTCTCAGCACAGTTTTTACAACAGGTCATAAAAGAGAAAGTAAAGGCTCATTGTGAAACAGTTGGCACACATTTAACCAAGGTTAAGACAGGCTGGCACCAGGGGAAATTCACACCCATTAGAATGGGTCTCGGTGGTGATCCGGTGGTGGAGGGCACAGCTAATAAAGAACTTCAAAAGAAGAAAGAACAAGCTACAAAATGTAGATTAGTGTGTGCAGTTTATATTTCCACCTACGGGGAAACGAGATTTTACTTGGAAAGATTAGAAAATATCATTATTAGCTCTAGCCCAGCACTCCACATACAAATGAATCTCACACGATGACTCTTGCCATTAGAAAAAACAAAAATAAAAACACTCTTTGACTTTCAAAAGAAATGAAATGGCAGCCATTGAAACCTGTAAGGAAAGAGCTAATCTCCCAGATCTAGGTTTGTAAACATTTCTCTTGTGAAGGCAGAGAGTCAACAGACCTTTTCACGTGCAGTGACCCTCAGAGTGAGACCGGAGTGTTGCCTTAATCACTGTGTTCATGGTAAAAGAACTCAGCTTCTTCAGCTTTCCCGGGAACTCACTTCCAACACTTGAGCTGTGCGGTTGACTGTCCTCAGCATCCTTCCTGCATTCCCACCTTTCCCTCCAAGTAGGGACAGTAGTTGGGTCTGAGGAAAAACCAGCACAGTTGTCACTCCCTCCCACCCCTGTTTCCTTCTCTCCAGTCTGGATAATTTAATCTAAAACACTCTTAGATACTTTTGAATTACTTAATGACCTGAATATAAATCAGAGTTGACAGGCGGCCCCTCGGCATCAGTCTCTCCATGAAGAGCATAGAAAGTGCACAGACCACATGAGCTCACCATGGAAAATGCATCCTCTGCATGCAGACTAATAGCATGACAATGAGACAAGCTCTGCTTCATTCAGCTTCTACCCGGAGAGCTTATACCGTTACACACAATGGAGAAGGAAGGGATAGCAAAATGCTGTGGCGGAGGCACTTGCACCAGTTGTTTCCAGTGTATTCATTGGTTGTGAGAAAAGTTGGACAAAATCAAACTCTTTGCGAGACTTCAGAGACAAAGGAACCGGAGTGAGGAAATGGGTGAAAGAATACCAAATGCGGCGACTGCTCTCTTCTTCACCAGAATTTCTGTGAAGTGTGGGCATTGACACACTTATTTCTGTAACCTTTATGCACATTTCAAATGCCACGAGGATATGCAGGAAAACAGGGAGATACTGCAATCTGAAATTTACACGGTGTAGTATTTTGCTTTGGGATGGCAGACTCCATTATGGTATAAACTAAAGTTGTGAATTGGTCTAATTTCACCAATGCCCCAATAAATTCATCAAACTTCTCCAAAGTATGAAGTAAGTATACAAATAGTGCAAAGCTTGGATATCAAACCGAAGCAAAGACTCAGTGTTCTGTAACTAGAGAGACAGACTTAAAGCTGAAAGAAGGGATGCTGTCAATCAAAACTAGACGACCCATTCCTTTGTTTATCCCACCACCTTTCCAGTGTCTTACCACTCAGAGTGTGGTACCCACACCGGCAGGATGAGCATCACCCGGGGCGGGCCCTGATAGAGAAGCAGAAACTCTACCTTACTTTGGCCCCATTAAATTTGCATTTTAACAAGATTCCCCAGAGATCTGTGTGTACATTAGAGTCTGAGGAATTGCTTAATGGATCCCTTCCTGTTTTTATACGTTAGCTGTAAAATTATTTTATCCTCTTAAACTTCCTCACCAGGAAATTAAAAACATGAATTTAACAAAAGGAGCGCACTTACAACTCCCTGGCAGAGTTATCAGTGACGTATTCTTTCTGCCTTAGATTCAGGAGGTGACACAGTTCATCTGCAGGCCAAAGCACAGAGACAGAGAAGCCGGCCCAGCTCTGACACAGAGGGGTTCTCTCTGGGCCTCACCCTGCCCGTGAAGGATTTCCCTAGAGTCTACTTTATTTTACATATTTTCCCTATATTTTCATCTTAATTTTAAAAATAAAAAGAACCAAGTAATATAAGATTACCATGATTAATTCACCAAGATGCCTCAGTCATCCAGAAAAACTAGAAAGTTTAAACACTCCTGGAAGATCAAGTGTTTAGGGACACTCACTGAAGATCAGTCCCCCCACCCCACAAACACATACAACTGCTAACAAATTAAAAGAGGGGGGAGGGACCGAATACCCTGCCCCCAAATCTTCTTGGAGTCTTCTCTTGCCTGTTTAAATTACAACTTTGGGGGAGGGGGCTCTGTCTTAAGTAGAATTGCCCTTCTTGCAACCTATAGTTCTATAGTTGAATTTTTATGATATGGGACACTGGACTGAACATCTGCGCACAGAATATTTCAGAGGTGGGAACATTCTGGGGAGGAAGGGCAGCTATTTAAATCCTTGTTTTAAAGAATATGGGAAACCACCTATCCCAGTTGTGAGTCCCTAAGGATGAGTATTGGTACCCCCTCTTGTTAGCTCCTCAACCTAGGTACTAGGTATTTCAGGCATGTTAAAGAACCATTTGGAAATGCCTCTTTCATTTTGTTTATTTTATTTGTTCTCCTATACAAGTACTAACAATGACCAGCCCTGCTTAGTTCTGAGATCACATAAGATCAGGTGCATTCGGAGCAGTCTGGCTATGGACTTACTTTTTTTCCTGCATACATATAATGTGTAGTAGTACCTCCAGTGGATAATCTGCATGATAAACACTGTAGGTAATCCCTTCCATTAGTGCTTCTTGAACACTGGACAAGAACTCACCAATTCCAGCATCCCCTGAAGTGCTTGCGAACACATGTCTGAATCCGTATTCACAACATCAGTGTAGGCTACACTGCATTTGGGACATCCATCTTAGAACTAACGTTGTCAGTGAGTTCCTTTCTGAATATGTGTAAACTACTGCTCATACTTTAAAGCTGGTTGAGTTCTGGACTCTGAGCATACTTCAACATGCAGAACATAACCCAGCAAGGTGCCCAACATCTAGATGGAAAGTATGAGTGAGCATGAATGATCTCCTCCTCTCAGAGGCTCCAGACCCAGCTCAGGAGACCTAGCTCCCACCCAAGGGAGCAGATCAAACAGGGCACAAAGACTGTGCGTATCAGCTAGAGGATTGCAGACACCCCTCGGCTTTGCCTGGATGACCTAAAGCGCCGAACCTTCCTGCTCAGTACCTTCCTCATTTGTGTTTGTGGTCATCTGGTCACTGATGATTGTATCTAGGGTGACTTCAGAATCTGTGAGGACAAGAACTGTGCTCTGTATTCTTGAACTCTACAATAGGAAACAGCTGGATTGAAGAGTCCCATGAGAATATAAATTAAACTGCTCTGCTTCAACATGCCTTTTCTTTTTTATAAAAAAATAGTAAATAATTTCTTTAGTATGACAAATAATATATCAAGCAAAAAGAAATGACAGTCCATTACAGGCTGAGTTATACCATAGAGTGGCTATCCGTAACTAACGTATAAACTACTGTATACTTCAAATGTGTCTTTCTAAAGTTAACTGTCATACAAACAAAAAATACACACCATTCAAAGACTTGGTACAAAAATGTAAACTATTTCCCTAGTAATGTAAGTTATATACTAAAATGATGAAAAATTCAGTCTCCAAAGTCACTGTATTCTTAACATAAATTGATTTGTCTTTCTCTCGTAAAAAGGGAACATTTTTAAGAATAATAGAAAGTGCCCCCCCATAATCTCAACCTTCAATGTTATAAGTGAATATTGATACGTGCTTTAAGCTGCAAAGATGAGTAGATCAACCAACAGAAGCTTTAAGCAGATGTACAGTGAGGGCTCCTTTCTTATCAGCTCTCCATTGAAACCATCAGACTTTTGGCAGGCTTCCCCACTAAGCCCTCATCTGGACACCTACATATTATGATCAATAGTCAGTAGTCTTAGGTTTCACTTAATGTGAGACTTCCTCTTTGAGGTCCTGTATTTTTATAAAAATACACAAAGAATTAAGTTTCACTTCAAAGGAGTAATAAAAAGAATGTTTCGTTTGGCCCAAGAACTAAATGATTTCCATCCTCCTGAAATGCGGGCAGCCATAGGAATACAACCAGAGGTTGCTCTGCGACCTCAATGGGTAGCCATTCGGTATTTTTTGTCCTGTTTTGATTTTTACCCTAGAATGAGCGACTGTTGCCCTTATCAATGACTCATGGCTAGCTCAAATCAGAATGAGGTAGCCTTGTCTCCTCACAGCAGACCATGAACAAAGTCTGAGTTTGGGCTGCTGTGTTTCTGCTCTCACGTGTACTTTAAACCTTTGCTTTTGAGCTTGAAACATCAGTGACAAATGAAGTAGACTTATTCTGGCTATCTCCAGTAAATGTCACCCCATGAACATTTAGTATCTTCTGTTTCTTGTTCTGAAGCCTCAAGATTATTGGTTAACACATTTTGAATATTCTAAAAACAGCTTTGTATGATCAAATTACAAAAAGATGAGGTAAATGGTTCTATCAGATATGAGCTTTGCAGAGGTGGTGTTCACAGTCAGCTCAAAGCAAAGACATTGGTGCCTGGGCAGTCAATACTCTGCATAAAAACAAGATGGGCCATTATTCCACATCATGGTTGCTCCAATGACAGATGTACAGTTATCCTTGAGTATATATATGAAGTTTCCAAGATCTTATTCTCAATTTCCTGGAGAGTTGGGTGGGAAATGACAGGTGACACATCTTTAGGAGATTAGTATGTGTTCTTTCTTCAAAGAACATAAAATATTTTGTTTCCGTGTGTGTGTGTGTGTGTGTGTGTGTGTGTGTAAGAAACTGTCTTAGTCATTGCTGTGGTTTAAAAAAAAATAACCAAAAGCAACTTGGGAAGAAAAGGGTTTATTTAATCTTACACTTCCATATCACAGACCATCATTGAAAAAAGTCAGGGCCAAAATTTAAGGCAGGAACCTCGAGGCAGGAACTGAGACAAAGGCCACAGGGGAATGCTGCCCACCTACTGGCTCCTCATGGTGTGCTTTATTATATATCCCAGACCACCCATGGGTGGGACCACCCACAGTGGTCTGACCCCCTTTCATCAATCATTAATCTGTAGGCAAATGTTAGGGAGGCGTTTTCTCAATTGAGGGTCCTTCCTTTCTAGCTTGTGTCAAGTTCACACACACACACACACACACACACACACACACACACACACACACACACCAGGACAGGTGCCATTGGACAATGTCTGAATTTTTTAGTACATTAGGAATTGTAACACAGTGAAATCCTTATCCTTTCAGTTTTCAGTTGATAGATCTAACAGTTTTCTAATGTGATACTTGCCTCACAATACAGATCACAAAAGAGTAGCTGACAAATTCTTAGTTCTTCTGGGCAGTTTCAAAGCAGTAAGTTGGCCCTTGTCTTCATAATGTAACCAGGTAGTTATATAGGTTTTGTGTACTGCGAAATACAATTTTGTGGCTAAGAACTCAGGATTTAACCATATTTCATGAGCTTCACTGTGACTACCATTCGTACTGAAACTGCTCTGTTGGGAGCCCTTTCCAGTGATCCTCTAAAAATGATCCTATAAGACTTTGATGGCATCCTTGTTATTTTATATCTTACGATTTTTGAGCCTTGCCCCCAATTTTATTCCCCCATCTTTGTTTCTTTTAATGAAAAATTGTATTTTGAAACCATATCTAGAGCCAATGAATGCTATTTGTTTCTTGCCCTTTCAATGAATAGATCTAGGGAAAATACACTAAATACACAAATATGTTTAAAATATTACACTTCCTTTCTTGAGCCAGCAAGATGGTTCAGTGGATATAAGCACTTGTTATCAAGGTTGATGACCAGAATTTGAGCCCCAGGCGCTACATGGTAGGAAAAAAAAGAACTAACTCCCTCACATTGTCCTCTGACTTCCACCATAGCTTATGTGTGTATCCCACAAATAAATACAGTGATAAAAATTATATTAAACTTCCTAAGCCCAACTACAAATCTAGGATGATGATTTTAGCTCATGAGAACCAATAGCTTTCTTTTAACTATCTCAAAAGTATGTCATTTTCTTGTTTCATAAAACATCACTGTGGAAAATCTAATTGGAACATATCATGGTTTAATAAGGATCGGGAAAAACAGGCTGAATAGATGTTTATTCAGGGAAAAATAACTCACAACAGAAACAGATGAACACCAGCAGGTTCCTGGTCCCAAGATGTCTCTGGATGCGCTCTGTCCCCATCCAGCAAACAAGAGAGTGCTCAGCTCCCAGTGAGGGAGAGGGGAACAGCTCTTCCCCAGACCTAGTTCCCCCAGGTCACATTGGCCTCTGCCCCCACCCCCCAATGGGCGTGGTCAGTGCCACAGTTAAGGACAAAGTGAATATCTCACTGCAGGAACAAGTTTAGGTTCATGGAACTTTTCTATCTTCATAGAGACTTATCATGCTTTATTTTGTTTTGTTTTTAATTCTTGAAACAGAACTAAATAATACATGCCCAGTTCTTCTCAAAACTTTCAATGTACAGAGAAGTCTGAGACATTGTCAGAACCAAGAAAATCCTAAAGAGATCTGACAAGCAAATGGAATGTGGTGTCTTATATGGGGATGGTACAAGAACATAAGACAAAAAGCAAAGGACATCAGAATAAAGTGTAGAGACCTGAATTAATAATTTTTAGAATCAGATGGTTGAGTGTGCAAAGACACTTGCCACCAAGCCTGTTGACATAAGTTTGATCCCCAAGACCAAAGGTGATGGAAAGAGAACAGATTCCCACAAGTTGCCCTCTGACCTCTGCCTATGTGATATTGTTGTCCCTTACACACACACACACACACACACACACACACACACACACACACACACACACGTAACAGAATAAAAATAAGTAGCTAATTTTTAAAAATAATTCCTTTCATAAAAGACTTACTTTCTTTTTAGCTGTGTGTATATGTGCATAGTGGGGTCAGTACAGGTGTCAAGAAAAGGACATTGGACCCCCTGGGACTGAGTTATAGATGACTGTGAAACAAGACACCTGGGGCTGGGAAGCAAATTCAGGTCCTCTTCAAGGGCAGTAAGCACTCAACTGCTGAGCCATTTCTCTAGCTCCCCCAAAGAGTAACTCCTATCTGTCCACTGACTGTAACAACTACACTATACTAGTGCCAAGAAGAAGAAAACAGAGCTTTGTATATATGGAAACTCCATAGTAACTTCTTGAATTTTTTCTATAAATATAAAGGCATTCTTTTAAAAAAAAAGTCTGTTGTATTTACATAGAGCTTCTTTATTAAGATTTCCTGGCTCATGACAACAATGCTGACATGGACATTGGGAAAGGAAAACTCTTATTTGCTGTTGTAGGAATAAGAACTTGTATAGCCAATACAGAAATCAGTATAGAGGGACGTTAGAAGGCTAAAAATAGACCTACTATATCTTCTAGCAGTAGAATGTCCCCATAGAATTATATCTGAATGTTTATTTCACAGGTGGTGAAATGTTTAAGAAAGATCAGGAAGTATGGCCTTGTTAGGGGAGGGTATTATTGGGGGTGAGCTTTGAGGTTCCAGAAGACCATGCCGGAGCAAGTCTCCTCCTCTTCTGCCTCCTGTTCAGACTTAAGTTCTCAGCTATTGCTCCAATGCCATACCTATTTGCCTGCTGTCACACTCCCCACCATGATGGTTGTGTGAAACTGCAAGCAGTCGCCAGTTAAAGGCTTTCTTTCATGAGTTACCTTCATCACAGTGTCTCTTCCCAACAATAGATCAGTAACTGAGACAGTCGCTCGTGGTCATACTCCCAGGTGACTCTATGTCTTGCTACACAGATACTTGATCGTCCACTGTTCTAGCCACAAAAGCCAGGGAATGGAAACAGCCTAAGGTGAACGAATAATGGAAATGTGGTTCGTATACACAATGAAATGTTATTTAGCTTTAGCAAAAAGCAAAATTGTGAAATCCACAGGTAAGTAGATGGAGCTGGAAATGATCACTCTGAGTGAGACAGCCCAGATGTAGAAAGAGGCACACTGTGTTCCTGCTTACATGTGGATGGTAACTTGGACTCTTTAGACATGTGTGTTTAAATTACAGTACCCACAGAAGGCAAGAAACCAGTAGAATATCTCCAAAATATTTCCTGGTTCTGTGTTCTCCACTAATTCATTTATATCTCTCTCTCTTCTGTTTGGTACGTTTCATTATTCCTGCCCAGTCACTGTAAGAGCTCTCAGTGACTATACTCTTGAAATCATTTGAACTTTGCCATGGGCTCTCTGTATCATTGCTACCTGGGTGTACAGATTTGTAATGTTGTCAACAGTCATCGGACTGATCTGACGTGGTTTCATCTTCCATTCTCAAATGTACCCAGCCTCACCAACTGTGCCATATGTTCTACACAGGTGCTGACAGGGTCCGGGTTTCCTGTATTTATTTTAGTACTCACAGGACCACATTGTCCCCTGATTTCCTCAAATTCATCACCCATGGATACTTGTTATTTTTAACCTAGTTGTTCTGTTGGGTTTGTTTGGCTTTTTTTCTTATGGTTTGGGATCCAAAGTTTTCTAAAACACATGTTTGAACATCTTTATTGAGATATAATTGATATGCTATACAATTCACCTTCTGTGTTTTTGTGGGTAATTCGTGACGAACCAAAAAATCATGCTCAACATTCAAAGCTCAAGCCATTGTCACTATCCGATGGCTAAGCCAGAATCTTTTTATGATAACAGAGTCAATAGCTTAGTTATCCCAAGACAAACTGTAATGTATAGTATGCAGTAGAGATATGACCCTGTATTTTTTAACAGGTTTAGAGACAATGATCAGGGGTTTCTATATATACATACTTCATAGTTAATGGCATCATTATGATGGCGTCACTAGAAAGGCATTGGGAATTCATCAAAATTAAAATCTCATTAACTTCACATTTTGTTCTTACTACTAAGCCTTCTTCCTGCTGATCGTTCTTTGCGGAGTAAAAAGAAACAGAGAACTGTTGCCATTCATTGGGTGTGGCTTCAGTTCTGCAAGAAAGAACAAGCTCAAGAGAGCTGCTCACATTGCCTATGTTTCAGAAGGCGGAGCTGGAGGGATGGCTCAGTGGTTAGGATGACTTCCTTCAGGAAATGGGTCCTGCTCATATAAGCCTGGAAACTGCTCACATGTGAGAATGGATCCACCCAGCGTCCAACCTACTCTTCCTCAAAATGCATTGAGTCTCAAATAAGAGTATGCGGGTTTCATCTCTTCCATCTGTCCTTGGTATTCTTCGGGCAAAAAGCTAGAAGTCAAACAAGAAGGATGGTAAGAAAACGTCACATCACCCAAAGCTAGGCAATCATTATTAAATAAAGAGTGCTATGCTTCATAATTTATTCGGAAACTGCCATTAGATCCTGGAAGAATCGAACAGCAGCTCTTTCTCTCCAGAACATTCTAAGGACAAGAGGCCACCCTCAAAATGCCACCCTAACACAAATGGACTCCCATGCACACCACTAGTCATGGTTTGTTTTCTTAAATGGAAAAAGTTTATTTTATTGCACTGCTCCATCAAAATTATTTATCTCATTTATCACACAGTTCCTGTCTACCAAGTGTTGCCAGGACTAACATGCATGAAAATTATGTTAATGGGCCCTGGACTGGTTTTAATATACTTCATATAATCAAGAAACTAAACAAACAGAAAATGTTCTGAAAGGTGTTCATTCTCCCAGGAAGAACCACTTGCTCTCACAAGACACGTTTTTGAGGAGAGCAATTGCCAAGGCTCAAACCACCAGCAGTGCCCTCCCAAAAGACTTGTTTATTCAAAGAAGCAAACAGACTGAGGGGCTTGTCATTGTACCCCGCTTCCCCAAGTGCTGTAGGTTTCCATTAACCAGTTGTGGTTTTGTGGAGAGAGACAGGAAAGTGATTTGGAAAAGGCTCAACATGAAAACTAAACAAGAGAAAAATTGAGTTTCTTTTTTTTTTTTTTTTTTTTTTTTTGAGAAGTTTGCTTGGAAGAATCTCCCTCTGCTTAAGGACACCAGTGTGTGGGTGCACAGGGGTGTTGCTATGACGCCAACCCGGTGGTCCACTACAGAGCGCACTGACGTAGGGAAAAGCTATGCTATAAAGAGGCCTTTTTGCTACTTCTGAGAAACAAGTATCTCAGGATTTACTACATGATGGACCCACATCATCATAAATTTGCTCCACCAAAACTCATAGAAAAACTCCATTAAACTTGCCTAAGAAGTAGAACTTTTAAGGAGCAGCTTTGCAATATTATTTTGAGTATTTGTAATTATGCTGATGTTCATAAACAACCATCAGTGTAGTTTCCAGAGGGCTGGGAATTAAAGACACCTCATTTGACATGAGCAATGTCAAAGAACACTAATACTAGAAGAAACCTTGATCTGTTTCTTCATTTTGTTGTTAGCATTTTTGACTTGACTGCATCTGATGGGTTGATTGAGCGTTCAAATCTATGAATCAAACTTAGTAGCCAAAATACATGATCGGCAAAACATCACCACATGCAAATGTATGCTGACATCATTGTGTCTGTGCCGGTGGCAGAAGGAGGAGGACATGGAGTGAGTGGATATTAAATCTATCACGGAACTCTTGAATGTGTATGTAATTCAGTGTGATATGGAAAGCAAAATGATTGAACTCATTCTTTAAATCAAGGCTTTTGTGAGCCCTCCCCTTTTATTTCAGAGATGCGCACGCAACCTAGACCCAGTCAGAGGGAGCGCTCCATGACCGCAGCTACTGAGATATCAGTCAGCAAAGTGGTCCTCATGTAACAGTTCTCACTCCTCGTGATGATGGAACCAGGTGGTCTTCAGAGAAAACAGATGCATGGCTACTTCACAGCTAACCAGGACACCCCTGGTCCTCTTTGAAAAGCTTTCTCTCCACTTAACCAAAGCTATGATAAATGCTGTCAAAAAGAACCTTCAAGGGGAAACAATGGGTTTATCAATGATCAGCCTTCTTTTGTGATAAGTTTTCTTTAAGATAGAGGAGGAGGAGGGGAAGAAGAAGGAAAAGGAAAAGGAGAAGAAGGAGGAGGAAGAGGAGGAGAAGAGGAGGAGGAGAAGATGAAGAAGAAGAAGAGGAGGTGGAGGAGGAGAAGAAGAAGAAGAAGAAGAAGAAGAAGAAGAAGAAGAAGAAGAAGAAGAAGAAGAAGGAGGAGGAGGAGGAGGAGGAGGAGGAGGAGGAGGAGGAGGAGGAGGAGGAGGAAGAGGAGGAGGAGGAGGAGGAGGAGGAGGAGGAGGAGGAGGAGGAGGAGAAGAAGAAGGAGAAGAAGAAGAAGAAGAAGGAGAAGAAGAAGAAGAAGAAGAAGAAGAAGAAGAAGAAGAAGAAGAAGAAGAAGAAGAAGAAGAAGAAGAAGAAGAAGAAGAAGAAGAAGAGAGGAAACACTGTGTATCAAGGCTAGGTGGCAGCCATTCCAGTAGGAGAGAAAGCATGAGGGTGTGGTTCCAAAAGCCATCCCTTGAGTTCTCCTGAAAGTTCTTGGCATCTTCCTCCCCAAATGCCCCAGTTCAAACTTCAGGCATACTCTACCCCAGATACATAATGTTAATCATTTGAAAGGAATTGCACTCCTACCTTTTCAATACTGTAAAGCAGAATATAGCTAAATATGTTGCTTGTATATAGTTGCTTGCTTGAATTGTAGAAATTGATTTTGTCTTGACTCTTGTATTGCAGTTCCAACTATTTAACTTTTCCTTTTTCAGTACTGAGGGCCAAACCTTAGGTTTTGCTCATACTAAATATGTGCTGTACCATCGAACTAGATCCTTGGCCTGTGTCACCTGTTGTTGGACTGTTAAAAAAAGAAGAGTCGATATTTGGCAATTGCATCATTGGCCCTATGCAGCCCTTGCTTTGTCCCACGTGCTGTTGTGTTTTCTATTATGCCAGTGATGCGTTCATTCAGCAAACAGCACTGTCCTGAACTATAGGCCTAACAGAAGCAGTCATTCAAAGCAGTACATCCTGGACCAGGGGTCAGCAGCTGACACCAAAGCCCAGAAGTCACACAATGACGGAAGCAAGAAGAGCAGGCAGTGGTAGCCAGGGAGGGCAGACCCAGAATCTTCACTGACTCTCTGAGGCTACTTGGTCTGAGGGTTTCACAATGTTACTAGAACAAATAGAGTACCTTTTATAAAGTTAGAAATCAGGGCTTTAAAATGGGTGGACTTAAAGACACACCGTGGGGAACCTTTTATTTTTTATTTTATTTGTTGTTCTTTATTGGCTTTTTTAAAAGACTTACTGATTTTTATTTTGTATGCCTGCTTTTCCTGGAACTCCAGTTCCAGGGGATCCTGGCCCTGTTCTGTCCTCCTCAGGCGCCAGGCACATGCGCCGCACAGACATTCATAGAGGCAGAACACTTACACACATAAAAATTAAAGCAAATAAATTCTTTTCAAATGGCACAACTGTCCCTAGGTGATTGATACTGTAATTTATCAAACAGGAAAACAGGAGCTACCCGGGCAAATCGACTTCGAAGACTATTTGCGGGCAGAGACGATCGCAAAGGCTCACCCTGTTTTGATCTGTGAGCTGCTTGAACTGGTTCTGCCCTTTCCCTCCGCGGGACTGATCGCCCAGGGGAAACCCAGGCTATTCAACTCTGACACATCACAGTCCACATCAGCGCCACGAGAGGGACCAAGGAGGGGAGAGTGAGGCAGTGGGAACCGCAGAAAAGCGAATGAGATGTGGCTGAGCAGGGCAAAGGTCTTCACAGCCATGAGCTACACAAGAAAGTGGATCAGAGCAGAGCCCTGCTGCGGGTTAAGAAGGAAGCTGCGCAAACCTCATTCAGTGCGCTAGCAACAAAGACAGGACAAGAAGTTCGGGTGGGGAGGAGGGCGGGTAAACCTGGGAGTTGTTATGAGAAGTATGTGGGGTGTGAATATGATCAAATACACTGTATGAAATTCTCCCCCCCAAAATCAACTAAAACAGTTTTGGGGTTTTTGTTTGTTTGTTTGGGTGGGTGGGTTTGGTTTGATTTTTCAGAATAGAGTTTCTCTGTGTAGCACTGGCTGTCCTGGAACTTGTTCATAGACCAGGCTGGCCTCAAAATCAACGGGGATCCTCCTGCCTCTGCCTCCTGTGTGCTGGGACTAAAGTCATGCACCACCAGCACCCAGCAAAAAGGCTGTATTCTTGAAGAGTCACAGGTAATTGATTTCACATAGAAGAAAAGAAAAGAACATCCCAAGGGTAGAGAAGAATACAGCAGGGTCAAAACACGGCAAGAAATGTGGGGACTTCTGCAAGAATCTTTGTATTAATGGAGTCAGAACAGGGTTCTTGAGATGTTTGGTACCAAAGTGTGTGGCATTAAAGACACCGCTGCTGCGGCGTCTCCACAGTCACACATTCGGGGGTCTCCCTAGAAAATCCTGGACAATCTATAGGTATAAGCATTCTCATTTTTTTCTTTTCCTTTCTTCTTCAGTGTCCTCTGAAGGAATAATACCCGAGAGACAGCGTGTGGCATGCTGAAGGAGTCTGCTGTGGGCTTCAGTGGGGGTGGTAAAATGCTTCATTGCACGCCCCAGAAACCCTTCTATACCACCTAACCTAATCCCATTCTGCAAGTGAGGTGACGCCCACCGGACTTTGGAAGTGATTCTCCTTCAAGAGTCAATTCAAAATGACAAAAGCTGCCTGTGTGAATGTTTACACCACACATAACAACTGAGACCAAACAGGAAGTGTGAAACTGAGAGCACCGGGTGGCATAACTTACCAGCGTGAACAAGAGAGAGTAACTCTCTTTTCTTCGCTGCTGCTGTGTTCAAGCCCCTTTGCTGACCACGTAGAATGCCGTCCTAATGGACATACCATTTACACAAAATCAAGTAATGGAACCAGGCGAGGAAGGCTGCTAACGCAAACACCTCATATTCCCAAACGCTGCCAACCTGACATTAAATATCATTTCAAAGTAGTGTTGGCTCGGTTTTGACTTCCAACCTTTGAGGAAGGTTGTTGGATCCCACTAAAAAGGATGACTCTCCTCTGAGGGGGAAGACCACAATACCACAAGAAACAAGAAAAAAAAATGTAACCATCAATTATCTTACAACATTTAACTAAAGACGGGAGAGGTTTCATAATAGTACAGCAGCTGGCTGGAACTGTGGTGTGGCTTTCCCTTTATCTGTTTATTTGCTTAAGGTACATGGGTTCGTGGTTCCCACCAGCACAGTTCCCTGGGCGACCAAGAGAGTTGTAACCAGCTCTGTCATGTGTCTGGAGAAGTAAATGATGTCTCTTGCACCGGTCAGGATTTCTGTCTTGCTCTCCTGGTAAAACGGTTTATGGCTTTGGAAGCTTGGGCAAGTTTCTTGTCCCTAAACAAAGCCTATCTTCTCCTTCAGGAAGCCAGGGAGGCTGAGGTGGGCAGAGTAGGCTCTGAGACACTCAGAGGAGATAACAACCAAAATGGTTAAGTGTTTGGGAAATGGTTTTGACAACAAAAAAAGCAGAATGTGGATAGGCTGTGCCTTAGCAGGCTCATGGCAGGCATGCACCCTCATTCAGAAGGGACTGGGATGCTTACAGCCTTGTTGGTGTTGACGATCCACCATCCACGGACAGACATGGACTTTAACAGGAGATGGTTATGTGAGCTGTGACCCTGTGAGTCCTTTCTAGAATGCTACAGAACTAGAGAGGCTGCTAACAGCTCAGACGTGGACCCTAAGGGCAGTGTAGAACTATCAAGTGCATCACCAGTATAAATTAGTAAGCATGATATCCACCTCGTCAAATATCGGTCAGAATCAAATTGCTGCTGTAGATTAAATTTGTTACATGTAAAATGGTAGAAGTGCGTGGTGAATGTGAAATGCTTGGGAGTAAGAAGTATGGATATTAACCTCCGCGAGATGAAATTAAGGTACTGCATTGAGTAGAACAGAATATGCTACCATGGGTGCTTTGTCTTACTTGTCTCTGGTTAAGGCGCTGTTTTCTGAGTTAATGGCCACTGTCTCTCCTACGGAAAAGGTAGATGACCCACTGCAGTCTGCCCAGACAGCTCACTTCATATTAATACTGGAACTACACCAGCTCTACAGAGAGAATTTCCCCCCTACATGCAGCTCCTGGGGGGGGGGGGAACCTCCTGTCAAGGTCAATGCTGTTCGGCTTGCCCACATATGGCCTACAGACCCTGCCTTCTATCTATCAGTCAACGAACATGTTGGGGTAGGAGTGGAGACTGTGTGTGTGTGTGTGTGTGTGTGTGTGTGTGTGTGTGCCATCTGTGCCAGTCAATGAAATTAGACCCTTACGTCTCCGTCTTCTTCAAGGCGTCTAATGAGTTACATATTCATTGTTCTAAGAAACACACTTGAGCAACAATACAGTTTGTGGGCAGAAGAAAGAACTACTGGGGCTGGGCTCTGATGCCATAAAAACCGTGGTGATAGGATGTAACCTCAAATGCTGGGGAAGCCTTCTGAACAAAGTGGGAGTCGACCCACTGAAAGAGCACAGGGTCCCATCTAAGGGAGCCGCTCGCACTGTGCAGACAGATGTGGCTCCGTGGGTGTCTAAACTCTGCACATCTTTGACATTTGCAGATTCAGCTACTTCCAGTAGGCTATTGTGGAGAAGCCTCAATGGCCTGTGCCATGTTGTCATTCATGCTTCTGCAGGTCTGGGGCTCATGTGAGACCACATATCTGGTGACAGGATGTAGTAGCCTGCATAGGAAGTCCAGCACATTGTCAAAATTAGGACCCTTGTTTACTGTGCACATTGGAAAAACTTTAGAGGATAGAATAGAAGGGGCTGCTATTTATAATTTCAAATTATACATGTTCTGAGAAAAAGAAAACATGCAGTCTCTTACCCAGTGTCCAGGTTTAGGATGGTCTATTACTAGCATCAGCCATAGTTCTAATCTATCTAGTCTAATCTGATGCTTTCTTGGGCTAATGATGTAGCTCAATGGTAGAGTACTTGCCATGTATACTTGAGGCCTAAGCGGGACCTCAGCACCTAGGTGCACATCTGTAATCCCAGTACTTGGGTGATGGAATTGGGAAGATCAGTTCCATGGTCACCCCCAGCTACACAGGGATTTCAAGGCTATGCTGGGCTACATGGGATTTAAAGATTAGCATGAGTTAGCTTTAAAAATTAACATTGAAGTAAGACATAAGATTTTCTTTTGGCTTTGCTTTGTTTTTTTTAAGACACTGTCATGCTATGTAGCCCTGGCTGTCCTGGAACTTCCCATGTGGACCAGCCTGGTCTTGAACTCCTGACAGAGATCCATCTGCTTCTGACATGTGGATTAAATGCGTATGCCACCACATCTGGCCTGAGACATACGTTTTTAATGGTTTGGCTAACCTGTATGAAGTCTCACAGACAAAATGGGTGATCTTAAGAAAGGCAGGAGACTAGAAGAAGACCATTGCTGACCTAGAGATTCACAAAAATCTTTGTCCGCCTTGGCGAGTCTCTGCAAATTCCCCTGAATTGTCACAAGGAACGGAATCGGAAGGTTGTATGTCCTGAGCCTGTGTCTGTCATACGGGACCAGGGTACTGGCATAACAGAGGGCCACCTAAGTCCAGCTCCAAGCAGCAGCACCAGGGGCTGCTATGATCTTGTGACTCAAATGGTCACGTGGAACGCATGGTGATAGTCATTTCTTATGGTACCAATTGGTCAGTGAAAATCGTTATTTAATTTGGAAAATGTTCCAAGCTGGCTAAGGCCTCTGGCTATGAGGAAACAGAGAAACAATTAACATGTGCCACACGCTCAGAATATGTCGGGCATTGTGCTGGACTCTTCAAATGCCTGCTTTGGCTTCATCCTACAACTCCACACAGGGTATATTATCCTCATTTAGCAGCTTAGGAAATGGGCCAGTTGCATAACTCGCTCCGGAATCATTTGTATTTTTAGCAAATGTTTTTACACAATCGTGGCAGGAAGCATGCTCGGAGTTGGCAGCAGAAAAGCAGCTTCCATGGCCTGCTCACCTGGGAGGTGAAGAGGAAGTTTGGGCTGCTCCTGAGAAACCACTTCTGCTCAGTCTGTCACACACACAAACTTCTGGAGGCTGACATTTAGGCTTCTCCTAATCACTAGCTGCGAGTCTGTTGCTCTCTCTGCAAGAGAGGCCTGGAGGGATGTTGGAGCATGAGCGGCATAAACAGGATAGTGGTCTGCAAATATTTTACTCTCCGTTGCAAGGATCGTCCCACCGCCACAGCTTTGGGTAATCGCTTTCTAGTCTTTAATGAAACATCCGTGTTGAAATAATCATTAAAATGAAAAGGAAGAAATCACCACTGAAGGGTGTGATGGAGAGAGACAGACAGAACACAGGCTGCAGCCCAAGGAGAGACTGAAGAACATTTTGTACCATATGCAATGGCGGAGAAATGGCGAGAACACGGGTCTGTTTAAAACTAGCCGCCATCTGCCCGACTTGACTTCTAGATGAACTTGCTTTGGGTTAGGAGGTGAACAGACTGAGGTTTCTGCTGTAGTAATTACCTATAATTACCATTTTGGAATTTTTTACATAAAAGGAACTAGGTTATAGTTATGCAGCAATAATCCACTTATGAACAGCTTTCTGCTAATTTTGCCTATGACAGAAGACGGGAGGGGGCTGGCAAGAATCCGACCCAGTCAAAGGCTTCAGAAAACATGCCTCATGTCACTACATGTCCATTAGATAAAGTGATTTGCATGTGTGAAACTTTGAAAATTTAACGACAGCAGATTTCAATGGGGAAAGAAACTGATTGCCCTGGGTCGTTGTATTGTCCTGGAGAGTGCTCTCAAAGGCCTTAAATGATCTGGGCTGGCTTCCTGTGGACACACCTCCACTCTGGACAATCCCTTTGTGGAAATGGCCTTCCTAGTTCTCCCGGGCCCTCTGACAGATGTTCACTTACCCCACAAGGTATATCTTGAGTGTCACCTCTAACAAGATTTTGTTTTCTAGGCTCTCCACATGTCACTGATCCTGTGGTGTAGAAATTCCAGACTGTTCTGCCTTCAAGGATCTTTCCAGTGTGTTAAAGGACCAGACACAGGAGCCCCTCTTCCTTATTCACCAGGCAAGAAAAGCCACAGCTTGAGTGGTTTTCGTGAAATGTTAATGCTATTCCCAAACTCAGGAGTTCCAGAGTAGAACAAAACCCACAGCCACTCTTAGGGGTCTCTACAGTTCGATAGCGTCATGCTCTGGCCACCCCTTGGTTTTCATTTTCCACCTCTCCAGCATAGGCATTACACTCACGAGCCTGTACTGCACCAGGCGCTTGGCAGGGTCTCCTCCCAGGCCTCTGCATCTACTTGGCTTTCTGACCAGAATGCACTGCGCATCCTCTGCCTGTGGCTTCTAGTCATTCCTCTAGTTCTGCCTCTGCCCTGTCTCCTTGTCGCTGCAGAGCATCCCAGGGTGCCCAAGAGCACCTGCGTCTGTTTTCTTTACTCTGGAAAGCATCTTCTTCTGCATCCCCCCCTCCCCGCCCCCTCCCCCGCAAGCGCGCCAACTCCTCAGGGCCAGGGGCCTTCCCTGCTACACTCACAGTCAAACCTCAGCTTCTTTCACGGGACTGACGATGGCACGCTGGGAAGAGGAGAGAGGAATCCTGTAGAAGAGCAATGCTGCCACCCCTGCCGCTGAGAAATTGCATTTGAATCCTCCCCCAGCCCCCACCCAAACGGCTGTTCTGTGAATACATGACTCCTTTGGCGTCAGCTGCAGGGATAAGTCAGGACTGCACACAAAGGACAATCTAGTGACAAATGTGCATCCGTTTGCTCTGTGACTTCCCTGGTGTGGAGGCTGTCAGCGTGCTGGAACAACAGATGTTATCCAAATTGTCCGCGGGGGCAGCCCCGCTTTGTGGGACATGGGCCTGCTCCAGAGAGAAAGGGCGGGCCTCTCACCTCACAGAAGGGGTCCCAGAACCTAAGATAAACAGTGAAAGCCTTTAGGACAGTGCAAGGAAAGACTCGTGGGTTTATAAATGATAAATCTCCATCCTACCCTGGCCCAAATCTGGGCCACTGTGACAAACTGTGTACCAATCCAGATATACTTGCCTCTGGTCTCTCGAATTGCCACCTAACAATATGATTCTCACTCCCTATTGCTACGGTGAAGCTTCACCCCAGCCCCTGGCACGCATATACTCAAAGAGTCTGGGATGTTATGGTAGAGGTTCCACCCAAGCTCCCCTCCCCCATCTCCCTCCAAACCCTGCTGCATCTCAGAAAATCTGCTAAATGATGATCCCTCCCCCAGAAATGTTCAAGACCACTCCCGCAGGGTATTTAAACTGCCGCCCCCCCCCCCGCCCTCCCCCACCCCAGTCTCTTTCCCATCTCCTCTCTGGGCGACTAGAATGTTGTATCCATTAAATGTGGGCTTTTTCTTATTTGCTTTGATTTGGTCTGATTTGGATTACTGCATCGTCGGAGAGGCTTATTGGGGTGCAGAAACTTTTCACCTACACTTCCTCTTCCCCTCCACTTGGACACCTCCTAAGGTTGCTATTATATTATATATCCAAAGTAAAACAGCTCCGGGTCCAGTCCACAATGAATGCCACCATTTGAGGCCTTTATCCTGGCCAGGGTAGAACAGAGCATACTCATTGCACGCAGGGGGGGTCCATCAATGCAGAGTTAGCACAACCATCCACACAGTTCCCCCACGAGGAGGCCCACAGGGCTGTAAGTCCTTCAAGGTTCATCCAGCTTTCTCTGTGTACTTAGAGCTAGCTGAGAATCTTCGATCTTGAAAATCACACTACCTGCTCTTCCCATCACCACCTGTCTCCTCTAGACTCTTGGAGAATCCGTGGGGGGGCGAGGGTAGGGGCAGGGGGGGGGTCAGAAGTCTTTGTTCTGCTCTGGCTTAGGCCTTCCTTCTTTGTGTCTGAAGGAAACACATGGGCTTTGGAATCCTGTGTGTTTTCCTTCTTAGTAAACTCACTGACACAGACGAGTTAGGCAAGCTCCGTGGTCCACGTTCTCTGCCCTGTAATGAGCCGTCGTTGGCCAACAGGTAGCAATTTGACCCTCACCTATGACAAACAGAGAAGCTGTGGCTCCCAGGGAATGTCCCCATGCTATTCGACATGTCCCACGGCATACCTGCTCCTGCCAAGTACTGTGATGGGAAAACATCTCCAGGTCTATGATGAGGTCAAGGAGCATAGGATGCATCTCAGTAGCCCTGAGAGAAATGAAGGCTATCCACCAGTGCTGGGGTTTGAAGTAAGGCATTCAAGCTTTGGAACAGAGATAATCAGGTTTTGCCTTTATTGGTTGTTGCAGGTGACAACCTCAGTGTCCAATCTCGGGGATAAAAAAAAAGCACCTACCTGGCAGGCTGTTGAGAGGATTACATAAGGAGTGGGTATATGTAGCTCCTGGGCCAGGGTCAGGTCGTCAATAAATCTGAACCTTCACTCTGGCAGGGCTGAGAGTGGGTATTCCCAGGTGCCTTTAAATTAAACCTGGCGGTTAAGGAAGTCTTTAGTTAAACCTATTGTTGGTGACTTTGGAAGGGTTTGGGCCAGAATGGCAGCAGGATATTATTCCTGTATATGAAAGGTGGCTGGAAGGCTAGAGTGAGTGGGGGCACAATTCCATCAAACCAATTACCTGGAGGACAACACAGAGGTGTCCTGGCTCAGGCACTATATAAAGAAGACGGAGATGTCGCTTTATCGGGCAATTGTGAGGATATTTTAAGATAATCACATGAAAATACCTCTCATCTATGAAGTAATTCTTCTGCCTTCTTTGCTTTACACAGTACCCAAAATATTTAAGGTCTTTATTTATTAATTTCCAATATTTTTACCTAGAATCTAAAGAGAGGCTGTTTCTTTCTATGATACATTCTTGAGTGCTGTGTGTGTATTAAACTATTTTTTTCTAGTAAAATCCCTTCCTTCCTCGCCCTCTGATCCTTTCTTTCCTTGCCTCTCTGTCTCTCACAGTCCTTTAATTTACATTTTTTGTTGCAGAATCCAGACGCCCATTATTGTAGCACCAGTGTCGAATGTCTTTTTAATATGGTCGCTTTCTATAGAAAGAAATAGAGTCCTAGCAAAATGCATCCTACCACTCTCTGGTAGATGCTCTTTCCCAGATTTTTTTTTTTTTTTTTATCAAAAGCTCTTTTGGTATTCTATGCAAATTATCTTCACTGTAAGGTGGGAACAAGCTCAGCTGCATCCTCAAGCAAAAAAATACATCTCTTCAGTGTCAGAATTGTGAAGAGTCCTTGAATAAAGATCCACTTCCCTCTAGAGTTATATGTGATGTATTTTTAATATTGCTATTTTTCTTTATTGTTTCATAGAGCTGCCTTCTAATTTGTTTGTTTGTAGTTTATAATGAAAGGAACCAAGGAAAAAAATTAGTAAGGGTCTATCTAAAGAGTTAAATCATTTCCCTACAGCTTCTCTAAGCGGAACTGATAGTCTTAGTCTGACTTAGAGAGCTGGGGTAGAAAGGCTGCCAACATCTGTTTTGGTCAGACTCAGATAAAAGAGACTAATTCATAGCAGGAATAACCCATGTATGCCATTCTGTATTCCATTACTTCTCTCTCTCTCTCTCTCTCTCTCTCTCTCTCTCTCTCTCTCTCTCTCTCTCTCTCTCCCTCTCCTTGTCTCATGCACACAAACATGCTTGCACTCATTCTCCCATGTGATATTGATGGACAGATAAATTCCACCTAAGTTTTTCCACAGTGTGAGAAATAGAAACGTTATTGATTTGTTTACCTAAGATAACTTCAGAGGCACCATCTATCAACATCGCCAATGCCACACTGCACAATGTGTGCCTCAGAACTGATATGAAAATAATAAACAAATAAATAATAAACAGGAGAAAGTAAGAATACCTTTTGAAATGCCTGTAGAAACATAAGCTAAGGGTGCTGTAAACATTTGAAACTCAAGAGTATTGTAAAACCCTCACATTACCTATTAGCTTGGATCTTCTGTCCATTTAAACTTGTTCAATAACTGCAAATAATACATAAATGAGTTGAGATCCCATCTTTTCATTGCAGGTTCTCACCAGAGAACCGGGGCGATCTCTGAATAATTGGTGAGATGAATAGACAAACAGAAATAAGAAAAGCATGACTAGATTAAGAACGTGACAGCAGAAAGAGTGCTTTGCATTTGGCAGGGGTGTGACTAGTGTCAGGGTGTGACCTAGTGTGTGGGGGAGGGTGTCATGGGTGGGTTGGTTGTACCTGTATGAAGGCCATTGGTTTATCACCATTGTTTGACAAAGCATTTGCCAAAACACCCTCCACACCTAAGCCCCTCGACCAGATTGTTTAGCCCTGAATCTCTAAAGGCAATGGCTCAGACTTAAAACCAGTTTTCTTTTTTGACACAAATTTCTGTAAGATCCCTGACAGGAAGAGGGTTTGTAACACCTTTTCACAGGGACAGCAGACTCTGGAGCCAAAAGCCGAGCAGCCTGCATGGCCCTGGAAGGGACACTCTGCAAGGGTGCGCACTTGCTTCTCTTGAGGTCAGAGTTCTGTTCTCTCACTCACGTGTTAAGTACAAGGTCTTGAGACTGATCTGCTGGGCCGCTCGCCTTCTCTTCCTACCCCCTCCCACTTCGTCCTGGCAAGTTTCTCACTCTCTTTCATCTCCATCGCCTTGCAAATTAGCCCTGATGGTGGTGGGAATGTGTTTCTATGTGAATATGGGAAAGTGTGTTCACCATGGACTGAGACTATACAGTGAGAAACAAAATACCACTCAACACATACATACCACACATTCACACAATACACACTCACACACACACACTCACACACACCACACACTCACACACACACTCACACACACTCACACACACACTACACATTCACACACTCTCACACACTCACACACACCACACACTCACACACACTCACACACACTCTCACACACACTCACACACTCATACACTCACACACACTCTCACACACACACTCACACACACTCACACACACATTCTCTCCCTCTCTCTCTCTCATACACACACACACACATTCTCTCTCTCACACACACACACACACACTCATACACACATACACTTTCTCTCTCTCTCTCTCTCTCACACACACACATCAAAACAAATGCCACTTTCAATTAAACAGAAGAAAGGGGCTGGGGTGATGGCTCGGTCTGTAAAATGACTTCCAGACAAACACGAGGACCCGAGTTTGGATTCTCCAAGCAGGGCAGGGCACATCTGGAGCCCCACATCTGGGGGGGGGGCAGGAAGACACATAGATCTCTTGAGCCCATTGGCTAGCCAGTCCATTGGTGTGCTCCAAGATCATCGAGAGTCTGGTTCAAGAAATAAGCTATTAGAGCAACTGAGGAACACACCCAAAGTCAACCTCTAGCCTCTACATATGCACATATGCCCACCCACATAAATATATGCATTCACACACACACACACAGATATAAACAACGGAGAACAACAGAAACTTATGGGGAAGTGTCTGAGTGTGTGACTTGGGAAGAAGTTGCTCAGACACGGGGTGAGGCTGGCTGAAGACACCTGTGTCTGAGCAACAGTCTTGAACAACTGCAGTCTCTGACTGACTGAACACAGTGCAAACGTTCTCTTTCTGAATTCTTTAAAGATCTTAGCTTTCACCAGCCGGAGTCCAACAGAATATTACCATTGCTCCCCAAAAGATATTTGAAACTCCTTTGCCCTTCTGGTATTATGAAAAAGATGTAAACGTTAAGTGGTTTATGGGGATCACAAATATAATCAATGAGAATCAAATGTCTATGTACACATACCTAACCCAGCATACAAACAGTAGAGGAATAGTGGTCACTCCTATTTGGAATCTGAGTCCTGAAGCAGAACAGAGCCATGATAATGGGAGAAATATTGCCATGTCCTTTACTTTTACTGAAGCAAGAAAAACTGCTACTTCCCTTCAGAAAGATTTCAACAAGACAGAATATTCTCTTTTTTCCTTGCACTCTAGATAATTGAATTTCTTTTTTCATCTGCCAAAGAATGTCAGAGCTCTGATCCTTCTAAGAAATCTGGGAGTAGTAGCCTGGAATTATTTATGATTTATGACTACTGTCATAAAGGATTTGAAGCCTGGGATTCAAGGAATTGATATGACCAATATGCTAGACACTGCCCTTGACTTTTTCACCAAAGGCATGTGCTTCATTTACCCTAACCATAAAAAGGAAACAAAGCCATAGAAGGTAGACGTAGAAGGAGCCCTTAGGATGTGGAGCTGTATGATATTTTGTAGACAACCAAAATGACCCGTCTGTGGTACTTCTTCTCCATCACCAAGTTTTCAGGACTTTGAATCACCTAGAAGACTGAGATACACTCCTGTAGTCTGTCTACTACAGGAGTATTTCAGAGAGGACTGATGGAGGCAAAAGACAGACAGGGGTGGTGCAACCCCATGGCCTGAGGGCAAAGTCAAAGAAGGAGACCGGTGGTGGAGCGCCTGCATCCATCTCTCCTGGCTTCTCGCCTGGGATGAGAGGAATCCCTGGAACACACTCCTACAACTGCCACGCCCTTCCCACCAGGGTGATGTGTGCATTCCAGCCAAGAGCCAGAATAGGTCTCTTCTCACTCAAGCCGCTTCTTGTATGCTATTTGGTTGCAGCAATAACAACAGTAACTGGTACACCATCTGTGACTGAGTTGTTCATTAGCAGCAGAAATGAGAGTAGAATTAAGACCCTATTCCAAGTCCCGGCTTCGTCAAACCATCTTCCCTCTGTGTAGATGTGAGGATACTGCTGAGGCCTAGGCCATACGCTAAGACTAGGAATGCTCAGACATGCCTTGTGTTATGGTGGGTGTTAATGGTCACTAGTCACAAATTAGAATCACCTGTGTAGGAAGCCTCACCTGAAGAACGGCCTATTGCCATTTATGAGGAAAGGCCTCTCCCCGATCGTGGGTGGCACCTTCAGGTAGCACTCTGGATAAAAATGTGTGCGAGAGAGGGAGCGATTACCTTCCCTTTGTTCACTCGGCCTTCCCTCTATATGCTGAGTCAGTTTACCTTGTTGTTGATGCTGATGATTCATCCGCTGATACCAGAACCGGCCTTTCCAGGCTTCCTGCCTAGATGAAGGGCCAGTGGTTTTCCAGGAAGCTTTCAGGTTTCCACACGGACAGGGACTGCTGAGGTAGTCAGCCTTGTGAACCACACCAACTTCCCGGTTCTCAACCTCTCCACTGAGATGCAGCTGTTGTTAACATAAACAGACTTAATGCATCCTTACACACACACACACACACACACACACACACACACACACCAATCCCATCCATTCTTTTTCTCTAGAGGACATAACTAATACACCTTGGAATTACAAAATGCAAATCTTAGTTTTCCTCCCAGGATCATACAAGTGAACATCTCAGCTACCATATTGCCAACACGCTTTTTCTACCTTCTTTGACACTATTTCTGGGCCCCTGTGCCTGGAGGGGCCACTGACCAAGCAGAGTACTGTGGAGTCTACAGCTTCACCAGCTATGATGCTGCCCAGGTGCCTTTCAGAATGTCATGAGGGAAGGGGACAGGGGTGGGATCTGGGTTACATGAACAGACCCCAGAGCGCCGAGTTAAGGCAGGATGTACAGAAGGGAAAGTCATCATATAAAGGATATACTAGATATACTGGGAGATGGAACATGGTAAATAACTGTGTGTGTGTGTGTGTGTGTGTGTGTGTGTGTGTGTGTGTGTGTGTGTGTGTGTTGGTTGGTTGGTTTGTGATCAGGTCCAATTATAGAGCCTAAAAAGGGCTGAATAGAAAAATGATGCTGACCCTAAATAGTCCACAAAAATATCTTAGAGTTAGTAAACACTCCAGAAAAGGGTCACAGCCTTCCTATGCATCTGAAAAAGAAGTCAGGGAAACAATCTCATTCACAATAATCACCCCCACCCCACACAAAAGTAGCTGGGATCCACTTAGTGATGGAAGTGAGAAACCTCTGTGTAAAAAACTTTAAACACAAATGAGAAAATGAAGACAGGTTCTTCACAATCACAGTCAAAATTCCTGGGCCATTCTTAACATAGAGAGAAAAAAAAAAATCAATTTCAATTTTTATATAGAAGTCCAAAAGACCAAGGGTGATCGAGACAATTTAAACAAATACAACTAGAGAGGGGCATCACCAAAACAGATTTCAATTTATTCTGCAGTGCCCAGTAATAAAGACCTGCACGGGACTGGCACAAAAACAGACGTGTTGACCAGTGAAGTAGAACGGAGCCCCAGCTATGTCTGTGTGACTGCAGCCACTTGGGAAGCCAGTCAGACAGTCTGCCAAGAAATGAGAAAGGCCTGCTGTGCGACCCAGCCATACCACTCCCACGCAAAAGCCCAAAGGGCTTCACAATATATACATGTATGAAATGGTCAAAGAATAAGTGTAAGACTATTTTAACAAAAAAAAAAAAAAGATAACCAAAAAAAAAAAAAAAAAAGATACCAGCAGATCCACGCGTGAACAACGTGTGGAATAAGGAACTTGGGAGCACTCAGCCCTGAACCAATGTCTCTGTTAAGCCCTTCCCCTCAAGGCTCAAGCGTCTAAGTGGAAGGAGAGGTGGAAAGATTGTAAGCCACGGGTGACTCTAAGGAAAGAGCGTCTTCAGACACAGGACTGAAATACATGTGAACTCACAGATACTGCGACCTGCACAGGTTCAAACGAGACAAACCCTAACATCCAGAGGAGGAGAAGGCGAAAAGCCCCATCCCTAACCAAGAAGCTATTTACAAGCTATCTTTTTCACTGTTTTCATAGCTACAAAGGTTTGCACTTCCTTTCTGGCGGTCCCGAGACCCATATCAAGAAGACCCAGCATCTTTTCTGCAAAGTGTGTCATCCGTCATCCTATCTTGTACCCGGGAGGCAGGGAGATTTCTCCCTTCGAAGACAAAGGCAAACTCTGCAGGAATAGGAACTGGCTCTCTTCCATGAAAAATTGCACCCACTTCTCCCCTTTTCTTCCCCCAGCTCCCTGTGCCCTTGGAGGCTGAAGAGAGCATTAGAACCCCTAGAGTTTGTTACACACAGGTATGAACTCCCAGTGTGGGTGCTAAGAATTGGACTCCAGTGCCCTGCAGAAAACAGAAAAATAGAAAGCATTTTTAACCACTGAGCCATGCTTGGATTTCTTTACTGGCAATAGCAAAATATTGACAATCAGACTTCACCAAAAAAAAAAAAAAAAAAAAAAAAAAATTACTGTGCCTAAGGATGGGCATAAATTTAATAGAAATTTTACTGGTAAAGGGCATATAGCTGTAACTTACAAGAAAACATTCAAATCTGTACAGCAACCTCATTGCTCACTGAAAGAGTTCCTGCACTTTCATTTAACTCTTGTGTCCTTAGCTAACCTAGGATGACAATTAACAAATGAGTGTAATTCCCATTTGAATGTAGGGTAGTATTTTTATCTATGCAGTGAGCAACAAACAACAAAGGCATATCCACACCCTACTTGTTCATCAATGACACTCTCAATTTCCTTGACAAATCAAGTAGAAGTTTTTTAATGCTGGAAGATTATAGCCTTAACTCAGGGGCCCGGCACAATCTAGGTTTAAATGGGACCTGAATTATTAACATTTTCTCCATCATTTCCTTGTATATAAACATATAAACAACAAAACAAGAAGCCAATCCCTGACTTGTAGCCTGTTGTGATGATTTCAAGCTACTGATCTGAGGCCATTGCACATGTAGCTGTGACAAGCCAGTATCCAGCAAGCAAGTGTGGCTGACATGAATACCTTTGAGAAAACCAAGACCACTGCAAAGTAGCTAAAACACTTCAGCAGTGATGAGTTTAGGAACATTTCTTGCCTTTGTTTTGTATATAAGTTTATATGATTTAATTTTTAATAGTGGCTCACACATTCCTTAAAACTTAACAATCTAAGCTAGTATGAACTGGCTGGAGCTCTCTAGCGGAGGAAAGAAATCCTTCTGAAAGTGCAGAATTAGGGAAAACATGACCATTTCATTAGGTGCATAAATGCATACTGTTACAAAGTCGTTTGTTGGTTTTTTTTAAAATGACTTTTTAAAATCCTTGTCCAGTGGGTAGACATGCCGTTTCTGTCCAAGTGTGTGGAGGTTCAGACTCTTGTTTCCCCTCCGAGCCTTTACCCAAAACCAAAAACTCCGCCACAGACACCCACTTCACAGAGGGAGCCATTAAGCCACCTCATGAGAGCTGTACCTCGTCCTCTCCAAGGCAACTCCTGCCAGAGCCAGTTTTTTTAGTGTAATGTATTCTGAATCTTTGATGGGGGAAACTTGTACTCTTGGAGCTGTCCAGATGTGGAGCCAGGGATCTTGTGGGCCACACTGGCCTCTTCAGCTGCAGATGTAAATCCTGACACCCAGAAACACCATGTGGTTTTATAAGCTTCCTTCAGGGATGGCAAAGCTTTCCCGTCATGAGTGCATCATACCTCTTTGCACATGCTTTCTGCTTGTTGCATGCATTTCATAGATTAGATCTTTCCTTTAAGAGTTACCTGATCCTCCTTTAGTAAATAGTGTGGATATTCAATATAACCAACGATCTTCACTTGATATAACGACGATCTTCACTTCAGCAAAACTGATTGCAAACTAAGGGACTCCTCACAATTAGAAATTGATCACTCAAAAGCCTGGTTACTCTGGCAGAAATAATAGTGTGTTTAAAATCGTTTGATCATAATGAAAAAAGCAACACAAGGGTTTCCGCCCTTTTGTATGGGTCTCTTTAACCAGTCAATGGTAAGAAGCTGGGGAAATAATAACCGTTCATCAAGCCACTGTTTTCACTTATATGAAAGCGGCACTGAATGGATCAATTTTAAAATGTTAAGTTACCACATACTTTCTAAAGAAATTAAGCTGTGCCAGGTTGCAGTGTAAACATAACTAAAGGTGTGTGCACATTATCGATGAGACGATTGCCTGAAAAATTTTGATGTGCTCTAGATTGTGAGACTAAAGAGTCTGTAAGGTCTTGTGCCTGTGGCATTTACCAAAATGTCCAAAATGTAAGAGACACTTTGGAAAACATATAGAACAGACGTATACATGTCTTGCTGATTGAAGGCAATTGTTGGCATTACTTTAAAAGTTTCTTCTATGACATAAAAACCCTGTTTGTTTTTTTCATGTTCAATGTCAATTTTCAAATAAGCATTTCTTCTATTGATACCATTAAAGTTTAGTAACCCTTGGATTAAACGATCAAGTTAGAGAATTATTGTCAAATTATACTCAAAAATTACAGTACCCTTCTTTTCTTGCTCCTTTGCCGACTAGAATCCACTTCCTTCCCTACCATTACATCATCCTTCATATCTCCTCACAAGTCATCTTTCCCACGACTGCATGTTGGACATGACTGCAACTGCAGGCTAGCGTTGGGCATGTCTAACCAAGAGGACTGTCTGCAGACACTGATTGGAGACAGGCTGTCACCTAATCTAGACCAATTCCAAATACTCTCAAGACTTTTCCTGTGAGCATTATGAGAAAGATGATCTCTCTACCCGTGCACTGAGCCTCACGGGGAAGACTAGTGTTAATGATGACTATGGCTAGGGAGGAGAGTTGGACCAAGACTGAGAGCGGTATAGAAAAATGTAGAATGAGAAATAGGAAAGACAAACTACTGAGGATGGCACCATCTGCATATCTGCATGCAGAGATATCTTGTTATAATCTAACAAATAAAGCTTGCCTGAAGCTAACCACTAGCTAACCATAGAGGTCTGGAGGTCTGTACAGACAGACAGTCAGGAAGTGATATGGCTGGGTGGAGAGAGGAAGTAATAAGGTGGGAGGAGACAGGAGTTCGGTCTTTTTCCGGCTTGGAAGTTGAGTAGGTAAGGTGGTTGTGGTTTGTTCCTTCCTCCCTCTGATCTCTCAGCATTTTCCCCTATATCTGACTCTGGGCTTTTATTGTTAAGACTTATTAGAACTCATGCTAGATCTGCACTGTGATGAGATGTTCCCTCTGCCTTTGGACTTTGAAATTCATAAAGATGCAGTGTTGTGGATTTCTGTCCTGAACATCCAAGTAAGTCTGTTTTAGAAGTCCTCCAGGGATGGTAGTAATAGCATCCTCTTCCTTCGTTATCTTGTAGGTCCTGGTGAAAGTACACAGGATGCAGCAATTTAAGCCCTGCTAAATAGCCCTAACTTTTCTATTGGGATCACCAATTTAACTTAAATTCAAAGAACCTATTGATATATTTTTTATTTCCCTTCACAGCAAAGAAGCTAATAATAAGACAAATAATTTCTGGAAATTCTCAAATCTTAGAAAACGATAATTCAGAGTCCTTCAGCTATATAGGACTTTGTATAGTAGGTGAACAGTGTCCATCATTACCACTGAGGGATGCAGGTCCAAGCAGAGGTAATGCATCAGTATAGCAAGACATATACAAACCCACAAATGAAAACAGAACATTTTCATGAGGCTTCTCTCTCCAAAGGGGAGCTATGAAAATAAAGAAAAAGAGCTGTCCAATAATTTATCCTCTGCTATCAGGAACAGCATGGAGGGGAATGGACTGGCGTGTTATGGGGTTGTTATCAATTTTAATTCTCATATTTACCATCTGTGTAATCTGCCGTGTCATCTCTCCATCAAGAGGGTAGGGGGAACCATGCTTCCTCCCTCATGCTACTCAGTGGAGACAGTCAAGTGTTCCCCTGGCAAACGAGCTGCAACTCTCATTTTGATTAATATATAATTAATGCAATGCATTGTGCATTGCAAAAGTTCACATATAAGAACTGATAAATAACTGGTATTGTGGGGATTCTGTTCATGATGAACCTGCTACCTAGTCTAACTGTGTTATAAGAAGGAGGAAAGAAGTGTGAGTACTCTTCCGCCACCAAATCGTATTCACCTTTGCTTGCCTGGGCAAAGCTGTACGCTAACCACCATCAGTTACGCTAGTACAGAAGGCAGTCTCTGCTCTCTACAAATACACAAGGCAGCTGTGGAGCCAGATGCGTTCCTCGCTAGACACGGCCTGAGTCCTAGAACAGACGGGCAAGCAAAGGGCCATCTCAGCCACAAGCTAGAAGCGATTAAGCCCAGTTAACCTTCATTTAAAATGGCAGTTTAGCATTGAAAATGATGTTTTTCATAGGTGCTACACAAGAAATTAATATGGAAAAGTACAACACGGTAAAGTGAACAAGCAAAAGGCTGGGAAATAACCCGTGAGTGAAGATTTTGTGAGATTAAACATCGTACCAAAGGGTTGTACCTTCATCCCCAGGTAATGACAAATAAGTACAGACCTTTAAATACATGAGCTCCAAACACAAAGCAAAAACTTAGGAAGAAAAATCAAGTCCCTAAGTAAATAATTTCTCTTTTTATTAACTTTAATATACTTGGGGGAAGAATAGGGGAAAGCAAGAAAAGAGATACCATAATAGAAGAATCTAAGCAATAGTGAGAAGGCTGCCTTAAAAGTCCTTGCCCGATAATGAGATTGATGACTACCTTATATACCATCCTAGAGCCCTCATCCAGTAGCTGGTGGAAGCAGAAGCAGACACCCACAGCTAAACACTGAACCCAACTCCTGAAATCCAGTTACAGAGAGGGAGGAGTGATGAGCAAAGGGGCCAAGCCTAGGCTGGAGAAATTCACAGACAGTGCTGACCTGAACAAGGGGAGCTCATGCACCCCAGTCTGATAGCTGGGAAACCAGCATAGGACTGACCCAGAACCCCTAAATGTAGGTGTCAGTTAGGAGGCCTGGGCAGTCTATGAGGCCTCTGGTAGTGGATTAGTATTTATCCCTAGTATATGAATGGACTTTGGGAGCCCATTCCACATAGAGTGATACTCTCTCAGCCTAGACACATGAGGGAGGGCCTAGGCCCTGCTCCAAATGATATGACAGACTTTGAAGATTCCCCCATGGAAGGTCTCACACTCCCTGAGGAGCAGAAAGAGGATGGGATAGGGTATTGGTGGGGGGTAGGGGAGGAGAGGAGGGAGAGGACACTGGGAGTGACATGTAAAACAAGCTTGTTTCTTATTTGAATTAAAAAATAAATCAGTTTATAGATTTAAAAAAGAATTTGCAAATAGAAACATATCACATGTGAATTAGCCAGAACCGAAGCCTGTGCATTTTCAATGAAATTCCACACCGTTTCTGTACGGCTAAGGAAATAACCAGCAGAGCCAACAGACAGCCACAGAGTGGGAGACAACCCTCACCAGATATGCTTCACATGAGGGGACAATACCCAGAATCTCCAAAGAACTGCAGAAATTAGACCCCAGCAAAATAAAACTGCCAATCAATAAATTAACTAATGAAGTGAATAGATAGTTTAAAAAAAACAACAACTAGAGAAACATAACAGACAATCACTGTTTTTAAAAGCCATCAGAAAATGCTAATTAAAACTACATTAAGACACTATCTCACCCAGTCAGAATGGCTATCATCAAGAACTCTGACAACAAATGTTGAAGAGGATGTGGGGGAGAGGGTCCCTTGCTGATGGGAGGGCAAATTAATGCAACCATTATGGGAATCAGCTTGAATGCTCCAGAAAAAGTTTTTAAATAGAGCTACCATATATATGACCCAAGTATTTCATTTGTAGACACTGGTAGTTTGAATGTGATTGGCCCCACAATCTCACAGGGAGTGGCACTGTTAGGAGATGTGGCTTTGCTGGAGTGGGCGTGGCCTTGTGGGAGGGAGTGTGTTACTGTTGTGGCTGACTTTGAGGTTTCCTATGCTCAGGGTACCATTCAGTATCTCAGTCAGCTTCCTGGTGCCTGCAAGATGTAGAACTCTTAGCTGCAGCTGCATCTGCAGCATCCCAGCTGCCTGCACACTGCCATGCTCCCTGCCATGATAATGGATTGAACCTCTGAAATTATAAACAAGTCCCCTCAATTAAAATGTTTCCTTTATAAGAGTTGCCATGGCCGTGGTGTCTCTTCACAGCAATAAAACCCCTAAGACAGACATATAGCCAGAGAACTCCACACCCTACCACCGTGGTATTTATTGCTACTCTACTCACTATAGCAAGGAAATGGAAATAACCTAGTTTTCCATCAACAGATGAAATGGATAATAAAAATCTGGTAGATGGAACGGAAGGTCATTTAACTCTAAAGGAAAATGAAATTTAAAAATTTGTAGGGCAAGGGATTGTCACAATATGTATATTGAGGTCATTTAATCTCAGAAAGAATAAACAGCATGTTCTTCCTTGTATGTGGATCCTAGCTTATAATGTATATGTGTATATATAAACAAATGTTGAGTGTAGGTACAGGATGGCGTGTACTAAGGTAAACAGGAAGGGTAAATAATGGATGATGATGAGGGACAGAATGCAGGCAAAGGCAACCAAGACATGAGAGAGTATGGAGCTAATTGTGTTTCTACTTTCACCGCTGTCATGGATTTTTTTTTCATTTCTTTGTGGCAGATGAGTGCATGGAAATGTAATTGACAGTGAAAGGCTAAATTAAATCCATCACAAGGTTCCCTGTCTATGGGGTGGCTGCTCTACCTGAACATAACTAAGAGAAAGTGTTTGGGTGGAAGAAAAAGTAGGGAGCTACTGTAATTTATTCAGTAAAGGGAATGTTAAAACCCGAATTACAGAGAAGCCAGGGGGCATGAAAATGAAGGAAAGTAGCTTAAGCTTAGGTTCCTCTGGATATAAATTAAAAATACTACTTTAAAAATAGTTGGAGCCGGGCACTGGTGCCATGTACCTTTAATCCCAGCACTCAGGAGGCAGAGGCAGGCAGATTTCTGTGAGTTTGAGACCAGCCTGATCTATCTATAAGAGCTAGTTCCGTGACAGGCTCCAAAGCAATACAAAGAAATTCTGTCTCAAAAAAGCAAAAACAAAAACAAAATAAAAAGTTGGATATGGGAAATAAAGAGAGCCACTGATAATTTTTTAAGAATTTTTTTCTTACATCGTTATGTGTGTGTATGTGTGTGAGAATGTGTGTGTGAGGGAAAGAATGTGTGTGTGTGAGAGAGAGAGAGAGAGAGAAAGAGAGACAGAGAAAGAGAGAGAGAGAGAGAGAGAGAGAGAGAGAGAGAGAGAGAGAGAAAGAGAGAGAGAAATGTCACACGTGTGTGCTGGTGTCTACCAAGGCCAGAAGAGAGAGCTGACTCCCTTAGCGCTGGAGTTCCGGGTTGGTGTGAGACATTGACATGATTACTGGGAGCAGCACCAGATGCCCTGGAAAGAGCAGCACGTGCTGTAATTGCTGAGCCATCTCTCTAACCTCCCCAGAGTTCCTAACAGAATGGCTGGAACTTGGCAGTAGCAGTAATTAGAAAATTCGCATAGAGGGACATGAATGCAATTGTGAATGAAGGGAATGATGCAATTGTGACTGCTGACATGTGCAAGACATATTGAAACACAGTTGAGACTGAAGCTGTCCGAGTCATGAGAGGTTAGAGCACATTCGAAGTCATGAGATTTCTCAAGGACCCACAGCAGACACGTGTATGGCTATAGATGGGAAGGGAAGCCAGAAGTCATTTTAAAAGCGGAGCTACACCGCCCAAGTCCTACATGAAGGCACGGAGAGCCTTGCGAAAGGGGTGGCCCTTACTATAGAAGGGAGCAAGGAAGACCATCAGCCTACTCGAGGTTCATTTGCTCGCTTGTCTTTAAAAAGCATGTGATAAAAAACAGTGCGCGCGCGTGCATGCGTGTGTGTGTGCGTGTGCATGCGTGTGTGCGTGTGTGCACGCGCGCACGCGTGTGTGTGTGTGTGTAAGGGGTTTTTATACCTCAGAAACAGGATCAACAACCCACTAGTAAATCATGATGTATGGTGCCACTCGCCTTCAACTCAGCACTCAGGAGGCAGAGACAAGGTCAATCTCCCAGTTTGAGGCCAGCCTTGTCTATAGAGTGAGTTCCAGAACAGTCAGGGCTACACAGAGAAATCGTGTCTCAAAAAAATTACAACAACAAAAGAAGAAGTGGATCTTCCTACTTCAGATTAAGCAAAAGCAAAAAAAAAAAAAAAAAAAAAAACCACTAGAAATAAAATCAAATATAAAAATCCAGTTTGAAGAAGAGTGATCACTTATGTGACTTTGCCTGAAACTGTGTATGAGCTGTGTTCATGTGTATGTATTTAACACATGTATGTGTGCATGGATATGTGTGAATGTCTGTCACAGGCCACAGTTGGGTTTCTTTTTCTATTGCTCACCATGAATTTTTATGTACATGCGTGTGACGTGGGTATGCATAAGCACTTGGATGTGTGTATACATGTGCATGTGTTTGTGGTGCATGTACAAACGTGTGTGTGTGTGTGCACCTGTGTACACATGGGTGTACGGTCTGAGGTTGACACTAGGATCTTCTGTTATCTTTCTACTGTATTGACTGACGTTACTCTCTCAGATAAACCCCGAGCTCCCTGATGTAGATGAGGCAGCTTGCTCCAGGTATCCTGCTAGCATGTTCCAAGCACAGCGGTTATGGTTACAGCCCCACCCACCGACTTGACAGGCTGCCTGGCAAGTGAGTTCTAGGCATCCTCCCATTCCCACTCCCCAAGAGCTGGGATTCCAGGAGCCTGATGTCATGTTCAGCTTTTTTGCATGGTGCTGAGAAGCCGACCTCAGATTTTTTTGTGCTTATATAACTCCTATCATTTAAATTTATTAAATCAAAAACCTCTAATATTATTTTCCTTTCTCTTATTTTTCTCAACATACGGTAGCATTTGGGATTCAGATTATTTTTGTCTTGTGGGGTTTTTTTTTTTTTTCATTTAAAAATAGTATTTTAATCAACTTTGGTCATAGAACAGTAACCTAAGAATGTTAATTCTATTCCAGCTGTTGCTTGAGAAAGATATCATTGCTTGACCAATGTCAGGTAATTATAAATCACATCAGAAGAGACAAAAGAGCTTTTTGTTTCTTGCAGTGTTCTGGGAGCTGACAATGGAAGGGAACCCATGAAGAAGAAATGACATTTCTCAATTGATATATGCTTCTTACATTGATGGAGAGGATACAGGCTAGAGCCATCACACGGTAGGAAATGTCCTTATCGTCCTTAAGAAACTCTAGGTGAGTAAGAGGTAAGGCTCTGCTGTTGGGAATGGTTCCCTTGGATCTGCCAGCATCACAGGACCTGGGACTGAGGCTGACAATGGGGAGTGAAACCTGGGCATCAAGATACAAATCCAAGAGGGCAAAGGGAAGAGGCCTCTGCACACACTCAGCCAGAGTGGAGAGCATCTCAAACGGCTGCACTAGCAGGAGAAGCCACCCATGTATCAAGAGCTTGTTTTTTGTCCTAGGGATGTTACCTCTCCTGAAATTTCAGCCTTCAACATATTCTAAGTTAGCCATTTAGGTCCCTTTGTTGGCTCTGTTACTGTAAAATCTATCTCACGCTGACGTCAATGGGAAAGGTGGATGGCACTGACTCTTGCCAGGCTCCTCATGAGTGGTTCTGGGTCACAAGGCAGACCTTTCAAGGGTGGCTTGGAGTTGGTAAAGGTTGAAATCAGTGTAGACACCTCAAGAATTTTACAGTTTCTTTCAAGTCATTCAGAGCTGTATCATTTCTCCATTCCTTTCCCCCTTCTCCTTTTCTGATTTGTAACTGAGGGAAAATGTGCTTTAGGCAAAAAGAATTGTCCCAGATCCAAGGATTACTGTCTATGTGCTCTCATTTGCCGAGGTATCTGCAGCTGCTACTGTCCCTTAAGGCTTCCTTGGAATCACAGTTGTGATTGTGTATTTGACACTTGCTGTCTGTTGGGGATGGGCCTTACGGTGGGGCATGGCTTAGGGAAGTGGCCCACTGGGCATGGACCCTACTTCCCTCCTCTCTCTGCTTCCTGACATGGTGGCCAGTCTTAGAACACTCAGCCACTAAGCCTTCCTTGCCATGACAGGCTGGAATTCTCCACATAGAAGCAATAATAAACCCACCCTATCTTTTCCTTTTATTATTATTTATTTTTCTTATTTTACATATTGATCCCAGTTCCTTCTCCCTCCCTCCCATGCCACCCGGCCCTCCTCCTATCCCATTCCCTCCCCCCCACTCCACAGGGAGGGTGATGCCTTCCAAGAGGGATCATCAAAATCTGTCAAGTCATTTGGAGTAGGGACTAGTCCAGCCCTTCTGCCTGTAGCCTAAGGGAGCATCCCTCCATGGAGAATGTGCTCCCTAAGTCCTTTTGTGCACCAGGGATACATCCTGGTTTCACTGTCAGAGGTCCCTTAGTCTGCCCAGGCCTTCTAACTGAGACCCACATTCAGGGGACCTGGGTCGGTCCCATGCTGGTTTCCCAGCTATCAGTCTGGGGTCCATGAGCTCCTCCTTGTTCAGGTCCGCTGTCTCTGTGAAACTCATCCTATCTTAAGTTGCTTCTTGCCATGGGTTTGATCACAGCTCCTCTTCCAGGCTCTGGTGACCAACACAACATGACTCGCAGTTGCCAGCATCATAGGCAGGAAACAAACCCAGCAGAATGCTGCCCAAGCTCATCCTGGACCCCACCCTGTCCCTAGCAGATGGCAAAGCCAGCCAGCTGAGGGCACAGATAGATTCACAGCAAAGTGCTCTGTGTTTCCTTACCCTTCTCTTCTCCTGTCTTCTTCCTTTCACATCACAGACCTGATCAAAGATTAGGAATATGATAAATTGGCCCAATTTAAGGCATATAACTGAATGGTGTTTGATACGTGTGTGTGTGTGTGTGTGTGTGTGTGTGTGTGTGTGTACATATAAACCAACACCACAATCAAAATGACTGTTATTTCCATTACCCTGAGGTGTCCCTGTCCCTTTGCAACCTGCCCTGCCTTCTCTTCCTCTCCAGTCACTGATCTGCTTTCTGTCACTGTATATTTGTTTGCATTATCTAGAATTTTACAGAAATGGAGTCACTAATTCTACTCCTTACTCTCTAGTCTTTTCCATGTGATGGCCCAAAAAATATTTCATATCGCGTTGCGCATCAGTATCTCATTCCTTTTGTTAGTGTTCTGCTGTCTGGACACACCATGGTTTGCTGGACTATTTACCTACTAAAGATCTCATTTGAACAATTAAAAGTTCTGTTTGTACACAGTACTTGAGCGGAAATCCCCTCTCCTTTCTCTTGAGTAAATTTCTGGAGGAGAATGGTGAGGTCACCTGGTAGACAGATGTGAAGCAATTGCCACACTGTTTGGATAGACTTGGCATGGGCTAACTCTTAAATGTTTGGAAGGATTTGTAATAACACTCGTCTGAATTTGAACTTTTTGTTGTTGGAAAAAAAAATTAACAAGAAATCTAGTATTTTGAGAACTATAGCCGTGGGTTGGGGCTGTGGCTCCTAGCACAGTGCCTTGCCTGCCTGGCATGTACAAGGCCCTGGGTTAGATCCCCAGTATTACAACATGAATGTTTTTACCTACAGACCTGGTGGCATAGGCCAGTAAGCCTAATTATTGAGGAAGCTGAGACAGGATGATCACAAGGTCAACCCTTAGCTGGACTACAGAGGAAATGAAAGGCCAGGCTGGCCAGCTTAGTGAGAACCTACCTTAAAATAGAAAAAAAAAGTTAAATAAAAAGGACTGAGAAGTCTCAGTAATAAAATACCTTCCCAGCACTCACAAGTCTGTATATCCAATTCACAGCTGTGTACAGACAGACAGACGGACAGACAGATGATGCGTGTCCTCACTTAAAGCTTTCCCAAGGCTTACTGATGTTCTATGTGGGTTTTTTTGTGACTATTATATTTTTAACTAGCTAATAAAACAACAAGTTTATTTATGTTGTTTTTATATTTTTATGATATTTTTTAACTGGATGTGTTTTTCTTCAAGTTGTTATTACTATGCTTTCAAATTCACCAGTCTTTTCTTTAGTGTTTGATCTACAATTGGCCCCATCTAGAATTTTTTTATTGGAAGTAATTTTTTAAAAATCTCTGGATAATTAGCTTTTGCCATTGTATGCATTTGGTATATAACCCTATCATGGTCATATTTTCCTTTATTACTTTGCGCATATGGAGAATGTATATAATACTCCTTTAACATTTTAGCTATCAATTTTCTGAACTGTGTTATTTCTGGGTCTATTTTTAGTGACTGATTATTCCCATTATATTATGAATCTTCTGCTTTGCATGGCTAATATGTATGTGTGTATGTGTATGAACACCAGAGATGGACATTGGACATCTTCCTCAACTGTTCTCCATTTTAGTTTTCAAGACACAGTCAGAAACCTGAATTACTAAATTTCTAAAAATTGTTATCTGTCCAGAGCTGCAAAAGATGTAAGTGAACACATTGCTCCCAATGTTAAACCTATCTCCATTTCCATGAATTAGGATTCAGAGTATTAATCAGTATGCACTAATTCATCTTTTTAGACCCAAGGCCAATGATGTGGTATTTCTCCAATTTTGTGCCTGTCAGCATAGGGCACAGGGGCCCTGTAAATATACAAGTATATATTTTGTATCCAGCTGTGTATCTAGATGCAGGATTAAAATAAAATTTATGAGTGAACTTTGTTTAATATCCATAAACAGGAAATAGCTACTTGTGAATTCATTAATTAGAATTCTGTTTATAAAAGCATTGTGAGGGGTATCCCTTTTGTTTGGATGAATGAAATCCTGTTGTTAGTATGAAAACAATATATCAATGTGGATCTTGCTAAGGACCCGCCTTGGATACTCCCTGCACCACGGGTGCTCCCTGAGCTTTGGGTGCTCCCTGTACCATGCAACTCTGGGCAGACTGAGCCATCTGTAGAGACTTAGAATTGGCAATTCAGATTCTGACTCTGTTGTGAAATATAAGGTGGGCAGCAGTTGGGGAAGACACCCATGCAGGCTCATGCAAGACTCCTGAGGCTGCTTTCCTCTCCGAGATGGTAGGTTCATGAAGCCTTGCATGAAAATTGTCACCTAGTCCCTGCCCCTCCCTTCCTCTCTCTTTGTCCCTAGAGCCATTCTGGCTGCTCACCAGACTTGACATCTTCTGAAGTTCTGGCCCACTTTGTTTCGCCTTTCGCTCTTAATGACTAACTTAATTTTCTCTTTTACTGAAACATAAGCAGCATATGCATTTTCAGGCCTGCTAAAAAAATAATTCATTATCCGGCCTCTAAATAGTAAAACCTGATTGTTGGTAGATGGCCATTAGGCTAAGTATAAAAAGTACACAATGGAAAGCATAAAAAGGACTGATAAGGAAAATTTGTCAAGTTGTTGACTGCTCACTTTCTTCAAGTTTCGTCTTTAATATTCATGTGTGGCAATTTTGTCTCCATGCGTGAACAATCCCAGCCCTGCTGAACTGAACGCGTAGGTGTTGACAAGGCAGCCTCTAGAACTCAGTTTCAAACAAGAAAAAGCCTGCAGACTCCAACAATCGTCCCCAATGGTGTCATTTACCACACCTCTGCTTTCAAATACCGGCGCCTGGACCAGAGAAGTTGCCTAGCTAATTGTGTGCCGGGACAGATGTGGTAAAGTGAGGGATTTCCTGACAATCCAAAGAGACGCAGAACTGAGGGCAGCCGTGCTCACTCACCCAGCTACGGCTCTTCCAACTGGATGAAAAGCCAGACACAAACTGTTGGAATAATGAACAATTGATAGCAGAAATAAGTTTACGTTGACTTGGGCAGATTCAGTGACGCAGACAATGTGGATGACATCGGCTGATTGTGTGTGTGTGTGTGTGTGTGTGTGTGTGTGTACACTTATGAAGACTCTGATGAACCCACCCATCTAGCTCACACTGTGCCCTTGCTTGGTTTTGTCCTCAAGATTCGCTCAATTGTCTGAACAATTCTGTTTTTCACAGAAGCTGAATGTAGTGCCATCTTTTCTGGAAACAATTTAACGTTATGTTTGATAATTAGTAAAGGAGAGGTGAGACTGCTTTGCTACTCTGCTTTCGATGCGACGATGTCAAGTACCGAAAATGTGATCCAAACACAGGAATAGCACCCTCTGCCTTGGTTGCCTATGGATTCGGTGACTTCAAGTCTTATAAATACATGATGTGTTGTAAAGAATTACAGATGCCATCCTGTATGTCTGTTGATGCGTCTGAACCATAAAAACGGTGCTTATTCAGTTTGCCTCCCAAAACCCATGGATTTATAATACAGTTTTTAAATTGTAATTATGTCTTCAGTTGCTCATTTGTTGTGGTAAAATAACATGCTTTGGACCTGCATTGGCCTTACTTAGCATGTGTAATTTACACATTATGTTTTCTTCAATGTCTTATCCCTACCAGAGTACTTGGCTCAAGACAGGTGGGAAGTAAGTGTGCTTTAAGTCAGCGGCCCCCATCTTCAGTAGTGCGGCTGAGTGTCTTAGGTGCATTGTGACTCTGCCAATCCTTGCACGTCTGCTCACCGACTCACCTGCGCATTTGTGTCATATGTACTGTGCGTACTGTGCAGGTGTGTGTGTGTGTGTGTGTGTGTGTGTGTGTGTGCTGAACACAAAGGCTGCAAATCCGAAGTACACATCTCAGTGTTCAAGTGAGTAAGCTGAGCCGATCATCAACTAGTTCGATGCACAGAACATCTCCTGGAGATTTCCTCATGTCCTCAACCAGCTAAAGATGGCTTCTATTCCACCTTTTATCAGTGTGGATTAGCCTGCCTTTGAACTTCATGTAAATAAAACACAGCTTTGAAGTTACCTTTAACATCTAACAGCATAAGATCGGTTGCGTAAAGCAGCCACCATTTTCTTTGCTCATGATTGGTTAGAATGTGTCCTGGGTTCGGCCAGGCTTCTGTGGCTTTATCTCTGTTGTGTCTGCAGCTGTCTGGAAACCTTGGTGCCATTAGATCTAATAGGGCTAAGAAGTAAGTGCCTGGTGGTTTCTACTAGCTCTTAGCGAGCTCAGTGTCTCCAGCTGAACAGCCTGGGCTCCGGTCACATGGGATTCATGTGCCATGACAGAAAGGGAGCTGTGACCTTTGAAGCCTTGCAGGAGAGATCACACGGTGTTACTTCTCCCACGGGCTGCTGTCCGGGGCACCTCCAACAGCAAGCAAGAGTGAGGGCTGCTGCAGAAGTGAGGCACCAGGCCGTGTGAATGTCCAGCGTGTGCTAGTTTCCAGAAGTCTGGCCGATTTTACTCAACCGTTCACTTTGATGCACGGTGTGTGTATCACTAGCTTGCGCTTTTTTAACTGATGTATGGCATCCTATTTTATGCAAATGCCATGGTCTATTATTTACCCATCCCACTGTTGCTGGTCTCCTGAATTGTTCTCGGTGGGCTGCTTTGAATAAAACAGCCTGTGTGTGTCTTCTGGTAGACACAGGCTCACAGGGGCCACCATGCGACGTGTGTTTAGCTTCAGCTGTTTAGGAAAGTGTATTTTCCAACTGGCAATTGCAAGTATTTTAGCCTAGAAGTTCACAGTGGCTTTCCATGTCATTATCCACATATCTGGCCCCCTGAAGTTTTTTATTTTTATTTTTTATGTGCATTGGTGTTGGATCCCCTGGAACTGGAGTTATAGACAGTTGTGAGCTGCCATGTACTTGCTGGGAATTGAACCTGGGTACTCTGGAAGAACAGTCAGTATTCTTAACCACTGAGCCATCTCTCTAGATCCCTCTTGAGGTTCTTAAACACTACTTTGGATGCCTTTTCTGTCAGCTACTCCTGTTTGTCCTTTAGTGGTAGAAACCATTTCAGACACACTTGCCAGCTACTGTATGAGGACTAAACCGGTGAACGGCAACTTCATCACTGTAGGAGTGAGACCCACTGTGTGCTTGTAATAACAAAGTCAAATCTATGGGCCCATTTCATGCACTCCAACTGCACGGGCTCCTAATACATGCACTCTGACTGCATGTGCTCCAACTGCACATGCTCTATTCTGACTGACTACATGCGTTCTGGTCTTTCTGCATGTATTCTGCTTCCTGACAGTCTGATAACTTGTTGGTCCTTCCTAGTTTTCAGGCTTTCCAGCTCCTGCCAAAGCTCCTTCCTGGTCCACCGCTGCCCGACTGCCTCCAGACAGAGCGGGAATGAGTCTGTCTCTCTCTTGTACATACTAAACCTGTAAACTCTTGCCTTTGCTCAGTCCTCTCCACAATGAGCATAACCCAACCCATTGTAACACATGCATGGGAGCTTGGGGCAGGACTTAAATTTAAGAAGTATGTTGTCTGCACTTCCTAAGGTTTCGTGAACACAGAACAATATTTGATTTGCCTTACTGGATGTCAAAACAGTGTGCCACTACAGACCAGCATTGATTGTTTTATTCTTAAATGGGGTATGTACACTCAGGCGTAGATACTTACACACACACACACACACACACACACGCACGCACGCACGCACGCACGCGCACACACACACACACAAATACACACATACATATGCATGCAATTCTCACACATATGTATATATATATGTATATATATGCATACACACATACATATGCATGCACATTCTCACACATATGTATATATATATGTATATATATGCGTACACACATTCACACATATATACACACATACTCATATATATGCATATACACTCACACATATCCACACCCACACAGACACACTCACACATATGCATACACACATTCACACACACATACACACACCCAGTCAATCAATGACCTTGTCCTTTTCAATCTGTTATTAAACAGGCACTTTTCCATCATCAAAGCTAATTTTTTCCAGAATCCTCTAGGCTTTTCTTAAGAAAGGGAAGTATGTAAGTTGATAAGCTACATGTTCTGTGACTTTTGCTGTTTTTGAGGTGCTTTCCAGGCTGTGACTCAGTGTGACTCTGAAGGTCACCCAGACTGAAGAGAATCGAGTGTCCTTCTCCTGATGGCTGAAGAGAGCACATGGCCTGAAATCCCCTGAGCTCTTAGAACATCTGCTCTTGGATGGACATGGGACACCCCTGTGGAAAAGCAGTGCCACACTGGATGTGAGACTTTCTTTGGGAAACCAGATGTATAATGAGTATGGGGACAGAACCTGGAGGTCTGAATGCTAGGCCTGGCCAACAGTAAGAGGGTGGCTTTGTGTTCTTGAAAACACAAATGATATTATGCATCTATATGTTATTAGCTCTATCTATATCTGTATATGTCATCATATCTACATATAAAGTTCTGCTGTGTGGCTCACGGGAGAAACTCAGAAAGTGCTCAGTACAGCACGTATGCACAGTGAGAACTCAGTGAGGTGCTTTAAATGAGATTGTCCCCACAGGCTCTCGCATGTGAACCACGACAGTTGCCAGTGCTGTTTGGGGAGGCTTAGGAGGTGTGGTCTTGCTTGGACGCATGGCCATTAATGTGGGGGTGGGTTTCTCTCTACCTGCAGTTCTCTCTCTCTCTCTCTCTCTCTCTCTCTCTCTCTCTCTCTCTCAGATGAGAACCCCCAGCTTCTGCTCTAACCACCACACTCACTGCCTTGGCCACACGAGCTATAAGCTCTCACTTCCGCAAGTTGCCTTGATCGAGGTACTTTAGAACAAAAACAGAAAAGTCACTAATACAGTTCCCTGTTGTCATTTCAACATCAGCAGTCAACATCACCATCATAGCCTCTGACTGCCTGTCACTCTCCATCCTCATCTTTACTGAAAGATTGATCTACATGGAAATGGTCACCCTCTGACGTTACTTCACACACTCATACTGCTTTGTTCAATTCCATCCCTCCCCACAAAACAAATCTCCCTGGCTCTGGGGTGACAAAAAAAAAAAAAAAAAAAAAAAAAACAAAAAAAAAAAAAAAAACACACTCTTCATCCTTTCTCCTCCATAGCAGCTAAGCCCTGAAGATACAATTTCCTTTATATTCCTTCCTGGTACACTCGGTGGTCCAAGGAAAGAGACCTCAGTGTCCACATGCTTGGCCTTCTAAGATCCACATCCCAAGTGCTCTCAGGCGCCTGAACTTCCTTACGGTTTCTTCATAGTCATAGGTGAGCAAATTCCAGGCACAAATGGAGTCAGCTCTCCTGACATGCTCCATTATCTACCTGCCTCTGGGACAAAGCCCTTCTCCATCTCTGTTTCAACTTTTTCAAATTATCTCGACTTCCCAGATATTCCAAATGCTGTTCTTATCTGTGTGTTTAATGGAGATGCTACACTAACAGCTACATGAACCCTGTACCTGGGAGCAAAAGGGAAAATAAGGTCTTATTCAATTCCAGAGGAATTAGTAGTCTAGTGGGAGGATGGGCCAATAATAAATCAATAATATTATTAGCATTACCAAGGAAACAGGTGTAGGAACCTCATTATGTGCTAGCTCTTTTGAGACACACACCTCACGTGCCTTCAGTTACCTCAGCTTCCCACTGCCCTGTCCACAGTCTTGAATACAGACCAAGTTATCCATAGTGGGCCAGGCATGGTGGCGCACACCTTTGATCCCAGCACTCAGGAGGCAGAGGCAGGTGGGTCTCTGTGAGTTCAGGGGCAGCCTGGTCTACAGAGTGAGTTCCAGGATAGTCAGAACTATATAGTTAAGACACTGTCACAAAAACAAGCAGATGAAACCCCAAAACAACAGCTATTGTGACTGGATATCTCTTTCCTGAGAACATCCAATTCCTACTAAACTGTGTCTCCTGTGATTTTCCTTCAGTTCCTTTAACGGTGATGGGAGATGTTATTCTGTATATATGTTTCTCATACTGGTTAATAAAGCTCTGTGGCCAATGAGATAGCAAGATAGGCGGGGCTAGGAGACTAGGAGAAGGAAATAGGAAGTGGGAAGTTGGGGTCGAGATGTAGCCCGGGAAGGAGAGAGGACGCTTGCCGCGGCTCCCCGATAAGACGACCACGTGGAAATACTTAGATAAGTAGAAATGGGTTAATAATTAAGACAGAGCTAGCCCATAAACAGTAATCGTAATTGGCCAACAGGATTGTATCAAATACAGAGTCTCTGAGTGTTATTTGGGGCACACGTGGTTGCAGGACCATGGCGGCAGGTCCGGGAGGCTGGCGGGGAGGAACCTACCGTAACATAACGGTTCCAATCTCACTACTTAAGGGTCCTTTGTAGGCCTCTGTATTATGTTTAACGCTGCTGATTTTACTAGCCTAGGATACCTGTTCTTACACATCTTTTTTGTTTTGTTTTTTCGAGACAGTGTTTCTCTGTAGCTTTGGAGGCTGTCCTGGAACTAGCTCTTGTAGACCAGGCTGGTCTCGAACTCACAGAGATTCGCCTGCCTCTGCCTCCTAAGTGCTGGGATTAAAGGCATGTGCCACCACCACCGGGCCCCGTTTTTACACATCTTAAGACTCCTAACCCCAGCCTTCCTCCATATTCTCCCTCATTTCCTCCTCCCTACTGCAGACACTGAACGTTGTTGTCACAACTCTGAAATCCAGTCTCAGCTGGCTTTTTTAATGCATCAGTCTTTCCTTTAGCAATCCTTATCTATCTCCTACAAAGCCAGCTTGTGTCACCTACTCCCCTGTTGATTTGATAAAATACTGTGATCAAAAGCAACTTAAAGACAAACAGAGTTTATTTGGCTTACAGTCGCAGAGGGCTGGGGTCAGTCATCGAAAGGGAGGTATGGCGTGGAAAGAGAAGCAGGAAGCTGGCTGATGACACGTTGTCCACACACAGGAAGCAGAGAGAAAATGAGACAAGACACAGCTATTTACCCTTAAATCCTACCACCCGTGATGTGCTTTTTCCAATAAGGCTTTGCCCCCTAAACATTCCATACTTCCCCCAAACGGCGCCACCAACTGGGGACCAAACATTCAAACACAGGAACCTAAGGGGTGCCTTTCTCATCCAACCGCGACCCAGTTTCCAGCTGTTCTTCCCGTAAATTCTGTCACCACTTTGTCTCCACCGAGCTTGGGACAGTCCTTTCAACTTTGCCCATTCCTTTTCGTTTTCAGCCTTGTCTCCTCTTTCCAAGTACAGAAAATGGATTCCCACTCTGCAAATTAAGCACACCCCATGTAACTTGATCTGAGTCACCACACTCCAGTTGAGCCAGGCCATGTGACTCTCCCGTCTCCCTCCAGAAGAGGTCATCCCTGTTAGCCTCTGACCACACCCTCCCTCCTCCTGGCCTAGAAGGCACTGCCTTTCACTGCAGAGTTCTGAAAGGGACCTCGACTTCCTTATTTCCATGTCTCGACCACATACCTGTGCCCTGTGGCCTCAGCCCCTGGCTCTCACAACAGCGCTTCAGCACGAGGAAAACCACAGGACGTGAGGAGAACCACCTGAAACCAGTGTTCGTCTGGAACAGTTGCACCTTGTCAGTAAAACTCTCACAAGAATCAAATCCCACCCAATTTTCACGGTGGTGTCTTGTTGGTTTCAAAAGGGGGAAAATGCTCTTAATTGTTTTCCTGGAAGAGTTCAAAACACAGGATGTAAATTACAGATCATGTGGTGCCTTTTCATCTTCTTTAAAATACTCTAGGTTTCTGTTCTTTTGTTAGAATGGCATATATGCAGCTTTGTGTAACTGTCTTTACTTATAATAGGATGTGTTTGTTTGTGTTTTTCCGTTTTAAGAAAAGTGAATGGTATCAGACCTGGTAGCTCATTCACTATTCTTGCATTTATTAAAGTAGTCCCAGAACCAGTTTTGAATTAACTGATTTTTCTAATACATAAATTTATTTTAGCTCAAAATATAAAAAGGAAAATGAGGTTGTGCTTCTATGATCCTTAGGCTTTACTACCACCAAAGACCAAAATGCAATCCAAGTGGAGAAGAATAAAGTTCAATATGCACTTTCTGTTCTTGTGAGTTTGGGGAGATGGGACAGGTTGTTGCTGCTGTCCATCTCTACTGTGACTCACTTTCCTTGCTGTTCTGCAAGCAGTCTCTTAGAATACAATCTTGCCTTGCAAAGTATATCATTACTTCTGCCTTGATATATCTGTAATGAATGTCATCAGCTAACCCCAGGCTTTCTAGTTTCATAATGCAGAATTCTTCATAATTAGTATAACAGCTCTCAATTACAGCAGAGGAATCAACTGCACCTTCAGAAATTGTGGGTGTGGCCTCCTTGCCCACAGCCCTGTCTTGAGCAATTTGGGACATTGCTGATTCTGCCATTTCCTTTCGACCTCATGCTATGGCCAGTGACATCTGAAGCCATCTACATTGTGAGTCCTGACATGTAATTATTTAGAAGGAAGGTATTGTTTGGACTGTGAAAATATGCCATTCTTCATTCATAGATTGTACCCCACAGAGTGTGCCTCATAGGGTACACTCTCCATTAGAAGGATCTCATATCAATAACTATCCATTCTCATAATTAAGCAGGAAAGGGGCCTGAATGTTGCTTGCACTCACATAGGAAATATGAATCAGAGGACTAGGTTTCAGCAGTCAGCTCCTCTGCCAAAGGGAGATGGAGGCAAGAAGGAGATAGCCCAGGGTATCTTTTCATTGTGCTGACTGGAAAACCCACAGCTAGGAAATTATGCTCACCCTTGTGCTTCATCAGGAGTGTCTTCGGCTAGGACTCTTAATTCTGTCAAATGGAACCTAATGCACCTTTCACAGCTGTTTCCTGGCAAACAGAGTACAAGGCCAGGGCAAAGTGCCTCCATCTATGATCAAGGCTGTGATACATCTCACCCTTTGTCCGGCCCTGCGTATTTATGCACTGTCACTCACACACCAAAGGGAGTTCTGGTTACAATGAGAGACAAGCCACGGGGACACTACAGAAATTTCCCACAATTATTTGTTCCAAAGCAAATACATTTCCTTTGATTTTGACAAAGCCATAAAAGACAGAAGTGCATTGCAAGGCTCTGTTTAACTGTGTGTTTACCGATACCCTGAAGGCTTCACTCTTTCAAACACACTTGATTACATCATGCTGTTTCATCTCTCATCACTTGGCATGCATGCATGTTGTATCTAACGAACTGAATCATGAGTCAGGGTTCCGTTTTTTATAGTCCAGTGGAAAAAAACAATCATGACTTAGCGTAAATGGGACTTCATGCCTCGATTCAGGCTTTCAAAGCAAAGAAGGGAATGTTGACTGAGCCTAGGTCCCTGGGGTAACACACACAAATCACAAGCATCCACTCTGTTCCGCATATAAACAGGAGACCATGTCTCATTCCTGAATATTCTGATTTTTTTTCTCTTGGTCACAATAACAACAACTTCACTTTCACTGAATTTTGCTTTCTCTTGAAATCACAAGGTCTCCCAGATATCTGAGCTCAACTCTGCCCTGCAGAGGCACAAACTCAGTCAAAGGGGCACATTGTTTCCTTAGCTGACAGCCTTCTAGGGACCTACACTTCATTAAATTATGGGTTGGGTGCCATTACAAAATAGCAATATTTGCTCGATGTTTTACTTTTCCTGCCACTGTGATAAGATCTCCTGAAAAAAGTAACTTAAGGAAGGAAAGGCTTGTGCTCAGTCTGAGGGGATGCTCGTACATCATGGCGGGACAATCAAGATGGCAGGACCTGGGAGCAGCTAGTCACATTGCTTCTGCAGTCAAGAAGAGAGAGGGCACACAGCTCCTTTTTACCGAGTCCAGGATCCCCAGTCTAGGGAATGGTGCCTTCTATTTGTAGGGTGGGTTTCCCTGCCCCCATCAACTAGCTTAATCTAGATAATTACTCACAGGCATGCCCAGAGGCTAATCTAGTCTAAACAACACCCCTCACCGGTGTGCTGAAGGCTTGTCTTCTAGGTAACTCCAGATACCCCTGTCTGATCAACAATCAACACTAGCCATCATACTCACAAACCACACAGCTAAAATGTCACAGCGAGGTGTACTGGTGCACCCCTGTCACCACAGCTACGCTGGGGACTAGGGTGGGAGGGTCCCTGAGGCCATGAGTTCGGGAATATGAGACCATGGCTCAATCAAAGAAAAGAGGGGGTGCCGGGGAGGTGGGTCAGTCAATATGAGGCCTGCTATGTGAGCTTGGGCACTAAAGGTTAAAGGTGAGATCGCCAGCAGCTTGGAGTGGCTGCACATGTCTGCAGCCCGAGTGCTCGGGGAAGAAGAGCGCAGAGATGGGATGCCGGGAGATCGTTGCCCAGCTAGGCTAAGCCAACTGGAGACGACCAGATTCAGTGAGCCATCTTGTCTGGCTTCAAATGCCTGCGCACATAAGCATGCGCACATGCGCACGCAGTCTGGGGATGTTTCATTTGTCTTCATGGTTACTCTTGTGTTCATCAGTGAAGACTGGATCACCAACATATGCCGGTTGTAGACTTCAGGCGAGCCACGGGAGTAGTTCTACACCCTCCTTTTCCTGCGTTGGTATCTCCTTTCCCATTACCACACTCCAGCTTTACCAGAACAGGCTACCACCAGCTATGAACCACACATTACTGTCTCAGTCTCTCTCGCTCTTTCGCCCTTCCCAAGCCTGCTCCCTCATATCACAGAGTCTGTAGTCCCTTGTCGTTTGGATGTCTCCAGACATGCCTGTGTTGAGGGGACTTTCACAGAGCCCACAGCTAATCACTGTTTTTCTTTAGTTACAGTGATAGGCATAAAATCTGGAGAAGGGGTGTGGGGGGGTGAGTGGTCCCCGGTGAGGGTCCCAAGTGAGTGGGGTCCCAAGGTAAGGGACCACGTGGGAGAGCATAGCAGGTTCCATAGCAGGTGAGGGTGGCCAAGGTGGCGAGGCAGAAGGAATAACACGCCAGGCAGATAGAGTTTATTTAGAAAGGGGAGTGAGGGAGACATAGAAGAGACATAGAGGCAGCGGGAACTGAAGAGGAGAGAGAGGGGGAACAGAAAAAGAGGGGGGTACCTGGTGGCCAACCGAAAACAAGAGAGAAAGGAAGAGCAAAGAGAGCGTAAGTGGGCAGGGATCTGACTTTTAAAGGGGTCCTTTGCACCTGCCTGCAGACTGGTACTCATGGAAGCCTGGGCTGACCGGAGTACTGCCTGAGTGCATTCTGCCAGGTGACAGGGGCAGGCCAGCCTAATGCCCGAATCCTTACAGTCACCCTAACAAAATACCCACAAGGAACCTCTTTCTGGCCTGTGTCCCTTCGTCTCCTTCTCGGTGACTATCCCTGCCTACCTTGAGACAAACCAACAGGACCAGCAGATAAAACACAGGAATGGCAAGGTCCCCAATCCTGGCCTCTAGAGACTGGCCTCTGGAGACAGTCTGTGGCTTGTGTCTGTTTCTGCCACCTGCCAGCTGTGTGATGTGACAGACCTTGGTAATCTTCCACGTGACAACAATAAGGACACCTGCACCCAAGGCTTGTGAGGATAGCGATCAAATGACTTAAGCATATAGCATGGACCTGCCATAGAGTCAGCAAGAATAAACAATAATTAACATTATTTTTCTTATTTCCAGCTCAGGACTGCTAAGCCTTTCTGGAGAAAATTGCATATTCATGCTGCTGGGCTCCATTACAAATGTATGAGCTTCATCCTCAGCTGGGCCCTCAAGTGTTTCTCATCTACTCCATTTCCGTTCTCCACGCCAGCTGTTTCAAACCCTTAACCGCTTTCCTCAAGGGTCCTGCCAGCTCCGTGATTCCCTGGTTCTCCGCAGGTGGCCTAATCTTCAATCTTCTCTTTCACGGAAATAGCAGGAGTCAGAGAGTAAGGCCAGCATCCACTCCTACCAAGATTCCTTCAGTGGGCTCTATCTTTGTGCCTTTTCTGGTCCCGTTTCTTTCTCTGTAAAAGTATTCCCTGATCACAAGACCCCTGCCAAAAATGATCTAGAAGTACGCACAGCATGCCTGAGTACTGACAATGCTGGCCAGGCCTACATACGGTGCAAACCTGCCTTCTAATTAGAGGTGCTCTAAAGACGATGAAGTCATGCCTGCAAGCAAATCAGAATCCAGCACCAGGATTCATGTCTCAGGACTAGCTGAGATCTACAAAGGTCTGCAAAGGTGGTGGCGTCCTCTATGGAACCGTATGAGCCCAAAATTGAAGAAACGATAGAAACAAAAGTTGGGGAAGAGAGAAGAGTATGAAAGTGAAGGAAGTGGGTTGTGAGAAAAATTACAGGAATGCCAAAGAGCCAAGTGGTGAGCCTCCACTGCACTACAGGTGTAAGACATCTGTGGCCATGGGTACTTCGGGATGGAACCACTGGACCAGACACCCAGCTTGTGACACCAAGTGTTGGTGAAGCCAGTCAGACCCTGGAGGTGTGCTCTTACCCAAAGCACCTGGACAATCGTGAAAAATCACTAACCAGGGAGCGTCAACAGTTCGCTTCCCTGTTGCTATGATGAAACAGCCACCCGAAGTGAGTTGGGAAGGAACGCGTTTATTTCAGCACACACTTGATGTCACAGCCCACGGCTGGTGTGCCTGCGGATGGGTTGTATGAGAAAAGCCAGCAGTTCATATTTCTTCTAGTCACTGACATTCCCATGACTGGCTTAGCTGTGCTCTCTCCTCCAGCCTTGTGTTTTCAGTTTATAATATGTACTCCTGGCTTTCTGCTTTATTAGCTTGTGCCTGTATTTCAATTTTTTTATGTACGTGTGCGTGCGTGTGTGCATGCGTGCGTGTGTGCGCGCGTGCATGCGTGTGTGTGTGTGTGTGTGTGTGTGTGTGTGTGTGTGTGTGTATCCCTCACTGTGCTTGTGAAAGTCAGAGGACAATTTTCAGGAATCCGTTCTCTCCTGCCATTTAGGTCCCAGGGATTAAACTCAAGTCATCAGGCTTGGCAGTGCCTTTACCCGCCCAGTCATCTCCCCAGCCTATTATTAGTTTTTGCCTGTTTTTACTTTAACAAATGTAACAGGATTCTATGTTTCATTCAAAAACTACTCAGAGGCTGCTCATATTTCCACACAACCATGTAGATGATCTCTTCAGCCGAATTTTAACTGCCCTTCGTCCTCTGAGGATTCATTGAATTAAAATGAATTTGTTACAGTCTGACTGTTGCCTTAGAGTTTGTCTCATCTGATCTAAAAATTAGCATTTAACTTTATAACTATTCATCAGATACTGTAAGTTTTATATTCACCATTAAGGTCTGTATATTTTGGGTTCTTCCTTGAATCTTTTATTCTGATTTATTTTTCATTCGGCTGGAATATTTCCTTCAGTAATGTTTTAAAAGAAGAAATCTATAGGCAGCATGGTTTCTGTGTCCACACTGGCATGTTAATTTGGTTGTAGAAGGGATTCTGGAGTCATGTTACTTTATTCCTTAAAATCTATCATTTCTTAACAGTGCTCACATTGGAGGAAAAAAGACAAAGTCAACTCTAATCTGATTATCTTTCTTGGTAAGTAGTAACCTGACTTTTCTACAAACTTTCAAATAATGTGAGGTAAAAATAAAAGAAATGTTAATTTCTATGACAATGATTAATTATTTCATAAGATGTTTTTAGATGATACTACTAGTTGAACACTGGCTAACTTTTACCAAAGATGTAATGTGTTAGTCACTTTTCATTGAAACAAAATGCCAGAGAAGCACAACTTAAAACAGGAAAGATTTGGGGTCAGTTTCTAAGAATTCACCCCAAGGCCTCTTGGGTCTATTGTTTCTGGGCTGTGCAGAGCTAGACCATTATGATAGAGACATGGTCCAGAACATGTGCCAAGATACAAACACCCCTAAAGGTGACTTAGATAACTTACTTCCTCCAATCATGTCCCATCTTCTAATCTCCACCCTCTTCCAATGTCACCAAACTAAGAGTTCCATCAATGTTAGCCATGGATGAGGTCAGAGCCCTCTGATTAAGAAGACTTAATCATGATCTAATCACTGTTCCTGAAGTTAAAACACAGGAGCCACAGTGGACATTTCAAATTCAACCAGTGACAATTGTAACTACTGAGTTTTGTTTGCTTGTTTGCTTTTAAATGAGCAACAAAGCCATGAATGTGATTAATCTACAAAATTCAAAAAATAGGTTAAAAGAAGAAATTATTTTCTAATGGAAGTATTTTTTTTTTAAGTTTGTAAAATTTCGTGCTACAAAATAAGCTTCTTAAGAGTCCTGGAAGGCTCAAGAATTGAGCAAAAACCCAAGATTCTATCACAAACAATTACCACAGGACAATTCATCAGGTACTTTACCTATACTGTGTTCTTCAGAGCTTACCAAAACCCCAAAAAGTGACATTGTAGCAGGCTTTCTTAGACCTCCACCCCCCAAATCAAAACAGAGAGACTCATTATTAATTATGAATGCTCAACCTTAGTTTATGCTTGGCCTACTAACTCTTGTATTAACCTGTTTCTCTTCATTTATGTTATGTCTTGGGGCTTTTATACCTTTCTTTCTTTCTGTATGTCCTACATTCCTGCTTCCTCCATCTCTGACTGCCTGGCAGCTGCCCGGGCATCTCCCTGTCTCCCTAGTTCTCTCTTCTCTCTTGAACCTCCTCCTACTTATTCTCTCTGCCTGACAGCCACACCTATCCCTCTACTGCTTAGCTGTTGGCCATTCAGTTTTCTATTAGATCAATCAGGTGCCTTAGGCAGGCAAGGTGAAACAAGTGTAACATACCATTACATAGCTGAAGTAATATTCCACAACATGACATTGCCACTTTTAGAAGAGAGACTCTTCTCTGAGAAGTTCAACTTCACCTGAGAAGCCACCATGAGTGAATAAGTGGCAAAATTAGAGTTTGAGCCCAAGATGAACCTTCAATTCCATTACACATCCTTTCTACAGTATAGTGCTTGTGACATGTCCACATCTTCAAGGCTCTAGGCTCAAAGCCATGAGGGACAGACAGGGGGAGATCATCAAGTCCCTACTCTGAAGCTGGGATCCAGGTAGCTGCTGTTTTACAGACTTATTTTCAGAAAAAGAAAGTCAGCAGTTTTCTTCTTGTTGGTAAGATTTAATTAGGCCAAGAATCCATGAATCAGAAGAAAAATGTCCTAATCCAGGTGCGTTTTCTACATTAGCATTTAGGGCAAATTGCCCAGAAATCCAATACTAATTCACCTCCAAGATCTCAGCCCAAAATTACTGTTGGAATTTTGGCAAGTAGACTTCCCTGAGGGCAACAGTCAAATTAAGGAGTCTTCTTGAAGAAAAGGTGTTAATATCTTAGGCAACAGTTCAAAGACTGGGGTTCAAAGGTGGGGAAGGGTCCCCACCCAGCCAATGCTCAGTGGCAAGTGAGATGAGTTTGCCTATCTCCTCCCCCCACACTGCAGCCTGGTGGAGGGTTCTTGGTGGAGTTCAGTGTGCAATGGTAACAATCCTCACTTTGCACTCAAAGTTACAATGGACTGTGTTTTCATTTGGAACTGAGAAACTATCACAGCAGACTTGGGAAGCAAACCCTCGTAGAGGAGTGGTTCTCAACCCTTTGGGTTGAACGACCCTTTCACAGGAGTCACCTAAGACTCTCCAAAAACACAGATATTTACATTACAATTTATAACAGCAGCAAGATTACATTTGCGAAGTAACAAGGAAAATAACCATGGCAGAGGTGTCATCACAATAGGAGAGACTGTATTAAAGGTCATAGTCCTAGGAGGGTGGAGAAAGCGCTGTTCTAGGGTTAAATATGAATTCTCTGCTAGGATCAATGCAAACATGAGCTGGGAAGGTTAGAAAAGTATTTCTATGTTTCTTCCACTCTTATTCCAGAACCCAAACCTGTGAGTGTCGCTCCCACTGAACTGAGACTTGCTGAAGGTCATCTAGGCACATAATCTTGACAAAGAGACACCTTTATGGATGAAGTTTTTATTACAACTTTTAAAAAAAAATGGTGATGGAGTGATGGCTCAGCCATTAAGAGTACTCCCTGCTTTTCCAGAGCACCAGGGTTTGATTCCCAATACCCACATGATACCTCACAGCCAAATGTAACTCCAGTCCCAGGGGATCTGATGCTGTCTTCTGGCCTCTAAGGGCACCAGGCAAGCATGTGGTGTATGGACTTCTATGCAAGCAAAAACCCGTGCATATTAAATAAGCAAATAAATAAGCATATTTATTATTATAATTGTGTGTATATGAGAAGTAGGTGTGTGTGTGTGTGTGTGTGTGTGTGTGTGTGTGTGTGTGTGTGTGTGTGTTTTCAGGTGTGCATGTAGCACAGTATGTATGTGGAGGTTAGGGGACAGTTCTCACAAGGCAGTTCTCTCCGTTCTCTCCTACCTGTGGGGTCCAGGGACCAAACTCGGCTCACCAGGCATGTGTTCCAAGCACCTTTATCTTGTGGCCATCTTGCCACCCTATAGAACATGTTCTATGTGTCATGTGTGCAGGGTTTTACAATTCACTTAATCTTCCAAACAACTCTAAGCCTATCGTATGTTATATTATTGATGAGGAAAGAGAAATCTAAGTGATTTGCCAAAGGCTAGCCAAGCACACATCTTCAACTGTTGCTGTTCATAATATCACAGATGGCCTATGGAGAAAATTCCCTTCATCATGTAGATCAGTTCTGCTTGGGTTGAGTGTTTGTTCTTGAAAGAATTAATTTGCTATATGACTCAAGGTAAGCCAGTGACCTTTGCAGACCCCATGGAGATTTAAAAGAAGCACAGTGGACAAAATTTAACATCCAGAGAGGCTAGAGGGTAGAAATCAGTGGGTTGACATTAAAGGGAAGCCCCACAACTGAACAGTTTTGCTCCAAATGTAGCCAATAACAATGAGATTAAATCACATATTCTACCTGATCTGCCAAAGGTACCAAACTTGCTTACCAGCCAGATCCAGGCTTAGTGGAGACAGCCTGAAAATAGGAGGGATTGTTACAGAAAAAGAACAATTTTCACATCCATTTCCAAGTCCAACCTGGGGAAATATCTACTGTCAAGATATCTGGTCTACCTTAATGTACCCTTGTTTTGAATACTACATGGAAAAAAATGCTCAATGCAAGTATGTTGATGTATTATAAATACATGACAGAAGGACAGACTGCCATTGAGATCTCCTTCGTTTCTCCCCAGAGACCCTGTTGGAAAAGCTCTTCCTCCATGTTGCACATCAGCATCCCCACCCCCACTTCGGGATAGGAGACTCTGGAAACACGCAGGTGTCCTCACTGCCAGGCTCTTGGCTAGCTATGTCCCAAAACCCTCAAGAAGGAAGCAACATGCATGAGTACCACACACACACACACACACACACACACACACACACACACACACACACATAATTTTTTTTTACATCTTAATACCAGAAATTCTCTTGTTCTCTGAGACACAGTCTCATATATACCAGGCTGGCCCCAAATTTCCTATCTAATCAAGGATTACCTTGAAATTATGATCCTCCTACTATCATCTTTGAAGTGGTAGAATTACAGACATGATAATAACTGATTTCACAAGCTTGATCAACTGTCATTTCCACATCCTTTTGCATGGAGATATATGGCCAAAGCACTCCCCTCTGCTTCCTACCAAGTCCCCTCTGAACTTGAATTTTTCTTTGGGCCACCAACCAGCTCCCAAATAAAGACAGAGACTTACTATTAATTATGGATGCTCAGCCTTAGCTTACGCTTCCTCCTAACTCTTTTAACTTAATTGGGCCCCTTTTACCTTTCATCATGGAGTCTAAGACTCTTCCACTCTTGTTCAGAGTAAGAGAGGGTGACTGTTCACCATTGGTAGATTTCTGTTCCAAGGCATAACTTGGTGAATTAATTTCTAGAAAAGAATGCTTGCCTTCAATTTTAATTAATTTTCACAGTTTAATAGTATCTCAGGGCATTTATTTTGCATTTAAGATAGGGAGCACAGATTTGTATATATTATGGAAATAGACTGGAGTTCTTATTTTGATAAGGAAATGTGGAGGCCCAAGCTGCTCAGCAGCACTGATAAGGAGTGGTGGGACATGCCTATGCACATACAGGGATGTTTGTTTGGTAGTGTATAAGGAAGGTGTTAACTTTCATAATGTACGTTTAATACCCTAAAGTATGAGCTCCTAATCTAAGCCTTCTTAATCTAACAATTTATTCTAAGGATATTTGTAGTTATAAAAGATTTCATCTAAATTGTTAAGAATTAGAAGGCATGGGCTGAAGAGATGGTTCAATGGCTAAGAGCACTGGCAGTACTTCCAAAGAACTGGGGTTTGATTCTTAGCACCTACACAGTGGCCCAAAGTGTCTACAACTCAGGGGATCTAACACTGTCTTCTGACCTCTTAGGACACCCCACACATGTGGTATACAGGTATATATGCAGGAAAAGCTCTCGTATACATAAAATAAGATAAATACATCTAAAATGTTTAAATTTTTTAGATTAGAAGGCACATAAAAGTCCAATAGTAGGATATTAGTAAACTATGGTATATTGATATAAGTAAATATGATTATTGCTATTCTACTCTGATTTGTGTGCTTAGCACTGCTCTGTAGAGGTTATACTTACACTCACTCAGTGCATTCCAACAACAATCCTGAGTTAGAGCCTCTCATTCCCTTTCACTAAGTGGCAGAGGAATGGGGCAAACTGACCAATGGCCCACAGTTAGTGAGACAAGGAGTCTCAAATAAGCACTCTAGCTCCATATCCCACACTATGAGTCTATGCTATACGGTGCTCTGGAGAAGCACGGTGCCTTTTAAACAGCCATGAGTCCATTCACAAGTATACAACACAGAGGGCAGAAGTTGAAAGACCTAGGACTGGGGAGATGGCTCTGTTGAGGAAGCTTTCCATCAAAGCATGAGGACCTGGGTTTGGATTCCAGGCACCCATGTAAGAAGCCAGATGTAACAGCACATACTTAGACACCAGCACTGTGGAGGCAGGCTAGCTGAATCAGTGAGTTCTGGGATCAATGAGAGACCATGACTAAAATATAAAATGGAGACCATTGGAGGAAGACACCTGAAGTAGAGTCTGACTTCCATATGCACAGCACACCCTATGAACACACACATACACCCATGAGTATATGTGTGTGGAGGGGGGTGTCAAAGAGAGAGAGGGAGATGTAAAATTCCACTACTAAACATCAGTAATGTTCCATTTATCTTCTTACTAAGCAGTATTTATTGTTTGCTATAAGAAACATCTACTATTTCATAATTGAAAAGTGGAGACAATAACTGCTACCACTACTGTCTTGATTAGAACTAGCATTTACTCAAGGCAGAGAATGTGCACCACACTAGCCAGTACATGCCAGAAGAACATACTCTAATAGCACAGGGAGGCCTGCCAGAGTGCACAAGTTCTAGGCTTGTTAGTGGCCCACCTTCCCAGTGAGCCAGTAGGTCACCAGGTTCTGCTGTGTGACAGTATTCCCTGTGAGTTTTACTGGGGTTACTTACAGGAATATGGGTGAGAGGTTGCTTACAAGAGCCGACGACAAAAAGACAGCTTGTCACTGAAGCTACAGCATTGGTGACAGCTCACAAAAACTAGAAACCTGGGCACAGATGCACAAGCTACAGGTCAGCCCAGCAAGTTACAGAGTGTCTCTTCTAGGGATGGCTGGGCCTCTGCTTCTTCTAGACAGCTTAGTTGGTCTAAGTCTCTTCGAGGCAGCTCAGTTTGCCTGAGAGTGTCTCTCTGAAGTTCTTACAGTTTATATATGCTTGGGAGGGGCCTGACAGAATCAGTTTCAGGAACTTCCTGAAACCTTTTGTGTGTTTGGTTTCTATGTTAGTTTCGATGAGAATGGCTCCCAGAGGCTCATATGTTTGAATCATTGGTTCTCAGAGAGTGGAACTATTTGGGAAAGCAAGGTTTAGGAAGTGTGGCCCTATTAGAAAAGATGTGGTCTTGTTGGAGCAGGTGTGTCAATGGGGGTGGGCTTTGAGGTCTCAAAAGCCCACAGCAGATCCGGTCTTCTCTTCTCTTCTCTCCTCTTCTCTTCTCTTCTCTTCTCTTCTCTTCTCTTCTCTTCTCTTCTCTTCTCTTCTCTTCTCTTCTCCTCTCTTCCCTCCCCTCTTCCCTCCTGTCCCCTCTCATTCTCTACTCTCCCTTTTCCCTCCCCGCAGTCTCTGTCTCTCTATGTCTGTCTCTGTCGCTGTCTGTCTCTGTCTCTGTCTCTGTCTCTCTCTGTCTCTCTGTCTGTCTCTGTCTGTCTCTGTCTGTCTGTCTGTCTGTCTCTCTCTCTCTCTCTCTCTCTCTCTCTCTCTCTCTCTCTCTCTCTCTCTCTTTCTCTCCCTGCTGCCTGAAGATCAGGATGTAAAGAAATTCTCAGCTACAGCTACAGTGCTGTGTCTGCTTTCCACCAGGCTGATCATGGACTCACCCTCTAAAATTGTAAGCAAGCCCCCAATTAAACACTTTCTTTTGTAAGAGCTGTCTTAGTCATGGTGTCCCTTCACAGCAATTGAATGATCACTAAGGCAGTTCCTGAAGTTAAGAAAGGTTCCTGGAGGATGGGATGTTTCACCTTTCTTCAAACATCCTCTATCTCAAGGAGCTTCCCTCCAAGATGAACGAGTTTAGTCTTGGGGCAAGTGCTACACGCCATGCTTTCCATGAGGGACAGCGCAGATCACAGGACGCCTCCTGGGCATGTTTTTACTTATTTTCAGACCTCAATTTTCTTAACCCAGCCACGTCCCATGATGGCCAACAAATGACCATGGGTTTCAAGTGTATCATCTTTTGAAGAGCCAAGAAATAAACTATGGAATAAACGTGGTGTGTTTGGCCCTCACAGAATGCTGTCTGTAGTGGTGTCCTGGGTCTTCTGTATACACCAGGCATATTGAAGGTGTGACAAATGATCAGACTGGGGGAGGTGGCAGTTGCATGGATTCTTGGTGCAAACATCCATATGTCCTCTCCAAAGTTTACACAAGATGAATAATTGGTCCTCGGTTATTCAGTCTGCCAAAGGTCAAGCTAGAAAGAACAGACGAGGCTACTTCTTAGCCCAGTACTCCCTCACTGACCCTCACTCCCTCTCGTCCACGGGATGAGTTCTGGTAAACAGAAGGAGCCAGTACTGCAGTCAGTACTGGCCTGGGAAAAACAGACATATTCTATCCACTCCCATTACACCATTAGTGTATTTGGAAGGATGAGGTCAAGTCCAATTCCTTACAGCTACCTCTATTCCCCAAAGGTGATCCCACAACCCTGTGGAGTGTAGCCTTCGAAACCCCTTTCTCCAGTCTGCAATATATATGTTTTCTAGTGGGATTGGTTAAAATGAGAGAGAGAGAGAGAGAGAGAGAGAGAGAGAGAGAGAGAGAGAGAGAGAGAGAGAGAGAGAACATCTTTAAATTATAGTAGGGGTAATTCCAGCTCTTGGTAGCCTGAAGAAGGAGGATCATGAGTTGAGGGCTAGCCTTGGCTAAGGAGCATGACCGTGTCTAGGAAGGAAGGTAGAAAAAACAGGCAACTCTGTAAAGAACTTAGGGAAAAGCCAAAGTGCCACACCTTACATGGCTTTGCCCTTGACCTGACTTGGGCTTTGAGGGAATGAGAAAGAGCAGACACTGGGCCATGCTCTGTCCGCTGCAGCAGCATCAACAACAAGAAAACTGGAAGCTCGGAGGTCTGGATGGGAGGCGAGTAGACTCTGGTCGCTGTCAGTCATCCCAGAGGAGGAAGCTGCAGCTGCTAGTGTTTGGCCCACACTCATCGACTCCTATTTGGACTGGAAGAGAGCTTTGTGATTCTCATGGGTCCGAGGCGTCCTTGTCCTCATCATGGCTGTGGCCATGTCAACAGTACACATTTACCCAGGATTTCATTAGCGCCTTGTATATTCACTCCGAGCTTGGCTCCTCACACAAGAGTGGACCAGCAAGATGGCTCAGGGGGTGAAGGGGCTTGCTCATCAAGCCTGGCAACCTGAGCTCCACAACCAGAACCCATGCAAAAGTGTAAGGAGAGAACCAGGCCTACAAAATTGTCCTCTGACTCCGCATATGCTCGCTCGACACCTCTACACACACATATAATAATAGTAAACAAAAATAAGGTGATTTGTAAAACCAAAGAGGTGTCACTCTTGGAAGAGGGGAAAAAATAAAGAACAAAGGCAGTGAATACCCAGAAGTCATCGCCATTTCCCCTGTAACTCACGCCTCACTGTTGCCTGCGACCTTGAGGTTCTGTATAACTGCTGCGCCTCTCTGGCATGTCATTCTACATCTCTTCCTGACTTCCTGTCCTTTGATAAATCTGCCACAGAGGGAACAGTGACACCATGGAAGTTAAAAACAACAAAACCTACAAACCAAGGCAAGGCCTCCCCTCTCCTCAAAGATAGGCGTACCTTAGTGTTTGCTAACGTGCCATTGTTTTCAAAAAATTGTTGGATTTTTTTTTTTAACATAAATAGATGAACATGTTTTAGAGTCTGCCGTATGTTTCCCTGGGTAAGAGAGAAACAGAAGTCACTGAAATGGGTAAGACACCTTCGCCGTGAACTGCTTTCTAAACTGCCATTCATCTTATCACGTGTTCCTTGATAATCTCGTCCTTCATTGTAACTGAATCCTAATTCCTTTTAACTTTCCTCTTTCAGGTATGTTCTGCCTCCAGCCACTTCAGTGCCCCACGCCTTTCAAGCATGTTTAATGGGAAAGGTGAGGGTTTTCTACAACTAATTACTTAATAGGCAACAAAGCTCAGCTCTGACAGGGAGAGCCCCAGATCCTTCCAGAGGCTGCTCGGCCATTCCTCCTCTCCGAATGTCAGAAGGGGAGAGATACACTTAGGTGTACTTAGTCTCTTTTATTCATACACCAAAAGATCAGATTTCCTTAGATTCCTTGGGAATTTCAGAAGATTAACTTTTAGATAGGAAACTTCTTAGGCTTGAGCAGGCTGAGGGAAGAGAGAAAAAGTGATGTCGCCTCAAGCAGTTCCAGCAAGGGATGAAATTTTAAGTCGTATCATGTCTCACGCCCATTTCTTAGTGCAAAATAAATCACTTGAGCAGAGTGCAAGCCAATTTCTACTTTCAAAATGCTGTGTCCTAAGGCTGTCTTCTTGAACTTCAAAAGCACACTTCGTAATTACTCTACCTATCAAAGGAAACCCAACATTTCACCTCCAATCTCCTTCGGCTCTAGTTATCACTTTTAATTGTTAATAAACCACATTAATTTTAAACTGATTATTCTGTTTGGGAATTCAATGTTTTCAAACAGAATGTTCTGAATTGTATAAACAAACTTATTTATGTAAAGACTAAAACTGTTTTTTTTTCTTTTCTTCCTTGTTTTAATATACTGGTTGTTTTAATTTTACTTATTCCTGTCGTTCTGGACCCTAGACATTTAGTAATTTGTGTGTGTGTGTGTGTGTGTGTGTGTGTGTGTGTGTGTGTGTGTGTGTAAGAGGTCAAGGTTGACAAGTTGTCTTTTTCTCTCCTTTTTTTTTTTTTTGAGACAATATCCTTCTCTGAATCTGAGTCAATACTGGCTAGACTGGCTGGCCTTTGAGTCCCAGGGTCCCCCCTTTTGGAACCTCACCCGCCCGTATTAGAATTCGCAGGGCATGCCACTACCACTGCAGCTTTTTAAGAGAGTTCTGGAGAACTGAACATTGGTGCACAGCAAGCACTGAACAGACTAGCCGAGCCATCCCCCAAACTCTCATTTTTACAGGAATAGTTTTCTGAGAGCAGTGAGAGAAAGGTCAGGGGTGGACCTGGGTTTCTCCTAACACTGACACCATTGTTACATTGTCAGTCTTGGGGCCTGGAACCTGATGCATTTGGTTTAGCTTGGGTGTTAAGGACCTGGGAACTTAACTTTTGTGTGTGTGTGTGTAAGTTCAGAACTTATTACCACACTGTATGTTCAGAACTTTCACGACCTTAGCAATCGTCTTCTTCAACCTGGAGTTGATGGAGAAGGGTCTTTTGTTTGCCATCGCCCTCTACTCCAGGCACCCTTTGCTGCTTGACAAAAGCATTCCTCTGAAAACTGTATTCTTCTCACGCTGACAGACAGAATGTTCTAGAAACAGAAATACACTTAGCTCCTTCCACTTTGGCATGGCACCCTGAGTTGAGTTGCTGAGACACACAGCACCTTGCTCCAGAGCCTGGAGAGAATCTTTCTCCCTGCCCTCCTGCACCTGGGTGCTGATGTGCCCCGAGGGTGTTCCCTCTCCTCTGCCAGTCCCCGCCCGCCCCCTGCTGCCACAGCTGGCAGGGCTTCCTCTGCCTCCCACCACCACCCCTGTGAGCCTCCACTAAAGTCTTCTGTGATGCAGGCACCGTGTCCATATTCTAGATGTTTCTGCACTAACAGTCCCCTATCACAAGCAGTACAGGGAGAGCCACAGTCATTTTCACTTGACGGGTCGGGAAAGGTTGGTTTCCAAGCTCTCTGAGCTGAAGCGTGACAACGGGCCAGCTCTGGGGACTGTGCGACTCCCATCCTTCCCACTGTGCCATGCTGTTTAGTCACTTACACAATTGTCACTCCTCTGAACCACTGGACTTCCTGAGCACAGGGACCATGTCTCATCTACTGTGTGTTGCCTGGAGAGGCAGTGAGGTGATGCTTAGTCACTCGTGGAATGAATAAACAGATCGTTCCTAGTACTTCTATCCCATGTCCCACGTGACTTGAGAGATGTGTCTGCAAGAGCAGGTGACCTATGATGACCTCCAAGCAAAAGCCCACAGAGCTGGTGGCCCTGGACTGAATGTGGACAAAAGGCTAGAGCTGTCCACTCCTGGGCTGAGTAAAGTGGCAGCATAATTGATCTCGGCAGCCAGGTAAACAATGGCCAAGTGCAACCTCCCCCAGAAAATAGTGGTCAGAAGGGTCAGGGCGGTACTTGACATTCCACACTTAAGATCTGAGGTTGACTAAGCTAACAAGGTGCTCTTGGCTTGCTGGTAAGACAGGAAAGCTGATACCACACAGCCTAACTCTTTAAACCCTCCACTAGCAAAATAATGATCCCCATCTTTCCCCCCAAATTATTTAAACACTCAGCACACTTGTTACCATGACAGAAAGGAACCAAGAGGACCTTAGAATGAGGTAAGTGTGAAACCTACACCCTGAACCCTGACATTCTGTGTTAGCTACGGATGGAGCAAAGAGCCAAGTGGGTGTATACAGTGCCGTATCATGTGCGTCTGCAATGATGGGCCAACAAAGTGATCCTGTCCACAGCTAACAGGGTCCAGGTTCTGTCTCAGGGCTGTCAGAGAGCTAGAACTGAAGCCTGGCCACAGGAGCCAACTTAACAGCCTAATCAGCCTCACCATTCAGCCATACCTAAGCCATCTCTCCCACATAGATACCATAAGTACCTATGGTGAAACGCTCACCTATTCCTTTAATCTACAGTTAAATACAACAAAAGTACTAGAGCTTTGTGAGATTTGAGTTTGACTTTAGAACTAGTATTTAGGGGAATTTGCAGTCGTCGGCCTACATTCCAGGGAGAAATCGGGCACATCAGCTGTACATGAATGCTACAGTCTCTCTACCCTCCTCATGGGTCAGTACTACACACCAGCTTTCAGGGCCTTGGGGTTGCAATCAGAAACTCACTTTATACTCACGTACCTATGCTCTGGGTTATACTGAAACCTCTTCGAGAGGATGGCTGGGAGGAGGAAGCGTGTGATTCCTGGACAGAATGGGCATCTCTCTGCCCAGGATCTGAGCGTATATGTAGAATAATGTTCCCATAACCCAGTGCTGCCCCTTCCCATTATACTGGGATGAAAATGTGGACCAGGGGACTTCAGAAATGAGCACCCGAGAAATGCAAGACGCAAGCCAAAGGGATCTCTAATGAGAAGGAGAGATTATTTACAGACAGGTAATTTCTGAGACAGTTTAGCTGTCACGGGCTGTGTGTGTGCCTGTGCGTGTGCGTCTGTGTGTGTGTGCGTGTGTGTGTGCACGTGTGTCTGTGTGTGTGTCTGTGTGTGTATGTGTGTGTGTGTCTGTGCGTGCGTCTGTGTGTGTGTCTGTGTGTGTATGTGTGTGTGTGTCTGTGCGTGCGTCTGTGTGTGTGTGTATGTGTGTGTGTATGTATGTGTGCGTGCGTGTGCGTGTGGATGTGCGTGTGGATGTGCGTGTGTATGTGCGTGTGTCTGTGTGTGTGTGTGTGTGTGTGTGTGTGTGTGTGTGTGTGTGTGTGTGTGTGTTACTGGCTACCATGAACTCTGGCCTCTGCCCCTTTCCACCCTGTCTATTTTCAGCAGCCATCACCATTAATCCCCCTGCCCCCACTACCTGCCTCGGGGCTGCTTCCCACAGAAACGGCCCAGGAAGGGGATACAGACACTGCCTTCTAGAAGTGAGCTTCCGAACCTCCCTGGCATTGTCATCATCCTCAGAAGGCCCCCCTGCGGGACTCTGGTCAACACCACTAGGAAACATAATGCCTTCAACTTAGATGTGGGATTAGTGCTCACCAGACACACTAAGGAACAGAGATTCCTCAGCCTCCTGCTGGCTTATTGTGTGAGGGAGAAGTCCAGCAGATGAGCTAGCAGTCTCCCTTGAACAATAGGATAATCTAGCACTTTCTATTTGGAGACAGAATTACCACTAATGGGGTTTTGCTAGTGACACAGACACCAACGCAAGAGCCTTTTGTGACCGTCATAATGTGGCCTGTCTCTGGCTGTGACAATGCACCAGGATGCAAAAACATAGACACCTTCCTTTAGAAAATTAATCACCCTTCTAGAAGGAAGACAAAAAGCCCAACATAGCCTGTTGGGCTGTTGGCTGTTAAAACATCTACCACCATTAGGTTGGATTTAAAAGAAAAAAAAAAAAAAAAAAAGGCTTGTGGAGGCTCAGGAAGTAAAGCAGAGAAACAAATACCTTTTTTTAAAAAACATTCAATTGTCTTCATGTGGAAAACTGACTAAACTGTCACAGCAGAGCAGACAGCTCATTTCCTGGAACAAACGTTGGTGATGTCCTAACCTTCATTTTGCAAATAGAGACATCAAGGTCCAAGAAATTAAATGAGTGTCTGAAATTCACAGTACGAGCAAGGGTTCGGCCAAGAAATGAAGCAAGGCAGGCAACAGGAAATGAGAAAAAGGAAGCAGCCTGGAGAATTATGCAAACCAGACAAGACACAGGCCCTGTTTCCCCTCCTGTGACTCCTAAAGACTCCCCACTGCTCTTCCCAGTTGTCAGGCCTCTCCTACCCATCCTGGGTGACAGGACTGGTCCTCTGAAGCCCCTCCCACTGACAATGGGCCTGCCTCCTACTTGAATGAGCCAACAGCTAACCGTGGTGAGGGTTACTGTCTGTATGTAAATACGCATGCACACATCCAAGAGTTAAGACTTACTTTCTTAAAGCTTAAACCATAGAAAAAAAGATGGCTGTTGATGTTTTGTTTGTGTGTTTTAAGTCCTACAATCAAATCTTTGTTAAGAAAACCTCCATCCTTCTGGTTGCTGGACACAGGAGGCTGTCCACAGCACCCACCCATCCTCAATAGAAAGTGAATAGCCAAATCCACTTCTTTATGTTGTTTACAAAGAGAGCGAAGAGAGAGAGCGAGAGAGATTGAGAGTGAGAGCGAGAGAGAGAAAGAAAGAGAGAGAAAGAGAGAGAGAGAGAGAGAAAATTGGAAAGATGGCAGTCAATGAAATTGAGTTGGGGTGTTTGGTTTGGTTTTTATAGAGTTGAGTGAGGGGTTGGTTTTTTGCTCATTGGTGTAGTGGCTTACACCTGTAATTCACTGTGATTCCAGCAGCCAGAAGGCTGGGGTAGGAAGATTGCATGAGTTTGAGCTATGGAGTGAAACTCAGTCTTTGAAAAAAAATTAAAAAAAAAAAATCAATATTATCACTTAAGAACTAGCTGCCCGTTTACTATTGTCTGGTACCTGTAGCTTGAATTAACAGTTGGTCCTTGGTGTCGGTACTCAGTAAGGAAGCCAGGCTGCCTCTAATGATTCTCAGGGCAGCTGAGGCCTTAAGAGAATCCCAAAGACTATTTGGATCCTAATGTATTCAATGTTGACTTATTTACAGACTTTACACCTCCCCCATCCCAGCCCCTTTGTGATGTTTAATAATTTATAAGAAGTTTTATCATGTAAATTAAACCAGCCACCACTGCCATCCTTATCAAAGGTAGCTGCTAAACTGTGAATCTTTGCACAAAAAAAGGCAGGGGGGTGGGAGGGTGCTCTGAGCCTGGGTGTGTAAACCAGCTCCTATTCAGCAGGACACCATAACTGAACACAGCTGGGAAAGCAGCTCGCTGCAGCTTGAAAAAGCTACTCCATTCTCTAGCACATCTCTGGTGCAATTAACGAACCTGGTAGGCAATTAAAATTCAGGTCAGCACACACCAACAATGGGGCTCTTTGATGTGAGGGCAGCTTTGGCCATTCTTGTGTACTCATTAAACAGGTTAATCAACTTAGTGCAGGATATAGGATCGGAGTAACCAAAAACTGTGCTTAATCACCACTACCCCAGGAGCTTCTGCAGGAAGCTCTGTCCCCGTGTTTCATGCTGCAGTCACTGGTTCAGCCGTCCTGGTGGAGGTGGAGGTGCCATTTCTGGAACTTTGTGCTTTTTAAAGCAAGGACATGCAGATATTATGTAAATACTATCCATATTTATTAGTCATTAAAATGCTACAACGTAGATGCTGGTATGTGTATCATACATTTTTTTTCTTCCCTCCTGTGAATTTTCTTCTCTGGCTCAGGTGACTCTAGGTAAGGCTTATGCTGTCTTGCTCTTTGCTGCAAGGGAAGCTGGTGACAATGTGACACTTTATGCTAGCTTGATCCTTGTTCTTGTAATGTACTTCCTTGGGTCAAAACAGCATGCCTGCTTCAGTAGGAAAATCTGGACAGGATGGGGATTTAAATCTGGTCCCCTGACCCTCTGGTCTGAAGGTACTCATTTGGGAAGACAAAAGAAACCGGCCTTGAGGGTTGTGGTTTCGAGGGTATAATCTAACGAGGTCTGAAAACTGCAAATGGCTGCAGTACTGGGGTCGTGACACAACTTAAAGGAAAGGATCCCTCCATTTCAAAAGTGCTTTCCTGTTACCACCATCTAGAATACCATAAATCAGGCCATCTTCTTCCCCTGAAACCCTTTCTTCATACAAACCAATGTTTTCCTAACAAGCTGAGTGTGCTGTGTATAAGGTGAGGCTAAAGAATGAAAATCTTGGGGCTGGAGAGATGAGCCCACTGTTGAGAGCACTCCCTGCTCTTCCAGAGGACTGACAATACCAGCCAGAGTTCAAGACTGCGAGAAGATAAGGCACTTTTCACTGCTGCCTAAATCACAGCGTCTGTGCAACTTTAAGCATGAAGGGGTGTCTGTCACATATGCTCACACAATGCTTCTTTGGGGATCAGATATGACACAAAAGACCCTGTCTGTGAGCAGTCAGAGGTAGCGCGGGTACATTCTTGGCTAAATATCCCCAGTTAGAATGGAGATTGACCAGGCTCAGCAGGTACTGACCTAAGCCCGATGACCTGGTTTGATGCCCAGAATCCATATGGCACAAGGAGAGAGCTGACTTCTGCACGTTGGCCTCTGACAAGCACATTCACACCAAGGCGCGTGCATGTCCTTGTGCTGGTTGGTTTTATGTCAACTTGACACCCGTTAGGCATTTAGGAAGAGGGGCTCTCAATGGAGACAATGCCTCTCTTCCAGATCCACCTGTGGCAAGCGTGCGGTGCGTTTTCTTGATTGATAGTTGATGTTGGTGGTGTCAGGCCTGACCTGGCGGTCCTGCGTTCAATAAGAAAGCAGGCTGAGCAAGCGATGAGGCTCACGCTAATAAGCAGCATCCTCCGTGGCCTCTGCAGCAGCTCCTGCCGCCAGGTTTCTGCCCTGCTTGACTTCCTGTCCTGACTTCCCTTAGTGATGAACGGCTACCTGGAAGTATAAGATGAAATAAACCCTTTCTTCCCCCAGTTGCCGATTGGTCATAGTTTATCACAGCAATAGGAACACAGATGAAGACAGCACCTGCCCCCTGCCCGGCAAATAAATAAATGTAACTAAAAATCTTTCTAGAAATAGAGAGTAAACCAAATAACTCTTGATTATTCATGAAAAAAAAAAGTGCACTAGATTCCTTGGCCATTAAGTGCTCAGACTTTAATAGAAAATTTAAACAGTACTTCCCTAACACACACACACACACACACACACACACACACACACACACACACACACACAGGCTCAGATAAGACTCAGGGGCTGAAGAGATAGCTCAGTTTGTAAGATCATTGGCTTCTATTCCAGAAGGCCTGAGTTCCACTCCCAGCACCCACAAGGCGGCCCAGAAGCATCTGTAACTCCAGGTCCAGGGGATCTCGTGCCTTCTGCCTTTAGTGGGCACCAGACATGCATGTGGTACACAGACATCTATGCAAGCAAAACACCCACGTGCAAAAAATGAAATCTAAAAAGGAAGAAAAATGAGTTAGAGCCAGAGGAGGGGGGGATGCTGTTAAATGCTGACATAATGTGGCCATTGTACTCACAGACCCACGATAGCCGTGGTTATCTACACAAGACCTTTGGGACAGCAAGCCACCAAGATGAGTCAGTGTTCCAGTAGGTAGCGTTCACTGGACACAGTGGGCTATAAGAAAATAAAACAATGAAATGAGAGAGCCATGAAGGCGGGAAGGAGACCTGATGGAGGGGGCTCCTGTGGGTGTTGGTAATTTCAGGTGGGTAAGGCACATTATATTCGTGTATGATCGTATCAAAGAATAAGAGATTTTTTTTTTAAGTAAACACATCTGATTCTTGGTCACGGTAGCTGTGCAAACACTGAGCTGTTGCTCTGAAGAAAGGCAAGGGGGAAGTTCCTTCAAGCTTCTGGGGACAGCAGTCCCACCAACCCATCGAAGCACGGTTTTACACGCATTTCTGTTTCAAGGCACCTTTTCTAGTACAGATTGTTGATTAGTGACCAACGAACTCACGGCCGACAGGAATTTACAGCTCCAGTTTATTCGGATAGTTGGTTCCTGCAGATTATGTTTGACATCTCTGGGTGTGAGCATACAGTTCTCTCATTGACCCATTCGTTTGCATGTCATTAGTAGCTGTGTCACAAAACCCCTTTTTTTTTTGTTTGCTGACACCAGGCTGTTGAAGATGGCGCTGATTAAGCATGCACGGGCCTTGGGTCTGTTACTAGGCACTCACTATCATTACTGTTGTCATCAGCTTCAGAGTCGGTGATGAGGCATAAAAGATAATCGATACTGAGGCCTAGGATGATGTGTGTTGATTATTTAAGAAATAGTAGCTGTCACTATTAGCAACTGGATAAAAATTAGAGAGCCAATGTGTCTATTGGATTAACAAGAAGATTAAATGAATCAACAAGGGACAAAACATCCCAAGGCTTTCATGCTGAACACTGTTCCCCCCAGCGCTCCCCAGTTGAGCACACAGATTGCTGGGTCCTTATCTGTCTGACCTGGATGTACAGGCCCCACCCTTTCTTAATCTCTTGTTTTAGAGAGCATAGTACCATGTGTGTCCAGTTGACCTTTGACCTATGTTGACTACGAAGAATACTTCCTGTTATCTTAGTTATGGTTTCTATTGCTGTGAAGAGACACCATGACCATGGCACCTCTTACAAAGGAAAACGTTTAATTGGGTCTGGCTTACAGCTTCAAAGGTCTAGTCCATTATCAATCATCATGGCGGGAAGCTTGATGGCATTCAGGCAGACATGATGCTGGAGAAGGGGCTAAGAGTTTTACATCTTGATCCACGGGTAGTAGAAGAGACCCATGACCCAAACTGGGCATAGCTTGAGCATATGAGGCCTCAAAGCCTAACCACACAGTGACATACTTCCTCCAACAAGGTCACATCTCCTAATAGTGCCACTCCCTATGGGCCAAACATTCAAGCACATGAATCTATGGGGGCCATTCCTATTTAAACCCCACAGTTATCCTTACACATGGAGTAACAAATTAAGCATCTCCAATGGCTGGTGGTACCCAAATAACTGATCTTCGCAGATCCTCCTGTCTTCCCTCCAGGATAGTCTCCAGATGGGGGAAGGGGGACTTCTGGAAGGCATGGATGAGATGGCATTACTTCCCTGAATGTCCTGCTAAAACTTGCCTTTAAAGCGGAAGCCTCTCTCCCACCCTGTCCACAGCACCACACTCCAGACTCAAGCTGCCCTCTCAGCTCCTGCAACAGCAGATTCTCTGTATCTTACAAAGACACCTGTCCCCCCCCCCCCAGGGTTCCCAGGACCATGTTCTTGGCTTTTTACTGATTAGCTCCCATTCTCCTGCTAAGTGAGTTTGACCTTTCTCTGCCTCCCAGATCAGATCTTCTTGCTCGGCTTCCCCATGGCACCCTCCACTCAGTCCACTACAATGGTTTGTGGATCTTGTTGTTTTGGTTTAGGTTTGGTTTTCGAGACAGGATTTCTCTGTACCCTTGGCTGTCCTGGAACTCACTCTGCAGACCAGGCTGGCCTTGGAGTGACAGAGATCTGCCTGCCTCCGCCTCCCAAGTTCTGAGATTAAATGCATGTACCACCCAACATAACATATGTCCTTCTTATACTATGTAAGCACCACGTGGCCTCCATGACTGTTTAGGGCATGACTGTATCCTTAGCAGCTAATACACTGCTTCTCTCATAGAATCTTTTAAAATATACCTAGTGACTGAAAGAACAGTTATTAAACCAAAGGATAAAGTCTCAAAAGAAGTAATAGAGTTTGGATGCTGAATGTCCCCCCAAAGGTCTGTGTGGTCCCCAGGGTGGTGGTGCTGGGAGGCAACGGGAGCTTATGGGGGTGTTAGGTCTTTGTGGGCACAACCTTACATGGGACTTTCAACCCTTCCCCCCCACCTCCTCCAATTTTTGCTTCCTGGCTAATTAGGTAATTGTCACACACTCCCACCATGATGTGTAGCCTCTTCTCAAACCCACAGTAACAGGGATTGAATGATCACAAAATGTGGGATCTCCCAAACTGTGTTAATTATCCTAAGTGTCTGCCATCATAAGTGGAAGCTCACTAACATAATGACAGAATTCAAAACTAAATCTCAACCCCAAGAAGCGTCCCCATTTACTAAAATAATGTGGCTTTGGGGCCAGAAGGGAAGAGAGCCATGGGTAACTGCCATGTGCCTCAGTTGCTCATCTGTAAATCAGGCTTGTTCAAAAACCCACGTGGCAGGGATGCTGTGTGTGCCAAGCAGGCTGATGCAAAGAAAGCATCCTCACAGAGCATGGCACAGTGTAAGCACTGTGGTCTCTCACTTAGGCTCTTTCTCCTGGGTAGTGTAATACCGTGCTACCCGGTCAGACGTAACCTGCTTAGCCAGACATGTCAGGAAAGGGCATCTGTGGGCTGGGACTCCCGTGCCTTGGCCTAGAGGGCTACAGTGGGAAGGGGTTGAGGCTGCTACTCTGATGATTTGGTCACTGGTGCCGTGATACAGAGGAGATGGTCTTGTGGAAAGGCACATACATCAGCAGAGCATTTTTCAGCCTGTCTGCAGAGGCTGGCCAAACGAATGTTTCATCTTTATCCCCCAAGTCCCTAAGAATAACACATCAAAGAGCATGTTTGCATCCCTACAACAGATAACAGCTCTGCCACAAGCTTCAGGGTCCATACATGCTACAGATAGAATGAATTAATAATTTCACGTGTTTATAAAATATGAATTAACCCAGGAAATATATAACTCCAAGTAAAATTCTTGCTTTTAAAAACTGAGAGGAGGAAAGCACTTAAAAAAAAAAATGAAAGTCTAGTAAATTTCCATTTGTGTAGTGTTACCAGGCTGGCATTTGTCACAGGGAATGTCTCATTCCTGTGTGACAGGTGGGTGCTTGATATTACAGGGACATCAGGCAATTGCAGGAGAAGGGGGTCAGGAAACTGATTTTTTTAATTGTATTTACTTAGTTAGCTTTTTGGTTTTTTTTTTTTAAACAAAAGAGAAACAAGAAATAGGATCAGTGAGAATTGTAGACAGCCTAGCGCCTTTCTTTAAGCAGAGTAAATTACTCTTGAAAACCATGGCACATTTACCTCCGTCTTTGTGTATAATGCCCCATGCGTGCGTGGAAGCAGTCTCTTTGATGGTAAACAGTGTTTCTCTGGGAAACACTGCTTTATCTTGCTCCACGGCGCTGAGTGGCTCCCTTAATAGCTGAACTGGTTTTCCTGGGAGGGAAAAGAAGAAGAAAGCGTCGCAGGAAATGTGTGTATTAGACTCCTTTCTCTTCCATAATGCTGTAACGGCAATTTGTAGTCATATTGGAGGATGTAAAGAGCCATATACCGGCTTCGCAGAGAAGTGGTGAAAACATTAGTGCATCTTACATGTGTATGAATCTGTCAATGAATAAATTAATTAAAATGTGAAAGTATAATATCGAAAATATTATACCAAAGGGACGAAATGGCCCCACCATTCTGTAAGAAGTCATGTATCTACGGCTGAGCCTTCTACACCCATGCACCTGACCCTAGAAGGCAGTAGTGGGAGCATCTGGAAGAATGTGGTGGCTCCGAGATCATCCATGGGTGGACTATAGGGTTGTTTGCTGTTGAACAGACTTGCAAGGCTGCCTGTTGGTACCCTGTATTCCCACACTTCAGTAAGAGAATTGTAGTTAGAGAAAACAACTTTCTAACGTTGTTAGAGAATACAGCTTTCTCACTGAGAGTTTTCTGCCAGTGGCTTGAAAAAATGTAACAGCTTTAAGAAAAATATCTCTATGGGGCTGGAAAGATGGGTCTGCTGTTAAAAACTCTTCAGTTCCCAGCACTCACAAGGCAGCTTACAACCATCTGTTACTCCTGTTCCAGAGAACCTGACACCCTCTTCTGGCCTTCATGGGCGCCAAGCATGTGTGTGGTGCACATACGTATGTGTACACAAATGCTCACCACACATGTTTTATATGTGTGCATGCTGTTGCACACACACACACACACACACACACACACACACACACACACACAAGACAGGAAGGAAGGAAAAAAGAAGAAAGGAAAAGAAATGACTGGGGTCTGGACAGTTTGCTCAGTGGTTAAGAACACTGGCTGCTCTTGTAGAAAACTCAGGTTCAATTCCCAGCACTGATATCATGGCTCACAACCTTCTGTAAGTCCAATTGCACCTATAAGCACCAGGCACACAACTGTTTCATATACATAGGCAGGAAAAACACCCATACATAAAACAAAAATAAAGTAGTATTTTTTTTAAAGTCTGCATACCTTTCTGTAGAGATATATAGTATAAGATTTCATAACCACGATAGGAAAAAGATTATAAAAAGTTGTCATCAGTATCACCCCCAGGTAAAGAAATACGTGCGCTGATGGAATGCTTCTCTGTGTAAACCCAGGAACACATATTTCCATATTGTAAAATGTGTCAAGTTTTGTAGAAATAATGGTATTGGCTGAAAAATGTTAATTACCGTAAATGTCCCAGAAACACCTTGGGCTAGAACAGCCCAAAGATTTCTCCTTAGGAACCTCTCCTACTGCTCTTGCCAAATGTCCCCAGGTAGACTAAAATGTTTCCCTTTCACAACAGAGCCTAGAAGTGGTATCCAGAAAAACCCAGTTACTGTTCATGGACATTCTCTGTAAATGCTTCCTCCAACACACACACACACACACACACACACACACACACACACACACACACACACACACACGAGCCTATAGACATGAAATAGATTAGAGAATTCGCTCAGAACCAAGCTGGTAAGCATCTGGTCTGTTGGCAAAGCCCACCTGGAGAGATGTGTAGGCAGCTGCAGCCACACCAGAGCCACCTGAAAGAAGGGAGGTAACTTTGCTGTCCTCCCTCAGGCACATCTGAGGAACCATCTCCAAGTAGAAATAATAGATAGAAACAAGTTAGAAATAGCAACGTGTGGACAGAAAAGCCAGAGCAATGTGTGGGCTCCATGCTTGGCTAGAACCAGTGCCGCCCAGACTCCTTCTGTCCTTTTGCAACACAACACCACACGGACACACCCAGCCTCCATGCTGTATTCCTAGTGGCCGGTAGCAGAAAGCCGACCTGAGAAGAGGAATCGTGGGGGATGGACAGTGTCTATGTTAAAGCTTCTCTTGGAAATTTATATTGTTCTCTGGACAGCATAGAGATTATCTCCATTACGCCGGGAATGAGACCAAAGACAGCTATGTTCAATGGCTTGTCCTGGTCTGCAGAGCTGACATCTGAGCTAGGAATAGAACCCCATTCCTTGAACCAACAGCCAACTGTAACTGCCTATTCGTACAAAGTAGGCCAAGGTAAGTGAATGAAAAGGAATTCTGGAACTCTGTCACTCAGAAGGCAGGTGGATCAGGAGTTTAAGGTCATCTTCAACTATGCAGGAAGTTTAAAACCAGCCTGGGCTACATGAAATTCTGTCTCAATCCCATCACCCCCACCAAAAGAACAATTTTGTTTTTGAGACAGGGTATCCCTAAATAGCCCTGGCATGGCCTGGCCTGGAACTCAAGATGTAGACCACATGGATTCAAACTCACAAAGATTTTCCTGCCTCTGGAGTGCTGGGTCTAAAAGTGTGCACCGCCTTAACAACTGACCTGGCAATGACTTCCTGCCAGCACTTACAAGAACCTCATCAACATCATGTGAAAAAAGTCATCTCAAAGGCATAGAAGCATGTTTGCTTCTCACACACACACACACACACACCACCAACATCATTCAGGGTGAAACAGCACAAGCACAAGAAGGCATAAGGAGTGGCATTGATACTCTGCAATCCCGTAGAGAGACTTTGCAGTTGTCAGGGATACTTCTGGCCATGTGGATGGAGACATGTACTTTTAACCCAGAGGCTGCAAAGACCTGCCTCTCTCTGCGTGAGCTAATGGCGGAGAGTAATGGTACCAAAAGTGATGTGACAATCGGACTTAATCCTGGAACAGGAAAGGGCCTTGGGTAGAAACACTAATGAAACGTGGCTGATGTCTGAAAATTACTGTGCTGAGAATTAAACCTAAATTCGTGAGATAACTTAATATAATGCTGTTATCAAAGCAACAATCAAAAGGTGTGTTATTCAATTTTGTAAGTAGGCAACTGGGGATAGATCACTAAGACTAATCACTAAGATGGTTTGCTTAACTTTCCACCAAAATACATTTCAGATATATTGAAATTTTTACATACAAAGTAGACAAAAATATGAGAAGATTTTTTTTAAATGATCTCTTTTTGAAAATTCAACTTTCTTATGTACAATGGAAAATCTTTAAGTCGTAAGAGATAAGAAAACCAGATTCTTTGTGGAAAAAAAGTCTGAGCAAAATAAATACAACAGCAAGCTGGTAAGCATGCTTAAGGTTATAACTCAAGGAAAAATAGCATCTTTAATATAGAAAGAGCTTGGAAAAAATTAATTAGAAGGACAATTATAATCCATTTTTTATTACTTTTGTTTGTTTGTTTTTACACAGGGTTTCTCTGTGTAGCCCTAGCTGTCCTGGAACTCACTCTGTAGACCAGGCTGGGCTTGAACTCACAGAGATCCTCCTGCCTCTGCTCCCCCCCAGCCCCCGATAACACACACACACACACACACACACACACACACACCTCCCCTACCTCCCCCGCTCTGGGGCGCCAAGTTGGGATTAAAGGCGTGCATCACCTTATCCAGCAATAATCCAATTTTAAAACAGGCAAAGATCCTAAACAGGTTACAGAATAGCAAATACAAGGGGTATTTTACACTTATGCAAAGACGTACATTCTTTCTTACAAAATAATGCAATATAAACATTAAGGGGATGTTTCATACTGGCAAATATTTTTACATTTGATATACTGTGTATCAAGAATATAAAGAAACAAGCATATAAGGACGGCAGAAACATAATTGTGATCTATATGGAAGACAGTTTAGCAATATAATTTCAATCCAAAACACAAACGCCCCTCCAATCTGACTGAATAGTCTAAATTATTATTCACCCTTCAAGCACATCCTAAGAATCATAAAATCACACAAACGGAATATTAATTGCCACCTTCTTGGGGAGAGCAAAGTAGTAAAAATTATCAAAATACCTATCAAGAAGGTAGAGGAAACAAGTTACAGAACACCACTGCCAATACACAAAAATCAATGACCCCGCTCTGCAGTAACAAAGAATGGAGGCCTCTAGACTGCATTAAAGTAAGAAGACAGACAATGGGCTCAACTATTAAGAAAGTTGCCGCTCTTGCAGAGGACCTGAGTTTGGGTCTCAGCACCCATGCCAGACGGCTCACTGCCTGTAACGTTAGCACCAGGATCTGATGTTCTTTCCTAAGTCTCTCTTCTGACTTCTGAAGGCCCTTGCACAAACAGACACATAAATATAAAAAATTTTAAAGACAAGAGGGTGAATGAATGTCTCCATACGGTGTATGTCTGTGTCTGTGAGTTGTGCAGTGTGCATGAGTGTGTGTGTGTGAGTCTGTGTGGTATATGTATGTGTGTCTGTGTGTTTGTGTATGTGTCTATGTGTGCCTGTGTGTGTGGTGTGTATCTGTCTGTGTGTGGTGCATATGTGTGTCTGTTTCTGTGTGTCTATGAGTGGTGTGTGTGTGGTGTGTGTGTGTGTGTGTGTGTGTCTGTCTCTGTGTAGTGTGGTGTGTGTGTTTTTGTTACATGTTTATAAGTGAACGTAAAATTTGTGTACGGGACACTTCCTGGGGAGAAAGATGCAGAATAAGACTCACTAACGGAATCTGTAAGTTCTCCCCTTGGGTCTTACTCATAAAGAGAAACAAACATTAATTTCATTTGAAACGAAGAAAATAAACTAAGTTAAATTTTAAGGAATTCGATCAAAAGCCCTGTAACTACCCAAATTCATTTCTGAAATGAGAAAAGGTAGAATCAAATAGAGGCGCCACCTGGGTCCCTAGACCCTCAGCCTTGATCCTAAGCAGTCTCTGCCTGCCTGCTAGGAAAACAGTGTGTTAAACCCTCAAAGCCTCCAGCTCTGTCGTTAAGGTAATTGTGTTTACTGTTTTCCAAACAAAGTAATTTGAATCAGAAAAGTAAATGTGCTGGGTCTTCAGGTTCTTTGATGTCATCTTCCTCCTCATTGGAGTGCTGTGCAGACCCACACTGCTCCGCAGACAGCCCGCCCGGCTGCCCTGGGCTGGACACGCAGATTCTATAAGCATTGCCATAGCTACACTGTTCTGCATGAGATAATGATGCAAACCAAACAAGGCATAAGGAAAATCGAATTGGAAATGAAATGGTGGAGCCTAGAAAACATAAGCTGTGTTATTTTGTCTTCCCTTTGAACCCTTGTAGGTGATGACTTGGAGCGTGGCAAAGTTTCAGTACGATTTTTAGTGTGGGTGAAATCTTGCCCCAAAATAACTTCTGATCTCATCGATTGGTGTGTCTGAGGTCTGAGAACTGGGCCCTGACCCTCCTAAGCCTATCAGATGATTGCCCCACCCCTCCACCCGTCACCCCACCCCCACCCCCCACCCCCTACCCCCACCCCGTGACCCTTGCTCAACCTCATATCAGCTCTGAATGTGATTTTAGGATTTTAGGTTCCTAAGACTCTGACGCAGGTAACTGCTTAGTCATCCGGCCAGATCTACAGGCAAAGGGGTGTGACAGAAGGACTCTGAGGGTCACCTATCATCTCCGCGGGGGACCTCCCACAGTCTTTCCTTCCTCATGGATGCCACCTACAGTTGACTCCCTTTTTCACCTTGCAAACTCTCCTTTCCCCCCATTTTCTTGTAATGACAAATTTGGATGTGGAGATTATTTTAAGAAGAAAAGACAATTAGAAAAAAAAAAAAAGATTAAAAAGTCATTTCCTAAATTGGCCTTTGCTCGTTTAATACATATTTAAAGCCTAAGCATCTGTAATGGTGTAGCTCTTTCTTTTCTCTCTCTCTCTCTCTCTTTTTTTCTCCTCCCATTACTGTGTGTACTTGCTATAAAAACATTCCTTTAGACTTTAGAAATTCTAAATAAAACAAGAACAAAAGAGTACTCCTTTTTAACTCTCCACCCAAATGTTACTATTGTAAATCAAGGTAGCCCAAGTAAACCAGCCACTGGCATTTAAATGCTTGCTGTCCCAAATATTTATTCCTTCCCACTCCCCCAAATTTGTTTTATATAAAACAATGATCATAAAAACAATAAATATTCATTCTTTGTCTACTAAAATTTTTAGATCAAAGCACTGTGGCCCAAACCCCCGAACAGGATTTGGCAACAGGAAGCCGTCCACTTCCCCACAGCAACCTGACCAAATTTGGATTCCACTCATCTGGATGTGCTTGCCGCGCTAGGCGGCACTGCGCATGTGCACAGCACATTTCACAATGGGCCGTTTATTCACCCCTTGGGTGGCAGGTGTGCTAAAATGGGTCACATCTGGCATCCGGCAGACCTGGATCTAAACCGAGGCGCTGGCGCTGCTCTTAGGTAGCTACAATTCAATTTGGTCTAGAGTATGACCACTTCAGGGGATTTCAGGGATGGTGAGATGAGCTATGCCACTGCAGGCATACTTGGTCCGAGCCAATGGTGCTATTTGGGGAGGTTCTGGGACACTTAGGCTGTGGGCCCCACCCCCGCTGCAAGTAGGCGGTCAGAGGAAGAGGTGTATTGGGGGTCATATCACGACAATCTCCTCTTCCACAGGTCCCTACCTCCATGTTCTAGTTTATCAAGTGTTGCAGGATATTTGAATACACTGTGTAAAGATGCTTCTGTGTTTTACCTCACTTGCCTAAGGCAGGCATCTTCTGTTTGGTTTAATTAAGAGCTGAACGGCTAATAGCTAGGCAGGAGAGGATAGGTGGGACTTCCCAGCAGAGACAGGAACTCTGGTTAGAATCTGAGACGCAGAGGCAGGGGATTTGCCAACCAGACATGGAGGAAGTTGGATGTATAATATTGAGAGGAGATAACAGGACAAGTAACAAAATGCAGATTAATATAAACAGGCTGATTTAAGTTATGAGAACTCACAGAACTGCTACTGTGTACTTACCCTTGTTCCCCAGCAAGAGATAACCACACCCTTAAATTCCCCACTGCATTGCTACTTTTCCTTACCATCATGCAGACTGTCCCAGAGCGTGGGCGCGCGCGCGCACACACACACACACACACACACACACACAGGGCTCCCAGGCTTAAACCACTGTTGGCTGGTGACACAGATTCCTGTGACACTCATACTTTTGCTCTGGCCTGGGTCTCTGTTTCACTGAGCCAGGGTTATCGCCACCCAGAGCCTTAGCCTTTGTTAGTAAGAATATTATTGCCCTTGGGGACATGATGCTGGGTAATAAACTTAGCAAGCAATTTTAAAATGACTCCAAATAAGGCCATCAAGACGGTGCGTGTGGCACCAAGTCAGACAACCTGTATCAATCCCCAAGAACCATATGGTGGAAGACAGAACCCACTCCCTCAAATTGCCCTTTGACCTCCAAATGTGTAATACACACAATAAATAAATAAAAGTTTACAAACTTGTAAATGGCTACCAACATTCCTTTCCAGGGTTGATTGTGCAAGGGCTGATACATGCTGCTGGCCCTGTAAACTCACACACACCTCTAGGAGCCCTTGCATCTTTCCTAGAGTAAATACATAGAGACAAGGCGGGGGATCATTTGGGATTAGGGTAAGTAATTTTTAGGGAACTATATCCCACTATTTTTTTCCAGAGGCAAGTGCTGAGAAAGGCATAACTATGTCACAGCCCTGCCTTCAGTAACATCGCAAGGTAAAAGTTCTAAATCCCAGCTAGGTCACAAGCATCTTCATGATCCCCGGCCTTACCTCTGCACCCCAGTCTCCATTCTGTGAGATGGAGTTACCCTACATACTGTTTCCAGGATTCCAAATGACACCTCATACCCAAGGCTCAGTAAGTAACACATTTGGGATTCTGTTATTTTCTGTGTTTTGAGGGCTTAGTGGTATTCATGGACCACACATTTAAGAGACCCTGAACATGAGGAAAAAGTAACAAGCATGGAAAGGATCCTGTAGGCCTGAGAGTAAACTTCTCCCGAGGGTAAAGTTCTAGAGTACCAGGGACAGGAACTCATGGCCGGTCCTCTCTGCATAGAGAGGAGGTGACACATACTGAACTGCAAACACTGCCCAAACATAAGACAAGAGTGTTCCAGATGGAGGAGGAGGGGCACAGGCAAGTGAGTGCAGCATTCCCTACAAGCCTGGACCACCAACAGAAGAGGCGGCTGCAGAAGAGACAGATGGAGCATCTAAGCCATTTGGGGTGATGTCATTGGACACACTTCCTCTCTGACCAACACGCTTTAAAATGTACTTTATTGGATTTTACAGATGTTTTGCCCCCCCCCTCTCTCTCTGTCTCTGTCTGTCTCTGTGTGTGTGTGTGTGTGTGTGTATGTGTGTGTGTGTGTGTGTGCCTGTGTGTGTATACTACACGTGTGCCTGATGCCCAAGAAAGCCAGAAGAGGACATTAACCCCCCCTGGGACTGAAGCTACAACAGTTGTCTGCCACCATATGGTGCTGGAAATCCAGCCCTGGTCCTCTAGAAGAGCAGACAGTGCTCTTAACCCCTGAGCCATCTTCCCAACCAACATGTTTTTGAAACACATTCTAATTTTAATTGACAAATAGCAATTATGCATATTTACAGGGTACCATGTGACATTTTGATACATACATACATACATACATACATACATTATAATCGTAACCTCTATCTTTAATTGTAACAGCAGCACATATTCATTAGAAAAGTGGGTAGTGCAGATGGAGGGAGAATAAAAAGCAAACCGCCCTGCTCTATTCCCTCAAGCTATTGTGTTTCTTAATGCTTCATTGAGTGATGCTTTGCATAAGACAGTGTTGTGATCAGATTTTGTATTAAAAAGCATCACTTTGGCCATCAGGTAGGGGAGGACTAAAGGCCAGCAGCCTCCCTAGGTGATGAGGGTGAATCCTTCAGACAGGAGGACCCTAGGCCTTTCCTCTTCGGTTCTGATGATGGGGGAGGGAATCAAGGCCTGTGAGGGGGTGGGAAGAGTGTGTTACTACGGGATGGGACGGAATGCTTTGAAATGCTGCTCTCTGGACACCACGGTATGACTGCTATGCACACGACATCGTCGTGGTTGTGGGTGCTTGCACAAGATCTACCCAGCCAAAATTCCAACATGAAGGGGGAGTGACTTATGAAGCCAAGCCCATAACTGAGGAGAGAGCCGGCAGTTGATGGCTGCTGAAGAGAGAGGAGTTGCTTTTCTCTGGAGGGTGTAGCCACTGGCAGATTCCCCGACATGTACTGGAAACATTGATTGATTGTACTCAGTCATGAAAACATAAATGATTTCTTTTTTTAAAGAAGAGGCTATGAAATTGAGAGGAGAACATGTGGTGTGCAGGGAAAGATGGAGAGGAGATGGGAGGTAGTTATGTGGTGATAATTATTTATGACTTAACATATAAAGCTTGCCTGAAGACCAGAGTGGAGACCTAAGTCACTAGTTAACTAGTTAGCTACACACCTAGCTAAGTGCTAAGCCACTAGTTAGTCACACACACACACTCACACACACACTCACACACACACACACACACACACACACACACACACACACACACACACACACAAAGAGCCACTAGTTGGCCACACACTTCTATGGTTAGCCATAGAGGACAGGCAGTGGTGGCCACATCTCTCATCTCAGTACTTGGGAATCAGAGGCAAATGGATCTCTGTGAGTTCAAGGCCACCCTGAGTTATATAAGAGTGAATCAGTCTAAAAGAGAAACAAAGCTCAGGCCTTCAATCCCAGCATTTGGGATGGCATGCCTTTAATCCCAGCACTAGAGAGGAATATAAGACAGGAGCTCAGTGCAGTCTGAGGGCAGGACGCCCCCCCCCCCCCCCCCCCCCCGCAGTCTGAGCTTCGGTAGAGGTGAGAACTCTAATGGCTGGCCACTTTGCTTTTCTGATCTCCAGCTTGAACTCCAATGTCTGTCTCTGGGTTTTTATTATTCGTGCAGCATAGATATAGTCAAGAAATACTGCATACATGTATGCAGTATTGTACTAAAACGATATGAGTTGAGCTTATGTTCATGACATCAGATACAGAAAAGTTCCACAAGTTGATGGGAAGGAGTGGTGGACATAATTTTGGGCATGGACTGGATTTCCTGAGTCTAGAGCTGAGGAGAGAAATGTGACTTAAAGAAGTAGCTATGGAGAGAAGAAGGGCTAAGACAGCTTCCTGTTATAGTGGAGGGGTATCCAGGAGATGTGTTTGGGTTGGATAAGACCAGCCACATAGAGAACATGCAGGAGGGAAAACATCTTAGACACTGTGCTCATAACAGGGAACCTTACTCAAGGAAACAGGCTTTTCTGGGTGGGGGGGTCATCAAACAGAGAGCTGCCCCGAATGAGTTCCATGTGTCTTTCCTATACATTATTTGTGTACATTATTATTCAAAACAGGAAGGTGACAAAACACAATGCCAACATAATTATTTCAGACGGCTAGGGTTATAGTTGATTGCTATTTTCTTTTTTCTTTTCCTAGAAAATAGTGGGATAATAGAGGAAGAAAGTGCACTATTCCAAGAGGAAACATTGGAAGACAGACAAAACATTAATTCAGCATACTCAAGATCTTAAATTCATAAGAGAGATATCAGCTTCATGAGGATGTGGCATAAAATATTAATACAGCTACTACTATTACTACTTGCATTTGGAAAAAGACATAACGTGTAACATGGTGTGAAATCGCCTCCCAAGTCCCCAGGATCCAGCCATTGCCAGCTCAGAATGCAATGGCAGCATGTTCTCCAAATGCAAACCATTGATTCGGTGATTTTGGTCAAATCTTTTGACGTCAGCTCTGCTATTTAACAAATGTTTTGTTTATGTCAACTCAGTTTTTAAGTATAATACTAGGTAGAAAATCATAATAAAAGGAAAGTCACTAAGTAAATATAGTGACAAAAAGGGAACTGTAATTCTAGCAAAATGCCCCCACAGCTCAAGGATTCTTAGTTGGGGGTTGGATACAGCTGGTCTGGTGAATGCGGACATGAACAATTAGTGGGAGTGGTTAAAGATTCACAGGTACTGTTTGTTAGTATCACCTCGGACCTGAAGTCTGAAATGAGAACTCTGGTGCTAGCAGTTTACTTAGTAAAAGTAATAAAGGAGCTGGGGAAAGAGGTGGGGAGAGGCAAGATGATTGACATGTTACAGAGCCTCTTATCCCCCTGGGCAACAAGAGACTCATGGAGCCAATATCAAACACAGCTCTGAGTCAGCGGACACAGAGGGCCAGAGAGCAAGGGGCTCACTCAACAGCTCATGTCAGCCATAAGCTGGAGGTTCCTCTCTGGAACATTAACTACTCGGCACTCCTGGGCCCCCTTACATCAGCAAAGCAGGCCTCAGATGCCAGAGCCAGCAGCCACTCACAGACTTAACAAAGGTGGAGAAATGGAGGCCAGGGCTCCAATGCAGGCTTAACTCTAGGGCTAAACCGAGACTCACTCGGAGACAAGGAAATGGCTTTCTCGTTATTCAAGTCAAAGGAATTTATTGCTGGGTCTGTAAACCTCTCAAAAGCATCTTCCATCCTACCGAGCTAAGGATTCCTGACCCCAGACCTGTGCAGACACTGGGAGGCCTGAAGCAGCTCAGCAGAAACAGGCTGTGCTGACGGGCCTGGCTTACTTCAGCCACACCAGGCTCCTGGGAGGCAAACCTTTTACGATATCAGTAAGGAGTAGACCCATCAAGCTGGTGTGGTGGCAACCTTTTACGATATCAGTAAGGAGTAGACCCATCAAGCTGGTGTGGTGGCAAATGCCTGTGAGCCTGGCCCTGGAAGGCTAAATAAAGCAAGGGGATTTTGCTTTGAATGTTTGAAGACAGCTATGTGCTACATAGCAAGTTCAAAGCTAGGCTGAGGGCTTAGGACACTCATCATAAATGCTTTTGCAAGAGTGCTTCTTTTCTTTTTTGTTGGTGTGTGTGTGTGTGTGTGTGTGTGTGTGTGTGTGTGTGTGTGTGTGTGTGATTCTGTAAGTACAGTGTGCCATCTACGTTTTCTTTTTCCTTTCCAGGTCCTGGCTGGGCAGAGAGCCCCAAGATCCATCTCTCTGTTCCCAAGCACTGGGATTACAAAAGCTTACCCCCACGATTGGCTTTTCTTTCTGTTATTGTTTTAAACCCAAGCTCTGGGAGTTGAACTGGGGTTTTATGTTTGCAAGGCAAGTGTTTTACGAACTGAACCACCTCTCCAGCCCTCAACAGTTTATAAGAGCCTACTCTATGGAAGCAAGTCATTAAGTTAAAAATTTATGATTGACAACACAGATAAGTGACAACAAAATTGCACTTTATTTATTATCATTATCATTCACTAATGTGTGTGCATGGTGAGTGTGTGTGTGTGTGTGTGTGTGTGTGTGTGTGAGTGTAAATGAGGATTCCCCTATGACAATCCTCTCCTTCCACTGTGAGACCTTGGAATGAAACTCAGACACCAGGATTGCTTGCTTGACCAGTCCTTTTACCCGCTGAGCTATCTTGTCTGCTTAGGTGCTCACGCTCATATCCCGTAAGAAAACTTCTTAGGATCTGAAATATTACTCGCGTTCGTCTGTGCATCTGTGTGCCAAAAGAAGCCTGTGGATTCAGTGGAGCCGGGGTTACGGGCAGGTGCGAGTCACACAATGTGGGTGCTGGGAACCAGAATCAGGGCCTTTGGAAGAGCAGCAGGCACTCTTAACGGCTGAGGCATCTCTCTAGTACTTGTCAAAGGGTCTGAGATATAATACAACCACAACATCTCTCCCTTCCCTCCCCCTGCCAGCCCACCTGTATGCCCATCCTTGCTCTCGTTCAAATTCGTGACCTCTTTGTTATTGTTATTGCATACACACATGCATATATACATATATGCATATTCCTAAACATGACCTGCTCAGTCTGTGTAATGTTGCTTTTATGTATGTTTTCAGGGCTGGCCATTTGGTGTGGGTTAACCAATTGGCAAGCTCTTCCCTGGGGAAGATGGTTCCTCCTGATCTCAGCATTCCTTAGTTGCCCTTAGCAATTAGCACTTTTGGAAAAGAATGTTTACTCTTCTAAAAGGACCATCAAGTTCCTCCTAGTAACAGCATCCCAGGAACATTTAGAATGATTTTGTTGTTGTTGTTGGATATACCCATTTTAGGGATCACATTATTAACAGGAACCAACTACACAGGCATCAAATGCCTTGTTTGTATGTATGTATGTATGTATGTAGGTAGGTAGGTATATGGTTTTGTAGATGTCCTTTCATTCAACAGACATTTATTGAACTTTATTTACATGTCAGGAGCTGTTGTGGGTACCTGAATCTACAGTTATCAAGGAAAGAGCAAAAATCCCTTACCTCCAGTGAACTGCATCTAAAGGGTGGGGCAGTCAATCAACACATTAATAATATATACAGGACGCCTGCTAGTGATAAGTACTGGAATTCAAGCAGGGACAGAGGACAAGAAGTACCAGTGGCTTGGTGGAGGTAGTGGTGGCGGTGTTACTTTCAAAAAGTATGGACAGAGAGGGTCTTACTAGGAGAAGGAGGTAAAGGATTAAGCCCAGTGAAGGACCCAGGCTCAATTCCCGGCACCCAGCTCACAACTGCCTGTAACTCTGAAACCTGGCACCTTCACATAGACATGCATGCAGACAAAACACCAATGCACATAAAATAAAAACAAATAAACTATTTTAAAAATGGATGTGGAAAGAGCGAAGATCTGATGCAGGAGCATTCCTGAGTGGGAGATGCAACAAACAGGCTCCTTGGTTGGGCGGAGGAATGAAGAGTGCAGACCACACAGAGTCTTGCAAACCACTGCGAAACTGGGTGGAGGTAAGCCGGAACTGACCTAGGTTTGAAACCATCCCCAGCAGCTTTTCAAAGTGGGGTAGGTGGAAACTGGGTAAGCAGTGAGGCTGCTGATGGTAAAGTCCAGAAGGAAGCAGATGGCAGCTTGTGCTGGGTCACAGGGAAGTAGCTGTTCCATCGCGCAGGGGAAGTTTTTTTGATGGATTGTAATTGGTGAGTGAAAGACTTGGAGAGGCTTCTGGCTGGGCCAAATGGGAAACAGTCCTCCTCCCATGTCTTGAGATAGAGAAGACTGTGCATGAGCAGCCTGGCCTGAGGAAGAGACTAGAAGCTTGATTTGGACACAGAGAGGGCTATTTTTTGGAGACAGGGTCTTGTGATACATCCCAGGCTGGCTTGGAACTCGCCATACTCCTGCCTCTGCAATTTAGGAGCTAGGATTACAGGTTTGTGCCCTACTATCTGGTTTAGACTTTGGATTTTAAACATGTGAAGTTTTGGATTTTCAAGCCATAGTTGTCCTGGAAGTAGCTCTGCAGACCAGGCTGGCCTCAAACTCATAGAGATCCACTGCCTCTGCCCCCAAGGTCTGGGATTACAGATGTGCACCACCACACCCAGCTTGGCTCTACTTTTTAAAAACCGGACTTTGGATCCGACTGTTACTGATTTTCAGTCATTGCTTGTTTGGGGTTGGGGGTGAGGGGGCGATGGAGATTGAATGCCCTACCTGTGCACGCTAGACAGGTGCTCTGTCCCAGAGCTACAACCTCAGCCTTCTGCTTTACTCGTAACATGAGTGAAACCTGCCTACATCCTACAGTATGTGCAGTGCTCCATAGCCTGTGTATCTGGTCTACACCGTAAGTAAACAACTTGCGGTAGCTCCATGAAGGTCTCGCCTCTTAGTGTCCGTACGGTACCAGAAATGAGGAGAGCAGCATAAAAGGAGACCGTAGGAAGAAGGCGAGGAGCCTGCAATAGTTCTCAGCCAGCCGAGTGATGCTGTTGTTTCTATGTGAATCCTGTATCCACAGAACGGAGAGATGCGAAGTCAAGTCTTTTGTCAGTGCTCACAGTGGGGCTGGCAGCGTAATTGCTAAGTCATGGCACAATGTAAATTGAGTTACCAAAATGAAAGGAGGAATTGCCCCTCTTTCCTTTTAAATTAAATCTTGTGTCATGTTCCCAGCCAGATTTGAATACAACCCTGGGTTTTTTAAGTCTATAAATTAGTTGTAATGTTTGCAGTGCAACTTTTATTTGATTACAAATTTCTCTTTCATCTTGAACTGGAAGAAGCTATAAGGAAATACAGCACCAGCCATCCCCTGACTAATGGGAGTGAGGGCAGAGTGTTCCTCATAGCCTCCTGGTCCTGAGCCACGGTGAAATTCTTAGTTCTTATTTTCTTTCTTTTCCCTCTTCTTTGATAATAACAAATAAAGGAGAAGGGACAGAAGTTATGGCTGAAGCCGAGTTACTTTCATGAAATGTTTTTTTCGACAGTGCTGGAAACTCTAAGATAACGGCCTTGTATTCAAATATGAGAGGCAGAAAATGTAATTTCCTTGAAGCCTTAAGTGAAACAGAATAGAGGGCTATTCTTTTTTTAAAGATCATCCACGGTAAGTGGAATATGCACAGTAACAAATATACAATGTGCACTTGATTTCTGGCATTTTTCCCAATCTGAGTAACCTCTGAATAAAATATAGCAGTGGTGTCCACTTCAAGTCCATGTCTGCTGCTGTTGATAGAATAAAGGGTGTAGCTAATCTCGGAGCCTCACTTCTGCTTGGAAAGCTGGTGTCCATCTTGGTTTACAAGGGCAGAAACGACAGAAAATATTTGGTCACATAACTTCTCTCTCCTGCTCCATTTCTAAGATTATCAGAGGACGTATTGCTCATCTCTGTCCAATTGGTCTTTGCATGAAATCGGTCATTTTCATCCTAACTTTCATCTCCCTTATTGCTGGTCTCCCAGCAACGGTGCATCTCACTTGGGTGGGGTTTTTGCAGGGCGGGGACCAATTCACCTCTTTGAGCACCAAATCGCCCTTCCCATCAGTTCTACTTCCCTCCGTTTTCAGGGCCCAAACTATGAAGAATCTCACAGCACAGCGGTGGAAACAGCTTATCCAGTGATTTCACACCTAGCATGCTGCAGGACCCACAGAGAAGCTGGGCTGTTGAAAGGCTGGGAGCGAGGCTCACAGCATCAGCTGACAGCATCAGCTGACGGCCACACCTGGAGTAACTCCTCACCGCTGGTTATTAATGCTTTTATTTCCCTCGCCGCTCGCAGTGAGGCTCTGAACTCAAGAAGAGTAACCCAAGAGATTAAACTTTTTTCTGACCTTACCCACGCTTGGGTTGCCTTCACAGACCCCTTCTGAGCAATTCTGATATACGGTTCGATCAGATTATTTGGGCATGACTCAGGTTGACTTTCCAGTCGTTTGGAACCGGTGGATTGGTGGGAGGATGTGGAGGAAGACAGACAACAGACAGGGTATCGGGGGAGGGGAGTGGGCTGGGGGAGGGAGGCTTAAGATATTTCATAACAGGGGAGGGGTCAAGACTACATCTCCGCTGTATGTTTTTAAACATTTCTTACCAAAGAAATTCAGAAAATGCTCTCTGTTCTTAATGAGTGCAGTCTTGTGCTGCAGCTAAAAGACTTTTGCTGTTGCTGTGTTTAATGGCTGTATGTGTGGACTAAGGCAGAGGCCAGGCAAGCCTCGGTTGTTGTAGCATCCATCAGCATCCCACATTTCTGTCTCGGAGATGCAATTACCTCTGGAAATCACCTCACCGCTTGCTCTAGAGCCTCCTTCCCCAAACGCCACACCCAAGACCTAACTGCTAGGTATGGCGGGCCCACTGACAGTTTTCATCTATTATTCCGAAAACACGTTGTAATACATAGTATCTCACTGCATTTACTTGGCTTGTGTTTCAACGCCCCAGCTGTCTTGCCAATCACCTGATTTCCATTTTACTCTATAAATTATGTGGTTAGTACATTTTTTTTGGGAGGGGTGCTGTTTTACTGGTTTGCTTCTCATTGTTTCCTCAGCCTGCTTTGTTATAGAACTACCAGGACCACCAGCCCAAGGATGGCATCAACCACCATAGGCTGGGCCCTTCTCCACTGATCACTAATTGAGAAAATGCCTTACAGCTGGTTCTCATGAAGGCATTTCCTCAACTGAGGCTCCTTCCTCTCTGATGACTCTAGCTTATGTCAGTTGGACACATAAAATCAGCCAGAACATTCCCTAATCAATACAATATATCAGCTATTTACATAATCTGGAGATATTTGAAGTTGACTTCATTCCAGGATGCAAGGATGGTCCAATATGCTCAAACCAAAAAATGCTAAAGACAGCACAACTATAGATTTGGAGACAGAAGTCACATGATCCTCTGAGTAGATGCAAAAAGGCCTTTGGTAAAGTTCAACATCCTTTCAGAAGCCCTAAAGAAAGTAAGGAAAGAAAGGATATGCCTCAACATGATAAAGGCTCTGGCCAGCATCATGCTGGGTAAGCAAAGCTGGAAAGTAATGACTCTAAATCAGGAAGGAGATAAAGGTGTTCGCAGCCCCCCTCGTTTAAAATGGTGCTAGAAGTCTTAGCCACATCAATAAGGAAAGAGAAACGGTGATAAGCCCAATTATTCTGACTGCAGATCACCCGATTCTGTTCTTGGAAGATTGTCAGGGCCCCACCAGAAGGAGGAGGTGAGCTGAGCCCTTTCCATGGAGGAGCAGATACAAAGCCAGTATGTAGCTCTTCCTAATACTCACAAACATACTGAGAAAGAAGACATGAGAGCAATTCCATTCAAAACAATGACAGAACTACCTAGGGACAAACCTAGCAAAGAAGGCTTACAAAAACAAACCTTTACAAACCCTTAAAGACAGGAGAAAGAAACCGAAGTTGACACTAGATGATGGAGAGACCTCCCATTTGTGGATTGGCAGATTAATATCATATGTGGGAGGGTAATGGCTGTGTTACCGACAGTAATCTATAGATTCGGTGCAGTCCCCAGCAACATTCCAGAGACATTCTTCTCAGAAACAGAAAAATGACTGTAAGATTGATGTGAAAACACAAAAGACCCCGAATACCAGAGCAGTCAAGGATGGAAAGAGCAGTTCTGAGGGCATCCTAACACCTGACTCTGAAATTATACTACAGGGCCATAGATAGTATCAGACTCCACAGTGCTGGCACTGTAAATCGGGCACACAGACCAAAGATGCAAGAGACACATGAAAACGCTCATGCAGCTACAGTCCCTGATTTCTTTACAAAGGTGACAGGGAGAGAAAAGTCAGTCTCTTCAGTAAACTTGATATTCACACATGGACAAATCAAACTACATCCATATTTCATATGCCAAAAACCAACTCAAAATATATCACCCCCCCATGCGTGGAGGGACGTGCATGGAAGCCACCAGAGTGAAAGCTGAGGACTTGTGGGATATCTACTACAGGTGCCAAAGGTTGACTTGGTCACAGGAGCAGAAGTTTCTTCCAGGTCAAGTATCGGCTCCCGTAGTGCAAAGCAAGGCAGTCTAAAAGTTACCCTGAGAAACTGAAGAACGAAGACCTCAGATCTATCTGTCCAAGTCAAGTCCTAAAATACATTTAGGAGCCTGGAGAGCTATCAGAACTGCCAGTCAAAATGCACTGCCTAACTTGATAGGAGAGTAATTAATCTCTCCGCTTCCCTTTCTGCCAATTCAACCTAAGGGAACTGGGCTTGCGATCTGGGATTGGTGGAGTGGGACTATAGGACCTTTTAAGTCAGATTCAGATAAGGCAATTAGACTTATTCTGCCAAATAAGTGTTTACTCAAGCCAGATGACAGTGTTGTAGTCTAAACTATTTGTATTGGCACCTTCAGCCTTGGGAATTCTCTCCCCTAATTGAATATTCTGTGTTTAACCGTGGCTGTGCAAACCAGACACAGTTAAGAACTAGAAACACCCCCACGCCGCACATACATTAATCAAGATAATTTCATCCAGTGAGTCTGTTTCTAGGAACTTTGAAAATGAAAGCCTTGTCCAGGTCAGATGTTGGGTAGGCTGGCTCTCTCCTTTGAGAAATAAATGAAAATGTGGAACACTTACCCAGTTTCTAAGGAAAACAAGTACAAATTAAGTATAAGGACCCCCACCCCCACAAAAGTCATGTCATTGAGAACAGGAGGCTTCCTCCATCCCAGGCATCCAGGATAGTTTAGTGGCTTTGATGAGGCCCACACTGAAAATCGGTTCAATACAAGGCTGTGCCTGTGGAGATGTGTTTTCCAGGCATTGGATGGAGAGCCTGTCACTCAGGCACTTTCCCAGAACACTGCACTGTAGAGATCACACACATCAAAGGCAGGCTGCAGCCCCTGCAGGTGAAATTCCTATCAGTGTGTGCTGAAAGGGACTGGTGGACAATGAGACTAATGACCTTGTTCTGCATTAATCTCCCTAGGCTCAATCGGTGCCACTGCCACCCTTAGGCAGGAAGGCTGTGGCTTTGGCTTCTAGCCTCAAACCAGGGATTAGGGGCTTGCTCAATGCTCACAGAGCCTTGGAAGCCCCAGAATACAAACCAGGCTGCCCGTCTTAGGAGGCACATTTACCAACATTCAAGAGCCCCCCCCCCATTACCAGGCCCACTGAGGAAGCAGGGTTACAGGAGAAAGTAAATCCCTTAGCTGTGCTGCCTTCTTCAGCATTTCTTTTCTTAAACAGAGACCCAGTTTTGTTGCTGTTGTCTTTAGTGTTTCCAGGGCCTCCTCACTGCCCACTCAAACAACACAGAGCTAGAGCCCTCAGTGCTGTGCTAACTTTCCTCCTCTGACCAATTCTAAAATTCTAAAATGTTTGTGTCTGAGGCCAGGCAGTGGTGACACATGTTTTTTATATCAGAATAAGAAGCAGGGGAATCTCTGTGAGTTCAATGCCAGCCTGGTCTACAGAGTGAGTTCCAGGGCAGTCAAGACTACACAAAGAAACCCTGTCTTGAATGAACAAAACAAAACAAACAAACCAAAAAAAAAAAAAATAGAAAATGGAGGCTGGAGAGATGGCTCAGCAATTAAGAGCACTGTCTGCACTACCAGAGGACCTGGGTTCAACTCAGAGCACCCACATGGTGGCTCACTTCTGTCTGTAACACCAACACACATGTGCAGACTAAACATCAATGTACACAAAATAAAAATAAATTATAAAATGTTTGTATTTGTAAAGAAATATGAGAGGAGCCAAGCAGTGGTGGCACAAACCTTTAATCCCAGCATTCGTAAGGAAAGAGTGCTGTTGACCAGTTACCTAGATTGGTACCGGCTTCTAACCTGTGACTTTTGCAGAAAAGTAGATTATACAAATAGAAGGTGGCAATAGACCAAACTGCTGTGATGTCCCTTTGAGTGGGGAAGCTGGGTGCTACTGTTAGTAGAAGGTAACAGGAAACCGAACGTCTCAGGATTCTGTGTCCTTTGCCCTGAAGTCCCCTGCCAGGGATAAGGGAAGAGCAACACTGGACATTCCCATCCAGTTAGCAGTCTGTGCAGGGCTACTTTGAAGAGTTTATGCTGAGACACAGCCTGGGGAAATGACTCTATTTGGTGGGGTGACTTTGGGTTAGTTAGTATCCCACACGAGCTACCTGCCCTAAGTACTACACTTGCCTCTTGCGAAGTCTTAATCAGCACCGACCCTCACTGCACTATGAACTTGGGGACTCTGCGGCCTGTGGCATGATATTCTAAAACACAGGTTCTGGGGAGAGCCACCCTATCGGGAGAATGTGTCTGCACAGACCCCATACAAGCAGTGTGTCGGAGAAGGCAACTTACAGGCTCTTCACCATAGACACAAACGTTTCTGTGGAAGCACGTGGGTAGACCCAGCAACCAGACAATTTCAAGCCATAGAGACCAACTGGGAAAGCGATTAAGAATGCTATTAACATCAGTTTTCTAGAATCTAATTTCTGTGGGAGAAACAGGCAGAGCACGGTAAGCGTGTGCACAGGGGTTAAAAAGCAGGATGCACAAACGGTGGTACGTGCACACGTGGTGTGTTGGCGCTATCGCTCAAAAACCGTGGCCACAGAAGAAAGTGTGAAGCGTGCTGAAGAAGACAATATTTATGGCCGAAGAAATTTGGCCTCACATAACGGTAATTATGAACAAGATATTTTCCCTAATAAAATTACTGCAAAACAAAATCTGGAGAATCTAAGTGCTTCCCTATGTTGTCTTTATTTTAGGCCATGTGCTCCAGTGATTTCGAGAAGGGGAAAAAGGGGGGGGGGGAAGCAGAGAGAAAGAGAGCCGTAGCGAGATGGCCTCTGCAGAGGGTTGGTTTTGCTTTAGAAACTGGAATGTGTCCAGGCTTGATTTTTATTTTCAATTCACATTTCAGATCCAGCTCCCCAAACTCTTTGATCTTTCTCCCTGTCTCCTTACCCGGAAGAGAACCCTTGGCCTTCTCAGCTGGGAGCTGGGAGCACACGTGGAAAGACTGGCTGGGATCCATATTCTTGCCAAATTTAGTCACACAAAGGGGCCTGAGAGGGAAAAAAGAAAGGATGAAAGCCGCAGCCGCCGCGACTTCAAAGGCCGCGCCGCCGCGCCGGGCCCTGCGCAGGCGCCGCCCTCCGCCGATATAAGACGAGCCCTGCGCGCGCGGGCGGCCCTTCCGCGCGCGTCCCGGCTCCAGGGCGAACGGAGGGGGCCGAGGGGCCGGGAGAGGGACCGAAGGGGCGTGCTTTCCAGAAAGCCGGCGCCCACGCCACATTAAGGCTCGCGAGAGAAAAGTTTTGAGAAATGGAAGAAAAGGATGTGATATTCGAGCCCCCCAGACTAGCGGTTCCCCGACTGGCACGTGTGTTCCAGAGCCGAAGTCCATGTGCGGCATCCCTCCTGTCCCATGTCATGCGGGCTCCTCGGGAGGGGGATCTCGACTTCCTGGGGCACAGCTGAACCTCTGAACCCCCTTGGACTCATTCTGTTGCCTTGCGACCACCACCCCCACCCCACCCCTGTCCCCTCCACCGCCTGCCCTCAGCCAGTCTTCTGCGCCGTCCCGGCGTTGGGGCTGGCACTCCAGCCTGGGATTGACATCTCATGCCCCAGAGTGGATGGGGCTCCCTCCACCCTGCTAGTGGGGTCGCACAGGGCTGACCGCACCGCCGATCTCGCGCTCGAGTTGCCCGCCCGCCCGCGCGGGAGGCCGCGCCGAGCTACAGACGCCAACCGGCGGGCTCCGGCCGCGCGGAAACCGGGCGTCTGCTGGCGCCGGGTTGGAGAAGGAGGTTTTCACGGTTCCACGAGTTCCTTGGCCCTGGAGGAAGGGGCTTTGGGTTTGTTTGTCTAAGGCGGAAGAGCCCCTGGGACACAAACTGTCACTTCCCTTGTCCCCCTTCTCCGCGACGTCGGTTAAACTGAAGGTGCCCACAGATTGAGCCTCCTACCGAAGCTGGGGTGGGAAACCGGGGTCTCGGTTCCGCCCCTGGAATCACATGAATTCGTTTTTCTAGTCCCTTCTCGGCTGTCTCTCAGAGCATCCTCTTCCGTAGGCCCCGCCACCTCCTTCCTTTGGGATCCCACCTAGGTTGCAGCTGGCAGAGAGTCTAGGCCACACAAAGGGAAGACCCGGAGCCTGGGCTGGGGTTAGGACCTAGGGGGCGGAGAGGGCTGTGCGGGGGCACTGGGCTTCTCATCCCTGTAATTAAAAGACTCTGGACGGTCTGCAGCGGACTCCACTTGGCAGCAAAACGCTAAAGGGGGGGGGTGTCTTCTGGGGTGGGTCATTCCTCCTGTCTACCCCCCCCCCCTCGCGGCGCACTGGGCTACGCTCAACTCGGGGCAGTTCAGTCAACTGTGCTCCCCGAAGCCTGGGTTCCGGCTGGAGTTGGGCGCCTCGCCCCCTCTACACTCCCCGTTCCCACCCCCACTCAGAGGCACAGCACCAGCGACAGCGCCTTATGCAAAAGGAAGTGTTGATATAAAACAAGTTCGCTCCCAAAACTGAACCCAAAGCCACCAGGAGGGGAAAAACCAACAGCAACCCAGCCAGCCCCTAGCAATTGTTTCACGGTCGGAATTAAATCACATCAAAACGCCCCCTGAAACCCACATCCTGAAGGAGTAAACCTACTACAGCCAACCTCCAGTGGTTCGCTAGAGTTCACACGGACAACCTGCTTCTACATCCGAGGAAAGGGGGCGGCGAGGCTACTTCTGCACCGCACCCACCACATCCCAGACCTAGGGTCCCACTCGCCCTACCCCTAGAGGCGAAGAAGCGGCTGCTTATGCTAATAACAGCCCCACAGGAATTAAGATAGACTGCTAGGCGGCAGGAATGCCTTTGCCAGGAAGGCGAAGTCCAGAGACACCACTTCCTGAGGTTGCTTCGCCCCTCCTTTATCTCCCTGCTTTTCTCTCTTAAGACTCCACCAAGGGAAAGTCACCTTCCTTTATCGACAACGCTTTTAAAACATGTGGACGCATGGTTTTTTAGAGGGGCCCCAGTTAAGGTTTGCAGCACTGCTAAAGAGCACTCCGGGGAGACCACTCACCGCCTCGCGTACAGGGCGAGGCCATTAGGTGATTTCGTTAGAGCCCGAGTTTCTAAGGAGGGTAACCGCAAGGTACCAAACGCAGCCACCCATCCCAGTTTTTTTTTGTAAGCCGTTCTCACTAGGTACTGCGCCAAAATTTCCCATCTTCTTGAGCTCCTAATCTCCGGGACACCTGGAGCTGAGCTCGGTATGACTCACAGAGACCAGATAATTAACGCGAAGGAGAAAATGGGAATTCGAATTAGTTGCAACACTTAAACAGGGAAGATGTAGAGTCGTCATTTAATCTCCTCTTGGCTTTCAAAAAATACCCTCTGGCCATTCTTCTTGCTCCCTCCCCCTCTGGGTTTGATGAAAAGGACCGATCTACTCAGGCTGCTTTGATGAAACTGCATCTTCTAGGGTTCTTTTGCTCAGTCCAATTGGCGCACTCGGAGGAGGAATTCTGACTTTGTTAAATTTACATTAGCAGGACCTATAAATGTCTAAAACTGTGTCCCTCCTCTCCTCGTCTACCACACTAACAGCGATGGAGGTTACATACCATCACTATAAAAATGGATTCATTCCCAACCCTCATTACAACTCTCCCTGACACCCTGAAGTAAAATGCCATTTTTGGTTTTCCTCTAACTTTGTCGATTATTTAATTTCTAAAAAAAGTTTTCGTTTTTCTGACTTCTTTCACCAGCCTCTTAATTGTTCCTAAATCTATCAGTTTACATATGACGGGCTGGGACATATTACCTATTAATTACATATTACCCATGGGACCAACTGAACTGATATATAGCTTTGTAAACGACACCCTAGCAAGCTCCCAGACTGGTAGTTATCAGTGAGCAAAGCTTTACATGCTTACTTAAAGAACGGTTAAAGTCTACAATGCCCAATAGCCCACGATTTCACCTTTAAAAGTCAGATCTTTGCCTGAGCTTTCTTATGTAATGGCACTAACACATAATTCTGTGTTTTATTTTCTACTTAAGGAAGATGGAAATACGGTTCTCCCCGTCTCCTGTTTACTGTTCCCAGGTTTTACAGATGGCTACCGCACTGGTGTAATAATTTTGCCTGAATATTTGACCGAGGGGAGGGGTTGAGAACTAAAAGATAAAAATGTAATGTTTCCAAACTTAAGTCTCACTTACACAATAACTTTCACAAAGCGTTTCCCTTAAAAGTCCCATCCATTTACAAAATGCATCAAAGAGGCAGTGAGAACTGGGGGATTTTTGAGGTTGGATTCGGATTTACATCCTCAAGAGTCTCTTTCAGCGTTGTTGTCCAGGATGTCAGCAATTGCGCAGTCATGCCTCCCTTTCCTAGGTCCTTCTTTTCCCTCGTTTTGGGATGTATTTTCATTTTCTGCGAGGTCTCTATACACTGAGTCTTGCATAGCCGAAAGAAAACCCACGTCCATCCGGTGATAAGGACACAATGAAAGCGATAGTGTTTTAAAAGCGATAATTAAGGTCCAGTCTTCATTCACCCCCTTCTTCCTGGTCCTCTCGCCCTGGTAAGGATGGAGATTTTATTTTCCCTTGTCTCCGAAGAGCGTGCGATATTATACACACCGCACAGCCACAACTCTTATTCTCGTGCTTGTTGCTTCTCTTCTCTCTGGTTAGGTGAGCAATGAGTTACATTTTCTCCTTTCCTTTCCCTTAGTCCCTAATTCTCGCCTCATTCCCTCTGTCAGAGCATCTATCAACGTGGTGTAGACCACAGCGCCCGCGGCTTTCTCTTTCATCTTCCTCCCCTTGCCAGAGTGAGGGGGCTAGAGTGGGCGGGCAGAAAGGAGGTGGGGGAGAGGCTGGCAAAGGGGACAGGAGTGAGTGGGGTAAGAGAAGAAGAGACGCTTAGATGATGAAGTTAAGCCGTGCAGGTAGAGTTTCTTGTCAATTTCTCCTCGGCCACAGCGTGCTTTGGGTGGGTTACAAGCAGCACCCTGTCCTTCTCCAGGTTGAGGGGTTTGGGTTTTTTGTTTGTTTTTTGTTTTTTGTTTTTCCTTCAGGCATGCACGCGCACGCGCGCGCGAACGCACCCCACGGCACCCCCCAAACTATGACTTGTCCTCCAGGTGCTGGGAAACGTACTAGAGCTGGGGGAGAACCTGGATCTCCTCCTCCTCCTAGCAGATTCCCTCCTCCCCACCCCTCCAGCCAGCAGCCAAGGAGAGCAGGAGGCGGGGGAGGGGCGGGGGAGGAGAAGCGACGCAAGTGAATAGCTTTGCAGCGCCGGCTAGGCGCGCCGAGGAGAAGCGGTGGGAAGGCGCAACCGCTCACCTGCTGGGCAGCGCGCACCGGAGGGACCCGGGTGCGCTCCCGTGGGCCCCGGCATCCGGACTCGCCCGGAGCCTTGCAAGCGGCCACGCTCCGGGTATTCCCCGCCCGGCGGCCTGGAGGAGCCGAGGGGCCACCGGCAGCTCTTTGCTTTGACAGAGGGGAGGCGGGGAAAGAGGCGAGTAGCAGCGCCAGCGAGCCAGGCAGAAATTCGAGCCGGGAACAAAGAGGGATCGGGCTCGTGTGTGTGTGTGAGTGTGTGTGTGTGTGTGTGTGTGTGTGTGTGTGTGTGTGTGTGTGTGTGTGTATCGGCCCGAGCTGCGGGCTGGAACATTTGGGCCCGAGGCTCCTGCTGTGACTCCCCAAGATTACGCCGTGCCAGCCACTGTCGATTCCCAGCGCTCATCAGCACAAACTTTATTCTTGGCAAACTTCTTTTTTTCTCCCCTCCTCCTCCGCCCCCCTCCCCCCAGCAGATTAAATGCTCCTCCAGAAGGAAAACCGAAGCGAAAGGGAAGGAAAGCTCTAACACGGACGTCTGCAGCCCGGGTGGCTCTTTATTGTTTACCCTTCAGGAAGTGGACTTTTCGGTATTTTCTGCTTCTCCTCGCACCTCTGCTGGGGCAAACGGAGCCTTTTGGCCCAGCTCTCAGCTTCTCGAAAACACCAATTCCGAAATCGGCATCCGAGGAAATCACGGTGGAGAAGTTTTGCACGGTGACGCGCCACGGGACCCTCCTCTGCACTTTGGAAAGTCGTATCCCTTCCGGAACCAGCGTTCTCGGCGCATAGACCCCAGCAAGGCGGGGTGGCCGCCCGGCCTTGGCAGCCTAGCCCAGCGCACGCGGATCGCCGCAGACGCTCTCTCAGAGGCGCCGGCGACTGCCGCCCTCGCAGTCTGGTGCCCTTCGCCCCGGGTGAAGAGGGAAAGCGTCGCAATCGCAGAGGCTCCTGCAGCTGCTCCGGCAGCGGGCCCCTCGCTTTCCCATCCCTCTTCCATTCATAGTCCTCCCACACTCGGTCTTCCAACTCTCACCCACACACACCGACCCCCTCTTCCTGCCGTCGCTGAGTGCTCCCGCAGCGGAGCGGAGATTACAGAGCCGCCGGGATGCCCCAACTCTCTGGAGGAGGCGGCGGGGGGGACCCGGAACTCTGCGCCACCGATGAGATGATCCCCTTCAAGGATGAGGGCGATCCCCAGAAAGAGAAGATCTTCGCCGAGATCAGTCACCCCGAAGAAGAGGGCGACTTAGCCGACATCAAGTCATCCTTGGTTAACGAGTCCGAAATCATCCCAGCCAGCAACGGGCATGAGGTGAGTGGGCCGCTGTCCCGAGAGGCGTGACGGGTCCAGGGGACGCAGGGAGGAAGCAAGCTAAGCGCGCGGCCACTTTGGCCTCTGCGCCCTGGTCCCTCGGGCTGGGCGGAGAATAACGGCCCCTGGTCCACGGTGCGCACGTGTGTGAGCGGCGGGCAGGGACATTTATTCCAAGTGGGTCTGTGGCTAAACGGTAGTGGATGGGCAGGAAACGCTGGCCTTTACCCGACCGGTTTCGTCCTCCGACGTTTCGGCCGGGCCGAGGGGCGCCATGCATTAAAAGCAGGGGTGTCTGAACACGACTGCAAAGTCCATCCTGGGGTAGAACACAAAGTGCATCCGCTAGCTTTCTTGGTACAGTGTGCAAAAGTGCGTTAAACCACGGAGGCTCCAAGGAGCGGAGCCTCAGGCGGGAGGAAGAAGAGGCGGGCGTGGGCCGGCCAGGAGGGGCCGTCCCAACCGCCAAGGAGAGGGCGCGCGCCCCAACTGTGGGGGCGTTGCGGGGCCGGGTCCCCACAGCCGGCTAGGCTGCTGCGGGGAGCCGTGGGCGAGCCGACCCGAGCCACCCAACAGCATAGCCACCGCAGCGCTTCCGCCCGCAACCCCGGCACTTAAAGTGGAAAGAAGGGCGTTTATTTGGGGTTAGCAAGGCCTTGGATCTCTGCAGAAGAAAGGCGAGCCCGAGAGCCGGGCGGCGGCAGCGGAAGCCGGGCCGCGGCTGGGGAGGAGGGACACGCTTTATCAGATCTCGGGGCCAGCTGCAGGCGATGGCGCTGGTAACCCGAGTAGAGTAAATAGAGCCACGTGGGTGCCGGCGCGACCGTGCGGAGAGCCGGGCCGCGCGCGAGCATCGGATGGGCGTAGATCCCCAAAGCCCACACCTCAGCGGCCGCTCTGGCTCAGCAGCTGGGGAAACCTCACGGGGACATCCAGTAGAAAAGTTCTGATAGCCAAATGATGTCCCCAACGTTTTTTCCTCCCAGAGAAACTTGGAGAGTACACCGTTTTCCTTAAATGGCAGCCTTCTGCCCCCACCCCAAAGGAAGGGTGGTTTCGGGGGCGGGGACATTTTGGGTTTAAAGAGTACCTTTAAGAACACCTCAGAGTTACCTACCTTCTCTGTCCCGATGGCAGGGGTGAGTACGCATTTGAGAAGGCTGGGGGTAGGGGGAGAGGCTGGTTCCTAGAATATAAGGGGGCTCTCTGTCCCCAAAGTCCAGCAAAAAGTAAGTGAAGGTGGCTAGGGTGCAGAGTCAAAATAAAGTTTTTTTAGGTTTTTTTTTTTTTTTTTTTTTTTTTTTAAAGTCTCTGTGTTCCTGAAGGATGAGGTCGCCTGGAGGACACAGGTTCAAAGAATCACATACCACCTAACCTCCGGGGCTTTTTGCCTGACGGTAGAGTGGCCTCTAATAGAGTAGTCCACAGATTTCCAGCCACCTCACGTTTCCACGGTTTACTAGTTGGAGGAGAAAAGCAGTGTTTTGGAAACAGAGAACTATGGGGTTGGGAGTTGGAATTGAGCATCTTCCGCGGTGGGAGTGGAGCGAGCAGACCCACGAAGATGGTGAAGGGCTGATACCACTGATTTGCACGTGGTTGAGTCGGGTCGGTGGCGCTTACCAAAACTGATATTTAACTGGGCTACCTTTTAGATGTCTGTAACCCGACTCTCAATTTTCCCTCCCTTTAACCACAGACCAGTTCTACTCTGATAGCCTCATAGCATTCAGCCTTTAAGTTGTAAGTGAACGCAGTTCCGGCTAGGAGGGCTCTTAGGCAATTTCCTTAAGACCTCAGCAAAATGGGTTGTTTTGTTTACGTTTCCAGATCTCATTTTCAGTTACAATATCCTGGTGGCATTTAATCAGAGCCTGTCAAAGTGAACCAAAGCTGAAGGGGCTAGCACATCCTAGAAGATGGGTTCTTAGAGCAGGATGGGTCATCCCTACATTCTTTTTTTTTTTTTTTTTTTTTTTTTTGCTTCCATTTTTACCGTTTGATCCCAAGTACTTAAAACATCACTCAAAAATACACTTTGAAAAGAAGATTTTCCTGTACTCAATCAAGCCTAGCCTGCCCTTAATTTTAACCAAATGGGTAGACAGAGTTTTACCCAAACGTCTTCTTTTTGAATTACCAGCAGACACACCATAACTGTTACCAACTCTAAGATGCTCTTCTTTCTTTTGGGGGTGGCTACCCATGCCACTAGGTGGTCAGACAAGCACAGCCCTCTCAGGAGTCCTACCATGACAAGGCCAGAGAACATCCTGATGACGGTAAGAAGCCAGATTTCTCTTTCTCCCCACTGTACCAGAGGATATTTACAATTTGAGTATCTGGTTGTGATCCTGCCATCTGAGTTCAGTAGGCTGGGACCAGATAATCCAAGACTGTGCCCACATCAGTACTGTTTCAACATAAAAGGAAAGAAAGCCCAGAAACTCTGTGTGTGTGTGTGTGTGTGTGTGTGTGTGTGTGTGTGTGTGTGTGTGTGATGGTTTAGAACCAGTCCCTGAATGAATCTGGGCCTTTGGGTTTCCATTGGCTTCCACATTCTCAGAGAAGAAGGGATGTTTCTGAGCAGTATCTTTCAGCAGTAATAATTTAGAATTCTTCATTTGCAAAGCTGTGGTGTGTCGTTGCTAAGTACAGAGGAGAAGGAAGACAGATGTGTGGACAGATGGATCAGGGCTCTGTAAAACTGAGCTTAGCTTCTAAAATATAGACACATATCAGGAACTACACCTACCAAATGATAAACATTTCCCCCACTACAGATTAGTGTAAAAACTTAACCCCCCCACACCCCTTTTTTTGCTCATTATAAGTTTACTCAGATCACCATAGGGTTCAGTTGTCAATCAGTTGGCATCTCTGGTCTCCTTCAGTTACTTAACAATTGGCCTGTCTAGAATGGAATGTTTGTACATTCAGTGTGTCGACCTAAGGGCAGGGAGAGAGCTGTATATCAGCCTTCCTTCTTGGCAACAAGTAGTTATGCAGATTAAAAGTAAAAGAACATTTCTTTGGTGGACAGACGTAAGTTTAGCCATGAAATTAGCTCTTCCAAAGGTTAATTCACTACAAATTTGGGTTTTAACCATACGCTAGAACCAGTTTTCTCCTTCAGAATTTGGTAAAACTCCAGAGGAACAGGTGGAATTTTTGAGTTTGTGTGAAAGGAGACTTCAAATGTAGAAATGTATATGTGTGTTGGGGGGTAGATGGCCTCACATATTAGTTCAATTTTAAGTTTGTGTGTGTTCCCTTGTGCTTCTGTATTTTTCAGTCCAATTGTTAGCATTAGAACAAATTAAGTTGGATGAATAACACTTATTTTTGTAAAAACATCAGTCAGTAGTGGAAGTAAATTGAACCACATGTTTTTTTTTAAACATCTGGTTTGCTGTTAAGCCACTGGAGAGCACAAATACTGTCAATCTAAAATAGAGCATAATAACCCAGTTATATATTTTATAATATTTTATGTAAACTCTGGCGTGTCTTAGAAGCGCAAGAGATTTTTTGATGGAAATGAAAATAGTTTGATACAAAAGGAAAGGGAAGTCGATGCATCTTTGATTTTTTTTCTCCTTTTTTGGATTCTCCTAGGAAAGCATCCCGATGGAGGCCTGTACAACAAGGGACCCTCCTACTCCAGTTATTCTGGCTACATAATGATGCCAAACATGAATAGCGACCCATACATGTCAAATGGGTCTCTTTCTCCACCCATCCCGAGGACAGTGAGTAACATGCTGATGTTGAAAATTATTTTCAGACGTGCAAATTAATTTGTGTTTCAACAGAATGCTTATTTCTTCAAACACATTGGCAATGCCTTCATTGTGTGTGACTAGTCATCACTCGGTAAGCGCTGTATAAGGAATGGCAGCCGCCTGAGAACAGTGCTGTCTTTATGTCTCCCGTTTGGATTTTTAAATTTAGGCTAACGTGCTGAGACGAATAAGTAAGTAGGGGATCACAAATTATGAAACCAAGTGGAGCCAAGTCAACAAGTCTATGGTTTTTATAAGAACTGTTTCTGTGCTGATGATGGGGGGAAATGGATTGAATCTTTCAGTTAACTAAGGGCCAGGTAGCTTTCAAAACCCTAATCTGTTTAGGGGCCCTTTTGGACCTAGGCATTCAGGCTGTTATTCTGGCGTCTAAAAATGTCTTGTTTTATCACATTAGCTATTATTTATAAGGAAGGCAGATCAGCCATTTTCACTTCACTGTCACTTGGGAAAGTATCATCTGAAGATCAAGTAGTGAAAGTCGTTGCCATTTTTAATCTTTTAGCTCAGTTAACTTGAAGTTGTAAAACTAAAATGTGGTGTCTTACGAGTGCACTATGCTAGTGCGCTCAATGTTATGAAGGATGTTACCTTTGTCGTTTGGTGCTGCTTCCCTTTAATGGGGGCAGGGTTGGAGGCTGTGCATGGTAGCTTGTGGAGGACATGCACAGGATTGTACTGGATGCTGAATGTACTTGTGCTTCTTAGGAAGCAGCAGAGGTGGTCGTTTGTTACCTGTCCCCAGTCCCATTCCTCCCCCAGGGAAGAAAATGTACGGATCAGTCTCAGTGACTTCTTGGGGTCAAACTACCGTCTCAGTGGGAGAGAGACTTAATGCTTCTCCAAACTGAGAAGTCAGCAACACTTGGGGGAAGGGGTGTCACTGATGCCTTCCTGACAGGATCTGAGAGCTGGGAGGTTCACTGAAGAAGCAGAGAGGAAGTTGCTGGTAGTCAATTGGAGTGCTTGTGGCTATCTTAATGGTCTAAGCCCTTAATGATTGAAATGATAGGTGTGTGGAGCCTGTGGGCCTTGTGATTTCAGACGTCAAGTGATCGTTTTGCTACAAATTTCAGACATCTAAACTCGAGCAGGGGACACGGTTTTTCTCATCTTTATAAAGCAGTTGAAATGGAGCTCATGGGGACCAAATCTTGGAGACTTGTGGTGTTCGTACTATAAAGAATGATCTCTCCTATTATTTTAAAACATTTCAAATGTTTAATGATATTTAATGTCTGTGTAGTGTCTAGGGTCCTCTACCAAAAGTGTGAATGAACTAATAAAGCAATTACAGTCTACTATTTAGAGATTATCCCCAACAAACACTTGAAATGCTTCTGGGTTTTAAAACTTATGGAAGACTTGCTGAGCCAGAAAGACAAAATATACCTGATTTTTTAAAAACAGTTCGCAGGGGTTTTGTTTTTGTTGTTGTTGTTTTTGTTTTTGTTTTTTTTTTTGTTTTGTTTTGTTTTGCGGGGAGGGGGGATATTTTGGATAAGGAACAATTGAAGATTTGGTGGAAAGGCTAAAAGGTCAACAAATAATCTTTTCATAAAAGTTAGAGTTTTGGTAATAGAAATTCACTGCCAAGGCTGTTTGTTTCACTCATGAGTGTAGTTGCACTGAATTGTGGTTTATTCCATGGAGAGAAGGGTTGCTTCTCTCCCCAGACAAGAAATTTGGGGAAATTAGTCTAATAAACTTCCTGGTATTTATGCATAACTCTTTTCAAATATTGACAATGACCCTTTTCCCTTTAAGCTAGTATTCTGTCTTAGGTCTCTGTAGCCTTCTGGGATTCCTCCAGTGTACTCTTTTTTGGGGTGTGTGTGTATGTGTGTATGCGTGTACGTGCACGCCTGCCGACTTACTTTATATCCCAGCACCATTTTGAAATGTCGATAGGTTGGGAGATATTTATTGTTATGTATGTCTTAAAATGTTGACACCCATGAATCAGCCATTCATTGCTGAGGGAGGATTTGTGGGCTGAGTAAATGTCACTAGGTGTAGACGGTGTTCAGAGAACCGTTATTCTATTTTCTGGTGCCTCTGCTGAATCCTCCCTCTTACATGCTAAAATGCATTCATGTTAGGTATGTTTTATTGAGAGACCCTGCAGTTTGCACAATTCCAGAAGCCTTTCAGTTTTAACCACAAGGCAATGTCAATTTTTTTAGAGTCCAACTGAAGTGAGTTACAATCTTTGGTTTTTAATACCTAACAGCTGTTTGTAGTGTTCTTGAGATCAAAAACACTTTAACCGGAAGGCAGCCTCTCTTCTTCGCCCTAACCACACTTCTGCCGTCTTCGTCTTCCTCCTTCCTTCTGCCCTCAGCAGGACTGTTTGTGTCACTGACATCAGCACTGGTAGACCTTCTTAGAGGGTGTCAGGAGCTGGGTGACCGTTTGCATTTGGTCTTTAGGGTTGGGGCTTCCCTGGGACTTGGATTTGCATCACAAACAAATCCTAGTTTATTGCTTCTGCTGCCTGTGAGAACTGGGGAGGAACATCTGTGGGTGGGAGAGGCATCAGCTGGGCCCCTCTGCTTTCTGTGTCTAACTGCAGCCCTGAGAATTCCAGCTGTGGCCAACTGGCACGCACAGGGACGCCTCTTCTAAAACCTCATCATAGCCATATGCGGTTGCTCCTGTTTTAAGCCAGGGCAGGCATCATGGAACCTATTCAGGAGAACTGCCTTCACCCATCCACCTTTTCTCCTTTGCAAGGGTGTTTCAGTTGGGACTTCCTTCCAAAACTGCAACTTTTAAGGGAGTGTGCCTATATCAGACGTCTTATGAATGAGTCTCTCCTTTAACTTTAAATGCAAAGTTTTAGTTCAGTTAAATTGAGCAGTTAGGGGGAAAACAGTCATGACAGCCCACCGGCTCTTCAATGAGAAGGTGCCCCGGCATAGTGTGGACAGATCCTTAGATGAGAGCTTCTTTAACATATGAAAGTTCCCAGCTGGGCTAAGATTAGCCTGTGGTCATCTTGAGTATCAAACTTCCATTTGTCCTCCCTGTAGCCCAAATGGTTAACACCTTCCCAGAGAAGCCTGCCGATTCTCTTCTGATGCCTGGGGAGGGAGTGGTACCACAGAGCCAGGGAGCTGCTGCCCAAAGCCCCTGACAACAGCAGCTCTGAGTCCTGAGAGCTGGGAGCTTTGTGGTTCTCTGTGATCTTCCCTGAGAGCCACCATTTAGGTAGGGAAAGGGAAGGTGTTTATTGCCCCATTTCAGATGCCGTTAAAGCCCTTACTTTTAAAGCATAACTTGCTGTGGACATGTTATGGTCATGCATGTTTAATTATTTAGAATGATTTGATCCTCTTGGATGACTCTTCCTTCATCCGCATCTGTCCTTCAGACCAACAGATTTGTGTCTGCTCTATCCCCCACCCCTGATTTTGTATGGGTTTACAAACAACCAAGATCTGATTTTTGTCAGTGTTCACATACAAAGGAATTGAGGTGGATTTGGCTAACCATGAAGCCCCTGAATACTGCTATACCCATGTTGTATGGCTTTGAAACAAACTGTAAAATATATAAACTTGGGGAGAGTGACCCTGGCTTGTGCCTCCTTAGAGGCTTTTAAAGGAGGAGGCTCCTTGTCCTGCAAGGGGCAGCCTGATTTGACTTCCTGATACATTAATTTTAGGTTTTTTTTTTTTTTTTATTCCAGCTGTTTTAATTTCTCTCAGCTAAGCAAGCTGGCTTTTCTCTCCTTCCCCTCAAGCACGGGATACATTTTCAAAGTGAATTCTGTGTAGTATTTGTATGTGGCTGTCAGGAGAAGGTATGGCAAAATTCCTCTTCAGAGTCCCTGTTATTCTGTCTGATCCCTCTTCACTAGCTGCTCCCAAGTTGATAAAGGCACAGAATTGGGAAGAATTTAGAGAAATTTCCTTTGCTCCCCCAGATAGCCCAGGTCTGTAACGATGCTCATTACTGTAGGGTCCCAGGGAGCCAAGCTCCCTCCATGTGGCCCTTTAGCGGCCAACACTGCATTTACAGTTATGTTTTTGTAGTTTTGCTTGTCTGTTTATTCAGAAAGACATGAGAACCACCCAAGATGTTGTAACTTAACTAAAGCAAGATCATCAAATCAAAGTGGGAAGAAATCATTTGTTGTGGTTGTTTGCCTGGTTTTTATTTATTTATGTATGTATGTTTGAGACACAGTGTTACTACTACATAGGGTCTTGAACTCTCAGAAATAGAAACACCTCTGCTTCCCAAGTGCTGGGATTAAAGGCCTCACAGGCAAGCTGAATGGCACTGTTTTAAAGCAATCACACATCCGGGTCCTGATCCCAGCTTTCCTCTTATCAGCTTCCTTGTTCTAGTTCAGTCTTCACTCCAGTCACACACTTTGGAATGGCTAGCAGAGCTGGAGTTTTACAAGTAAGCCCACCTGGCCTTGAACTCATAGCCTCAAAAGCATGCCAGCTGTGGAGTTTTTAAAGGTGAATTTGTTAACTCTGTGAATGACATTTTTTGAGCAATCAGTGCACTCCCATTTTTTTTTTCCTGACTCCTTTGTTCTCCATTTACATATCATGGATAAGATAGGGATTTTATGGATTGGTTTCCCTTTGATTTTAGAGAAAGGCTTGGAGTTTAAAAATGAAGCATTCTAGTATTGTCTGTGGCAGCAGAGAAAGCATATGTGCATCACTTCCAGATACATGCAGCCCTCTACAGCAACCATAGTTGGCCACAGGAGCTGCTGGCGTAGGACTGAAGGCTGTTTTGTTTCTAAAGGGGGTGTGCGTTTTAAAACAGTGCTCTTTATAAGCAACTGTGACAGGCTGGTGCAGGCTGCAGGAAGCCAGCACCCTGATAATGGAGAATTAGTAGTGCTCATGCCACTCCAGCAAGCATATGCTCACTTAGAGAAGGCTGAGGCTGTAGCCGTGTTTGCCTGCCATGCACAGAGCCCTGGGTTTGGTCCTCAGCAGCACACATCTATACACACATCTGTAAACCCGGAACTAGGGAGATGGAAGCAGGAGGGTCAGGAATTCAAGCTGACCCTCAGCTACACAGTGTGTTCTGGGATAGCCTGGGCTACAAGAAATCCCCTACCAAGAGGTGGGGGCGGGGGCAAGAACAACAAGTAGTACCCATAGGCTTTATTGAGATAACTGTTAAAAATACACTGAGGGAGCAGGAGAGGTAGATGGCACAGAGGTTAATAGCACTGGCTGCTCTTCCAGAGGTCCTGAGTTCAATTCCCAGCAACCACATGATGACTCACAACCATCTATAATGAGATCTGGTGCCCTCTTCTAGCATGCAGGCAATGCTTGCAGAACACTGCATACATAATAAATAAATCATTCATATATATATAAATATATATGAAAAATATATATACATATATATACTTTTTTTTTTCAAGACCAAATTTAGTGGCACACACTGGTAGTCATAGCTAGCTGCTTGGAAGACTAAAGCAGGAAGATTGAATTTAGGAGTTCAAAGCCAGTCTGAGCCAGCATTGCAAGGTGTGTGTGTGTGTGTGTGTGTGTGTGTGTGTGTGTGTGTGTGCGCGCACACACATTAATAAACTCGTGATTGTCTTTTAAATTCTGTAACTTAAAAATTTGAATTTAATTTTATTCATGAATATGTGGTCTATATAGTGCATACCACTAAATACTGTTGTTAAGCATGCCAAGATGGGCATGCTTTGTTTGTGTTATTGCTCTGAGACCACCAATTGCGTGGTCTCAGTTTGGAGGGCAGAGTCTACATTCAGCTGGCTGGAGTGGACCACAAAGCTTTCCTGGCGGACTCAGAGGGAGATAGAAGGACACTTGGAGGAGGAAAAGGAGGAGCCAAGTGTTGTACAGGCTCTTCTGTCCGGAAGTGGGTAGAAAGGGTGTTTGTGTCTTCATCGTTGCTCCATCGATGTTCAGGGTTATTCCCTAACATTTACTCCTGAGCTTTTGTTCTGTTCTGTTCTGTTTTAAATGAAATCACAATAGGCATGTGAGTAGAGGTCAGAAGTTGTTCTCTCCTTCCACTGTGCCCAGGATTGGAATTCAGGTCATCAGGCTTGTATGGGCAAGTGCCTTTACCTGCTGAACCATCTCACAATGGCCCTATTATGATTTTTTTTTTATTTTTTTTATATGCATTGGTGTTTTGCCTGCATGTATGTCTGTGAGAGGGTGCAAGTGGGTTCCTGGACCTGGAGTTACAGACAGTTGTGAGCTGCCACATGGGTGCTGGGAATTGAACCCAGGTCCTCTGGAAGAGCAGAAGTGCTCTTAACCACCCAGCCATCTCTCCAGCCCCTGATATTTTTTTAAGTTTAAATCACAAATTTAGTAATTGTTAACTTTCCTTATAACCCTGTAAAGATGTAAATGATCTAATCTCTGAAACTTGGAGCCCTAAAGCCCCAAAATGAGTTAATGCCCAACAGCAAAAGAGGGAAAGGATTAGGGGTGAAGAACCAGGTCTCTTAATCAGAGGGCTGTGCAGCAAGTAGGGTTTGCTAACTCAGGGACTCCACAGCCCAGCTGCTTGTGTTTCACACTTAGCAGAGGTGACAGTAAGGAACTAAGTCTCTAGAGAAGGCATTTATGTGCTGTCAATCTAGGTCAGTTCTCCGAAAGCATGAACTTGCCTGTGTGTATCATCATTCCAAAGCTCTCTAGGGAACGAGTCTGTGTGGGAAATTCTCCACAGCAGCCCAAAGTAGGAAGGATTTAGGTTGTCTCTCTCACCTCCCCAGTTAGAGGCAGAAAAGCGGTACCACAGAAGGTCAGGAAATAGAACATTTTCATTTTTGCAACTGTCTACAGGCAACGAATCCTTCAAAACTCTATTATTGATCATTTCGGCTTCTCATAACCACCAATCAATAATTCTATACGGCACCTGATGGAAGTTTTGCAGAAATCACATTTTAATCTCCATTGGAATCATTTACTACTGAGATGATAAAAAGTTCACTTTATTAAAGATGATTAACCGGGGCTGGGGGCAAAGGCCTGTAACCCCAACTCCTCAAGAGGTCGAGGCAGAAACAATGAATATTTCAGGGTGGCCTGGAAAATTTTGTAAGATGCTGTCTTGAAGAGAAGGGAAAAGAGGACTGGAAATATAGCTTCATGGTAAATGCTTGCACAGCATGCATGAGATTGTGGGTTCTGTACCCAGTAGGCTATATGCGTGGATGAATGATCCTGTTGTTACTCAACACTGAGAAAGATGGGGCAGAGAGGCAGATGTAGGGAGGCTCTGTGTGACATGAGGAGTTGCTTCTGGGAAAGCTCCACTGGAAAACTGAACAGTCACCTGCCTGCAAATTTTAAATCTCTAAGTGTTAGAAATTTCAATCATGATAAACCTATAAAGATGAATTTTTGTATTGTGTGTGTGTGTGATGTGTGTGTGTGTGTGTGTGTGTGTGTGTGTGTGTGTGTGTGTGTGTGTGTCTGTGTGTGTGTGTGTGTGTCTGCGTCAGCATGAGAGACCAGAGGCATCAGACCCCATGGAACTGTAGTTACAGATGGTTTTGAGCCACCAGATGTATACATGCTAGAAGAACTTGGGTCTTCTAGAACAGTAATTGCTCAGCCATTTCTCCATCCCCTGATCTGATAGTTTTGTCATAAACACCCTCAACAATGATGGTAGCTGATTCTCTTGGCCTTGAGTTCATCGGGGATTGAGATAGTTATATATATACATCATTGTGGAACAGAAGGAATGTCTGATTGTCATCAGTTCCCTTTTTCCTGGCCAGACCAATAAAGCACCAACAGAAACTGTATACATTGTCTTTTTTTTATATTTCTGATATGCTCGCTTTCTCTATCAAACCAATTTCCTTATAGAATACAAGACCTGAAAGTATCTGCTAAATAAAGCTGTCTTTTAATATTTTATTTATTACCTGATTTGTTGTAGAGGGCCATTGGACCTCTATGCTTAAGGAAAGTCAGTATTTCATGGTATGTTGTGTTTCCAGGTAGTATCTGAAAATAGCTCAGTGGAAGATTGAGAAGGGATGGGACCAGAGCCTCAGGAGGATCCTAGACACCTAGGACAAGTAGAAACGTGGTGGCTTTTTCCCACAAGAGCACAGAAACCACCCCTAAATGCCTTTTAGTGTCCTATCACTAATGCTTTGTGGTTTATTTCTACTTTCTCCCAGCTAAAAAGGACAAGGTTTTCACTAACAATTGGGGCCATTTTACATATTAGGCATCCTGTATAATCTTAATCTTCACAGATACATGTGACTGGGTGGCTTCTAAGCCAATGTGTGCCATAAATTGATTACACAGTTCAGTGATATTGAGAACATGATTTTGAGTCTTTTAGGGCAGCACTGATGGAGGGAGGCCCAGGGTTAGAGGTCAGATGACCTGAGGCCTAGTTGGAAGTCTGTTGCCCTCTTCTGGAAGTGTGCCCCTTCCCAGCCTCTGTTTTCTCTTTTACAAAGTGGCACCCTCCTGTGGCTGGCCGAAGATAGAATAAGAGTCTAGAATGATAGGAACCGGTACCCAGATTGCCTCTTGGTAGGACCCCTGTAGCTGTGACTGGTGTGTGGCTGGACCACGAAGCCGTGGTCAAAGGAAGGCCACACGATTCTGCTTGTGCCATGAGGCTGGCTCAGAATCTGGACCCCGCTTTCATGAAGGCCTCACCCTAACCTTTGGGAAGTATTTGGGGGCTCAGCAGCATCCTTGCCTCTTTGTGGTGTTTTTCTTGGGCCCCCTTTCTCTCCTGGATGTTAGGAGAGCCTCATTCTCTCACCGTTAACACCCGCCTCTCCTCTAAGGAAGTGAGATGTGTAAGGGAATAGCTTCCAAATTCCCCCTGAAGACTCGCATCCTTCCAGCATTTGATAGGAAGTTATCGGAGAACCTGTGCTCTCTGTATGGCATAGGAGTAAGTAGATTGGGTCGGAAAGGGCTCTTCCCTTAACCTTTTAGGTCCTGGATTTCTTCCTCCCCTTGTGAAATTACATGGAGAGGAGATTGAGACCTTGGGGATGTGAGGACATTTTCCCCATTACCTTTTCTTCTGGCTTAAATCTTTCCATCTGTCTTGACCAAAAATCATCAGGTCTGAGGGACATGTCAGCTGGGCATTGAGGGGGGGAAAATCAGTCTGTTTTTATAGAAAGTTCCAGTTTCTATAATGTCTCCTGCAGTAAGGTGCTTTGTAGACTCACTCTATCTAATAACTTGGATCAGGGAAAAGACATGATATGAGATGAGGGTTTGGCTTGATATTGCACAGAGCAAGGACCACAGCCTGACTTCTGAGCAGTCCTGAAATAAAGGAAAGGGAAGAAACAGTCAGTGCAATATCATCTTATTTCAAGTGTATTTGACTTTAAATTTAGATTATTAGTGTCTGAGACAAAGATCAAAAGTATTAAAAAGAAAGAAATGTTTACCACTTACCACTAGTTGGCAAACCCAGCCCACAGGGTTAAGAGAATCAACTCTCTCGACTATTGCTCAGCATTTTTTTGCTCATTTTTATGAGTATGCTAAAATTCTTAGATTAATAGTATCACTGTTTTTTACTTTGAAGTGGAAATGGAAAAACAAAGTACAAGAAAAATTGTGGTACTTTAATGTTCACATGGGTTAAAATCAGTGTGTGGTGGTGCATGCCTTTAATCCCAGCCCTCAGGAGGCAGAGCCTGGTCTACAGACAGGCTTCAAAATCACACAGAGAATCCCTGTCTCAAGAAAACAGAAACAAACTAACAAAATCGCTGAGTTAAAGTCAAGCTCATCCTAAGGATGGCAGGAACCTTCTCCAAGTTTCTAGGCTGTATAGTCTTAGGTATAGACTTGTTTATTGTCATTAAAAATGGAAACATTTGCCCCCACCAATAGAAAAAAGTTATTAAATCAATAATATTGATAAACATGTAAAGCAGGCAAGCTACTTGATTTGGTTAGTGATTTCTTTATTAAACCCTTACCTATTTTTATGAAGATAAAAATATTTTATCTACAAAGGCTTGCTCAGCAGCCTTTGAGACATCTTTTCTTTGTGTGTGTGTGTGTGTGTGTGTGTGTGTGTGTGTGTGTGTGTGTGTGTGTGAGTGTGTGTGTGTGTGAGTGTGAGTTATGTGTGAGTTTTGCATGTGTATTAAAGCATGGTCTTGGACCCCATGTCAGGCCCCTGGCCTATAAACTTGAGTTCTCATCACTCAGCCCCAGTCAGGCCCGGGTGGAGGGTGCCGAGGATCTGTTTACCTGCAGCCAGACTGTATTGGGTTCTCTTCTAGTACCTTGCCCTGTTGATCCCAGAGAGAAATCTCCACTGTCCAGCATCGTTTGGAAAGCTTCCCAACGATCTGGAACAGTTGCCTTGCAGATCTCACCTCACCTCCTCACTTCTCCTACATCTCCTGTCCCTGACTGGGTTCTTGGGGCTCAGTGTCCCTGAAATATCCCATTCATCTTCTTGTCCACACTTAAGGGGTCAGAGTAGAAGATGCCACCCCCATGAAGCATTTTGACAATTTCTCCTACAACTAAGAGTGGCCTTGCTCTCCTGTAAATTTCTACATGATTTTTGTGGTTCTTTATATATTTTAAAAATAGATTTTTTGATTTTATGCATGCTTGGTGTGGGTGTTACATGTATGTGTAAGCGTGTGCGTGCAGTGATACCTAAAGAGGCCAGAGGTGTTAGAACCTCCTAGAGGCGATAATGGGTGCTGGGAACTGAACTCAGGTCCTTTGCAAATGCAGTAAGTGCTCTTAACCTCCCCAGCCCCTGTGTATACATTTTTTTGTTTTGTTTTGTTTTGTATGAGCTAGGTATCTCCATATCTATTTCTTACCATCAGTTCCTTTGAGGATAGGAATAGAATTTTAATCTTCTGTTACCCACAAGTTTTTATATCGCATTCCTCGTTACAGCTTGTTCACCAGATGTTTAATGGCACAAGTTAGGAATTTTCAAACTTCAAGAGTAAAAGGTGACAATGCCCTATACCAGTCCCTATGTAAATGAGCACTCTTAAAAATGTATGTATGGATTTGTTGCGAATCCCAATGCTAAGATTGAGTCCAGAAATTTTCATCCATTAGATAGTGTCTGTGAACTTGATATGAAGCCATCGGTTTCAAGTATCTGGTCTACACCAGAATTTTTCCACATCCCATGATTATAAGTGAGGTCATTTCATACTCAATGCAATTTAGTGCTGGCCCTAACACACCCCCACCCTCACCCCATAAAGTGGATGAGGGAACTGAGACACAGAAGGTGAAAAAAGTCGAGAAGTTGAAGATTGTGTGAAGAAGATCTGGTCACACAGCTGGCCCACGGATGAACGGTGCATGGGACCTAGGTCTTGACTCTCACTGCTGGCTGCTTTCTGCAGCTTCACCCTGTCTCCTGTCACCCAGAAGATGCTGGAGGAGTGGACTTATCATTAGAAATGATTCATAGAGGGGTGTGTGGTGACAAACGAGATCCCATGTGAAAGTGTGAACTCTCCCACGTTGTCTTTGGCGGTGAGAGCTGACACACGGTGAGTGAGTGGGCAAGCAGTAAAGTAGTTGGAAGATGTTGGGGTGTGCTTTGGAGAGCTCCAGCTTGACGACCAAGGGGGGCGTTAAATAAATGGTGGGCTTAGAATGAGGAGTCGGTTTTAGGACACACACCCACCAGTTTTGCTAAGGCATTTTTCTCTGTCTTCATTTTTATGCCAAGCAAACAAAACTCTGAGATCTAGACCCAAGTCACTGTTCAATGAACATCCTTTTGTTCCATCCTTAAAAGTAACCAGTGATGCCCCACAAAATCACCTCCCTTACCTTGACCAGACTCTTCTGTGTGACCATAAGAAATAAACATGCTGCCCATGGATGGAGAGAGAAGCAGGATTAGTAAAACAGTGCACATAACTAGTTAATGCATGTACTTAACACGTTTTGTGCTAATCCTCACTACACAACTATGGAGCGTGTACTGGGTCTCTGTGTTTCCTATGAAGAACCCATGGCAAGGGGAGGCTACTTGGGTGTTTATCGAGCCAGAGTTCAGCAACTGGTAAAGCTTGGGTTCGGGCACATGTGTGTGTCTGATGTGAGACATAGGACTAACATAAGCTATCACTCCCGCACAAAAGGGCCCCGAGAGGAATTCCCACAGCCAGTAAACTAGTTTGAGGTTGGAGAATGACTGTTAGGGTTCAGGGGCGGCTTAAGTAGTAGATGCTAAGGACATTTGGAAACGATCAGCTGGTTCATTCAACAGGTAACTCTGTCATTGCTCAATATGGTTTTGAAAATTCCCAGGGAATATTTATTGCTTAAGGGTATTGCATGTAATTTTTTCCCATATGCTTCTAAGGGAATCCTTAAGGGCCTCAGTGGTCCCCGTTATTCTCTCCTAGTACTGAGTAGGTTAATCATAAGCTGTGTACTCAAGATTCTGCCGTGCTTGGACTCTGGCAAACAAGGTAACCTACTTTTCTATAGGCCAGGCATTTACACACAAAACTCTTCTAAAAGGTGCTCTTTGTATGGCAAGTGCTTCTGTTGTGGGATGGGTGCCACTTTTAGCAGTTAGCGCTGATGTTTCTGGTGGCGTCGGTCGTGCTAAGGTAAACAAGAGAAATTAGTTTAATAATAATGGGAATCATGGTCATTCCTGGGATGTTGCAGCAGTGGGTTTCCTGTAAAAAGTGAAGGAAACCTTTTCAGGGAAGTATTTATCAGGATCAGTCTTCTCTTCCAAAAGGAAATTGCCGCCGCCTCCTCTCCTCCTCCTCCCCCTCTTTCTTCTTATTTGTCATATATATATATGAATATATATGTAATAAAAATGTAAGCCAGGGGGAAACCCATGAAAGAACAGAAAAATAAAGAAAAAGTACCTAGATTTCTGTCATGCAGACGTAACAGTTTCAGTTATGTCTACCTGTGTCTTAGTAGATGCTCATAAACTCATAAAATTATTCTCTGGTAATCATTTTGTTTTCATCAAAAATTCCATGTGCTTATTTTTCTATGTGAATAAATATAGACCTATATCTTCAGCTCTAGATGCCGTATGACACCTCGTTATGAACATTTTTATCTTCAGTTTTGGCTGTTAAGGGATTTGTTTTAACCAATGCTTCAATGAAGGATGCTAAAATAAATTTAGTGCCTATTTTTGTCCATGTCAGATGCTGCTTCCTATTTTTCTTGCTTTAGTGACTATTAATTTAAATGAATTACTGCCTTTGTTTTTGTTTTTGTTTTCATTATAAGACAGGGACTTCTTATATACATAACCCAGGCTGTCTCAGACTTATAATCCTCCTGCCTCAGCTTCTTGAGATTATAGGAATTGCCTCCCACATCTGATTCCCTCAAGTATTCTTAATGAATGATTCAAAACTACTTCACACAGAATGTATGATACTTCTCAGTTTCTTTACTGTTGCCTAGTTGAGGTCCCCTCTAAGTTATTATGTAGACAGCTAGGTCCCTAACAAAAGAAAATGCTCCCTTCCCACCATTACTTTGGGACTATTTACATTTTATCTCAGAAGAACAGGGCTATGAAAAGTTCCTTTGACCTTGGCAGGGCGGGACAGTAACTAGAAACACATCTTGATTCCAATTCACTAATAAGATGAAAATTCCTATTGCTACAGTGTTGTCTGAATCAACCCAACTGTTTGGGGTAAGGCAGGTTTCCTGGCCAAATGAAGACAGACACCAAAGATACCCTTATTTGTCACCCCCATGACATTCACTGATGGTGCTTTTTTGGACGGTGGAATGAACCCCGTCGTGGACAACCTCAAGGCTCACAGGTTACCATAGAGCAGACAGAAGCTTCTGCTCATCACAGATGGTCCTGGAGAGACAGCAGGGAACAGAGACACAGCCGTGGCCCCAGAATGTGGCAGCCTGTTAGCACAGGCTCGTAGGACTGTCGCTTTGTGTGTGCTGCTCCTTTGCTGCTTCCAGATTAGCCTGGTTAATTGGAAGCATGCTCGAAAATATTTGATTTACTTGCTGAAATGGTTTTGTATGTAATGATTTTGAAACCCAGCTGGGGAAGCAGGTTGATGATTATATTATTATTATTATTACTACTTATTATTACAACTACTACTACTACTTCTACTACAATAAGGCAAAGCACCCATACACATAAAATAATTTAAAAAAAAACATGCATTTAAAGTAAGCGACAATGATGTAAGACAATAACTTGGAGGCATTTAATAGAGCCTTTGAATAAGTTTATTGCTGCAAGTTAACTGGGCCCCTCTCCCCTCCCGGTTTCTTTTGATGGTGCCATGTTGCTGTCTTGCTCATGCCTCATTCAGAAATCTTCTCATGTAAGAGCTTTCCTGTGTGTATTCTTTAATCACATTTCAAGTTGTGTGTCCAACCTGACAACAGATAGAGCTGGACATTCAGAACCCCAGGAGGGAAAACAGGTATCATTTTTTTTTTTTTTTAAATATTGTGACATGCCTGGGGACATCTTAAGTGTCTGGTCCCAAAACAGCTCAAGCCACTTGGCATTTGTATGAACGTATAAGCTGTTTGTTTGCATTTCTTGCTCAGAAATAGTTGACTAAAATGTTTGATAGCCTAAAGATAGGTAGAATATGTGATATCCTGAAGATAGAAATATAGAGAAAAAATTACTCCTTAAAAAATGGTATAACTTGGTTACTGTTGATTAAAAACCTTGGTCAGGAACTATGGCGGGATGTCATAGTCCTTCTGGGAATGAAGTGTCAGCCTTGGTCTGTGAACTAGAGTCTGAAGCTGATTCCGTGTCTTCCATACTGTTCGGTGAATGACATGAAGTTGGAACGTATCCAATCCACTGGCTGCTCTTGCAAAGGACCTGGTTTAGTTCTTAGCACCACATGGCAGCTTACAACTCTCGGGGACCACAGTTCTAGGGGACCTGATGTCTTCTTCTGGCCCCCATGGGCCCCAGGCATGCACACGGTACACAGGCATACATGCAGGCAAAACACTCATAAAATGAAAATTAATAAAATTTTAGAAAAGCGACATGAAGCTAACACAAAAGTCAGCTAATGTATGTTTAAACTAATTAGACTTGATAAAGGACTTAGATTAGACATCCAGTTGTAGTAATTAAGGATTCTGCGTTTCAAGAGTAAATTTTCTCTGATAACCTGTCTGGGGGCCTAGAGTGCTGGAGGAACTGTGACATTCAATCTGTTGTCAAGAGATGGGTCATCATTCAGGCATACATGGGCTCTTTGTTTTCCTTCTTGTTTGTCATTTTAATAGTCCTTAAATGAACTCTGTGCTGTCTATGCAGTATGAGAATTGAAAATGCGTGGCTGCTTGAGGAAGTCCTTTCAAAGGATCTGTAAATGTTTTAGAGGTCTGCTAACTCATGGTGGGAGAGAAAGGCCAGTATAGAGTTGGGCTGGATCCTTGGTCCCTTTTGTGTCTTGAACCACTGCTTTCTTTGAGCTGTTTTCTTATCTGGAAGAGGGTCACAGCAAAGGGCTGTTAACATGGACTAAGGGAAACATAGCAAGGCCCCCGGCCTCTTGGGTACCAGCCAGGCATTTGAACCAGCTCACGGAAGGAAACCCACCCTTTCTTTTCCCCCCACCTGGCGTTATTTCAGCAGCACTTTGAGAGATGGAGGGTTTCTGTGCAGTAGAGGGGACACCTAAAGTCTTGTGGGAGGAGTATGGCACGGGCGCGTGGCCTGGAGTACAGACTTTATTGACAGTCTTCAGAGAGAAATGCAGCCAGCCACACCGGTCAGGCACCTGTGCCCGACATGGTTCTGCCTAACTACTTGATGGGAAGGCCCACCGTGCGCTATTCCTGTCTTGTCTCTGCCAGTGCTGGGGTTCCTGTCCCTTGCACCGTTTTCTTGAGAAAACGCTTTGGTGTTTTGTTGAGGAGTGAGCCACAAAGGAGTCCCAGGCTTCCTCTTGGAGAACACATCTGGAGGAATTTTCCCTTGTGGCTTTTTTATCCCCCATGAGAAGAGGAAAAGTTTCTTTCCTTAGGTGGTCAGACCAGTAGTTTGTTTGTTTGTTGTTGTTTTCCTAGCTTTACTTAAGCTGAATTGATCACATAACAAAGGATTCAGCCATGTGAAGTACACAATTTTTGGGGTCTAGTGTATTCAGGGTTTCAAAGTCATCACCGCAGTCAGACAACATTCTCATCACCCCAGAAGGCAGCCTGTGCCCATCAACACTCCCCACCACCCCTGCCTTGCTTCCCCCAGCATCCAGCCCAGGCCCCAGTTCTGATCTAAAGACTGCCCTGCTTGGGACATTTCACAAATAGAATCATACATACAAATAGAATCATATACACACAGAGAATGCAGGGTTTTTTTTTGTGATTTTCTTCCTGTCTTCTTTTATTTCTTTTTCTTTTTTCCACCCCCCCAAAAAAAAAAACAGGACCTTGCTATGCAGTCCATGCTGGTTTTAAGCTTTCAATCCTCCTGCCTCAACCTCTCAAGCATCGAGGTTCTATGCTGTGACTCACATTGGTCGCTTGGCATGTCCTATGGAGGTTGGGTGTTGTTCTAATGGCCAGCACTTTCTTTCCCATCTGGCTTCCCGGGGCTGCACCTCACTCCTGAAGGTGAGGTGCTGTGTGAGGCAGAGGTGTGCGTTGGTGTGCATGTAGACAGTGCAGGGAGAAAAGAAAGCCAAAGCTAGTTGCTATTTCAGGCGCCAAATCTGCCGTGGGAATATTTTTGATGGCAGATCTTTAACAGTTTTAAAAATTGGATGCTGTTCTTATTTATGATGAGTATACCTTAACTCAGATTACAGTATGGATGACTGTGTTAGTGATGGGAGGTAGAAATTCCTATTTCCCATAGACTTGATCATTGACCATTTTTCGTTGTCGCTGTTTTTGTTTTTGCCTCCTTATCAAGGCTCATTATTTCACTGTGATTGCAAACTGTTAAAGAGTTGATATCAGAGGGACCTGCTAGCTCTGCGTCTTTCTTGATGTTTTGACTGTGCTGTTCATGTCACCTTGATCCTCTGGGACAAAGTAAAGGCAGTGGTAACCTATATATTACACGTTTGATAAAGCTTACATTTTTTTTTCTCGTGGAAAACTGTGGAATTTCTCGTGGAATTGTAACGTTTTCTTGCTATGTCTCAATGGAAAGTGCCATGCTGTCTTCACACCGCCCCAGACTGGTGGCCAGAGAACCGTGCTAATGCTTGTCCAGGTGTCATACCTCTGGCACTCCCGAAGCTCTGTATTTCAGGTGAAGGGACTTTTTACTTGAGGCCACAAATTATAGTCTTCAGAAGACTGTTCTCTTTCTTCATCTGGTCGGGTCAGTGGCTCAGCCTGCTCAGGGTTTTTTTTTTTTTAAGGATTGGCTGGGGTCCTGTGGGTTGGTTCTGGCTGGCTGTGGGCCATGGCTGGTCCATGCTGGTTGAGCCCAGCTGCATTCCCTCACTTGAGATTCTGCTTCACAGTGACCCCAGGGTGTCTGTAGTTTGTCCTTCCCGTGGCCCTTATCCTGTAGCAGCTGTGTGGGAGCTCTGCTGCCCGCCTTCCCTCTGGGTTAGCTATCAGCGCTAGGGTGCTGCTCGTTTAAAAGCAGAGGTGACAGCCCCTGAGAAGGAGCCAGTCTTCAGGCTTTCACGAGCTGCTGGAGGAGCTAGCGACTTATTCCCTATGCCTATGTAACCCCGTTTCAAACCCCAGACACACATAGCTTTTTATTAGTGTTCAATACACATGTAAAGTGGTGTCTCACTATGACGTTCTCACACATGTATTCTATGTACCTCAAACGTACTCGCTCCCTCATTCTCCACACAGTTCATCTCCCATTTTCACGTCTTTCAAAAGAACATCTGTATTCCACAGGTAAGAGAAAATGTGCTATTTGTCTTTCAGGGTTCGGCTTTTTTCGTTTACTAAGACGATCTCTGGGCTCGTCTGGTTTCCTGCAAATGGTGCAATTTCATTCTTTATGACCGTGTAGTACTCCTTTTGGATATATGCCACAGTTCCTTCAGCCGTTGATAATCGCCTGTCTTAATTCCACAATGCAGCCGTTGTGAATCTCTTCCCGACACGGCTGCGTAGACACTCCTGCGCTCTGCCTTTGATTCCCTTAGGAATACACCCAGACATTCCCTTAGGAATATAATAGCTGGATTATATGCGCTTCTGCTTTTAGTGTTTCAACGTTGGACCTAGTCTTGTGTGTCCTGAGGGCGGAAGCTAGTCCCCAGGGGGATCTGCCTGACGAGCAGCTTGCCCCTTGCCCTGGAGCAGGTAGGAAGGCTGGAGAAAATCTCCACTAGACAGAAAGGCTGTTTCTGTAGCAGCGGGGTTTGAGTGGCTTGGTTCTTCACTGAGGAAGCAGTCAAGGGAAATGGGGCTTCAGTTATTTAAGAATAACTTCAGAGGGCAGGACTAACAAGCATTGGCGTGGCTTATGAAAGGCAAGCACAGAACCTGATTATCTCAAGTTTTAAGATGTTTGTCTGAAGCGATCCACCTGGAGGGACCCCAGGCTTGGGATGTATCTGCTGTGGGTGTCCCCACCCCCAGCCTTCTCACCTCTCACCTTCACGAGAAGCACTCTGACCTGCCAGGTCCTTGAAGAGATTATATTCCTCCCTGAGGGGGAGAATAAGTAGGCCAGCGTAGGGGTTGTGCTATATAATGAGTCTCCTGTGTGTTATTACAGAATCGTCACCCCGTTCTCAATTATGGTCATTTCTGCTGAAGGGCAGTCTTAGGAATGTGCAGCGCCCACAGCCACTGTGCACTTTGTGTCTGCCTCGTTCTGTGGTGTCTTGAGATTGGTAGCCGAGCAAATGGTGCTGCCTTTGCCACATGGTTAGGTGACAAAGGTCCTAAATGCAGATTTCCTTGAGGGGAGCCCGGAAAAGAGTGTTAAGTGCACAGGAAGGAATTTAGGGAAAGCCAAATGCTTGTGTGTCCGCAGACAGATTATAACTTCTCCTCTGGTGTCGATGAGAAGCTGGGGTGACTCTACCGGCTGTTCTGGTTGATACTTTGCTGCATGAGGCTCATAAAAGAATCATAAAATGGGCGATTTTTTTTGTGGGGGGGCTGGCAACCTGAAGTTAGATTGGGGTCCCAGGTTGCTGGAAGTCTAATAAGATTATGAGGAATACAACCTAGGGAAAAATAGTTAAGAACACCAGGTCTTACTTCCAGCCCTTTGGCTGACGATAAATTAAGAAGTGATGTCGTTTTTGCAAAGGAAAAAGATCTAGACTTTGAAATACTATGATTCTTGCTGAATTCTGCTGTTAACTTCCAGTCCACACAGCCTATCTCTTTCCTCTAGAATCTAGAGTCTACAGCAAAACGCAATACAAGTGTCCAGTGAGATTGTAACCTAGCGAGCAGGCCGTTCACACAAGGCATTCACACCAAGTGTTCACACCAGCCCAGCACACCTTCAGGCAAAGTTGGTTACCTTACAGGCAGGTCTGTTGCTTCAGCATCCTACTGCACAAAGGCAGCTTGAGCGTGGTGCGTCAGAACTAAGAGGTTTTGTGCAGAATGAAAGGGGGCACTTACTGCAGCCATTTCCTCAGTGTCAGTGAGTTTTAGAACTCCGTAGACTTGGAAAAGTGCAAACTCAATGGTCCATTGGCCACCCCCTACATGCACAGTGTTAAGAGAGGACTTATTGAATGAGATACATTTATTTTCTCCATAGAAAAGTCTTGCCAGTTCCTTACCTCTGAAGTCTCTGAATTGATTAGGGTAGGTATTTCCCAAAGCATCAATTTAAATGTTGAAATTGCAGTGTCAATAGGTTCTCTTGCGACTGGCCAGTGGGCTTCTGTTTTTTTTGTATATGTGTATGCTCTCTTTGTGAGGGTGTAGGGATGGGGGCATCTGAGAGGATCCTGTTAGGGGAGAGAAGAGAATACAAACAAAACATATTATATGAAATTCTCAAAAAAAAATAAAGACATAGAAAGAAGGGTGTCTTACTAGAGAGGGGCAATTTGTGGCCGTATAAACAGAGAAATAAAGGGTTTGACCTGCTTGCCTGTGTTGATTTTAAATGTAGTAATGGGTTAAGTGTGGAATATGCTTATGTATAATAGGGTCCACAGTGCCTTTAAAAGTAAGTTTTTTTTTTTCTATTTTAAGAAGTAGTGGACTATTAGTGTTGATGTATTTTGGTCCCTGTGATCTTAAGAACTTCCATGCCATACTTAAGCTTTCAGTCGCAATAGGTAGGTGTGACCCTAGCAGACTGATTAGCATCTGTGCCTCTGGAGCCAGGGACAACCTTTTTACTTGGTTCCTGTTAATCAGGAACTTTGCCATCTCCCAGAGAAGCTCCTGCCTGATGGATTCAGAATGCAGATCTCAACTAGGCTGCCTTGATTGAAAAGGGAACAGGTTAGGGGGAGGGGCAGGTCCCAAGCAGTTTTGGGGTTGTGGGAGGGCGGGGCGGGGGTGGGGCTGTACCTTACATCAGTGTCTGAAGAGTCTTCAGCGCATGCTAGGGTCCCTTCCCAAATTGGAGTCACTTACCCCATCATTTTCATTTTGCCCTTTTGGCTTGAAAAAGTGGGTGTTTAGCCATCAGTTCATTTTGTGTGGTCTGAGTTATAAAATGCCCCCGCTGGTTTTTCCATATGAAAAACATGGTTTTCATTTGTGGAAACTTATATAATTTTTTTTTCTTGGTCTCTCTTTTGTGCTGCTTCAAATTAAAAGCAAATGTATTTCCCTCCCCTTCATGCTGGCTCCCCCCCCCCACCTTTGCATGTTCCAATTACAGAGTTGTGAAAATAAGTCATCTTTCGGCTTTTGTTACTTTAAAACAGCTATCGGTGATGTCAGAGTCAATACTAAAAGCATTAACAATGCCGGCAGAATGCAATGCAGCTGCAGTCCAACATGATGCTGGAAATGGCGTTGAGAGCATAAAGGCTTTCCATATTCCCAGGGCGCACAACTGCTCGCGGCCTTGGCTTTGATCTCTTCAAAGGCTGCTGCCTCCTCCTAGATGGAGAGACTTGGCTGCCACTCGCTTACATTGAAAAAAGGCAGAGGTCTCTATTCAGGCAGAAATCAATCACTGTGCAGAAACAATTATGTGTAATTCAACCATCATGAAAACAGGACGAGATTACGGGTTTGTTACCTGAGTGACTGTGTGGGGACGGGGAGCAGAGAACACTGGAGTCGTGCTGACATGCCACATCTCGATGACAATTATAGACATACGAATGATGTGGCGGGCGGGGGAGGGGGGAGGCGCGATGACAAACGCTGGTCACGCTGTCCAGCAGAGCAGAAAATGAGGTTACAATTGGGAGATAATGTTTGCATATGTAACCGTATTTCAGCACGCTGAACAACTTCGGGGAACAGACCCCTAAAACCTCCCTAGAATGTCTGTGTGTGTGTGTGTGTGTGTGTGTGTGTGTGTGTGTGTGTGTGTGAGAGAGAGAGAGAGAGAGAGAGAGAGAGAGAGAGAGAGAGAGAGAGAGAGAGAGAGAGAGAGAGAGAGGAGAGAGAGACTTTAATATCAGCAGAATTAAAGGTCAAAATAATCCCAATAATTCAGGTTCATACCAGATGAGAAGAAAGGAACTTTAACTTTGGGTTGTTATATCTGCTGATTTGGAGTGTGCTGTGCTAACACAGGACTCTGGAAGCACAGTTTCTAACCTAGCATGTGGGTCTGTCTTTAGACATTTGGTTCTAGAATTAACATTTTGCTTTGAGTCTGTAGTCAGTCTCACAGAGGCGTTATGTCTGCTCATCAGCAGGAGCCCTTTGGGAAAGTGGGTTTTTTCAGTTGTACCATCTTCCCTTGTTTTCAAGTGCTGTTTTTCTAAAACAACCTTCTGAAAAGCCCCTAGATTTCCTTTCATTGTGAGGTAGAAAATTGGCCTTGGAAATAACTTTTTGCCTTCAATAGAAGCATATTTAATCTCACAGGCCTGGCATGCAAAGCCATCGAGGTATTTATTTTTATTTTAGCTTGTTCTTGACACCTAACAAAGACGTAGGAGTCACCTCTCTCACACTTTGCTGGCTGACGGGGGTGGGGGGGTGGGGGGGCGGCGGCACAAAATCAGATGAAAACCTAGATGGCTGATTATAAACCTCGGTATGGCTGCTGCGCAGTTTGATACCCAGGCCCTGGGTTTACCTTTTATGCTGCCCCAGCTTAGACATCAGAGGCGTGAGAGCTGCTTTGAGTTACAGATCTTCAAACAATAAGTCAAAACAACAAAAAAAGAGAGAGAAGTCAATCCCCTCGGGTCCCTGGGTGCAGTTATAGAGAGATAAAAGAGAAAAGTAAAGTTGTGCTGAAGCAGACACAGAGCAAAGGGGTAGGTAGCTCTGCCAGGGAAACATGGAGAACCAGTCAGAGTCAGAGTGGGCCGCTTGCGAGCCAACATCAGTGGTTGCCTTCAAACCGGATCCAGTTCCGTCCTAGGCGGCTGCCCGGAGCAGGAGCTTCAGTGAAGTCGCTTCCCCCATCTTAAATATAAACCAACTCAGAGTTAGATTGCATTTGAGCCAATGTATAAAGCTTGCCACTGACCAGCAGCAAATTAGAGGTCTTGATACTTCCTTGGTATTTTGAATATAAACTGAGAGGAGTGTGTGTGTGTGTGTGTGTGTGTGTGTGTGTGTGTGTGTGTGTGTGTGTGTGTGGTAAGCTGAGGTTTACATGAAAAGCTGGGCAAATCTCAGTAGTGTGTGTTCTTTCTGTGGCCATGTTTCTACTGGAAAGCCCCAGGCCTATTTTTTGGGGGGTAAGACATCACATCTGTGTTTGCCCTGTTTCTTGTGGCTAATATATCAGATATATCTGGAAAGTAACCATCTGAAGCATTTTGCAGCATTTTGATACACAAGCTAGTATGTATTTTGATGAGCCCAAGACATACACACACACCAAAAGGCCCATATTTTGAGTACAGTCTTCTAGAATGGCAACCATTTTACCTAATAGCTTCTTAGCTATGATACAAGGATGCTGTTTTCTTATTTTCCTCCCTAAGGGGTCACAGATGGTCCCCAGGCTTCGTTCTCCTCAGTGAAGAGCAGGGATCTGAGTTACCATGGCCATGGGAGGGGTGGGGCTCTGGCCCTGCACCCATCACTTCAGCTCACACGGGGTGTCCAGGCCACCCCGTGTGAGCGGAGGGAAGTGGTGGCCTGTGCCAGCCCTTCGCGCCTTGGGTCTCAGGTTTTACGGGACAAAAGGAAGTCATCTTGGCACTGTGGAGCTAGAGGCTGCTATTTAAGGAACTGTGCTCTATATATAACCATAGTTAGTCATTTGAGTAAAGCCATCATAACTTTCATTTGCATAGCTCAGATGATTCACTCTTTTGAAAACTAAATAAACTCAAGTGCAAAACAACCACACACTGTCTGTCTGCAGCAACTTTTATTTCCTACTGTGGAGTTAATGAGAAGAAGAGTGACAGTGCCATTTCCATACATCTCAGGCTTTAAAGGGGAGGGGGAGGGGCATTAGCGAATGTTCTTTACAGTAAAACTGGAGCTTAGTTTAGCTGTAGATGCCCTAGGGCTGGGGAGAAGAGGTGCGATTCCCCCCCCCCCCCGTTTCTCAAAATGAAGCTGTGATGGGGCAATCCCAGGCCGTATTTTTAGGACTTTGTCCTCTGACTCTCCTTCAGGCTGGCTCCAGCCAGCATTTCCACGCCAGTCTCCGTGCCATTTCCTATCCTTAATCCCTTCTTGTTATCCTTCCAGGCTGCTTACAGGATGTTTGTTGTAAGTGGCTTCTTCGTGTTGACATGCTAGGAAGGAAGTGAGGCAAGGCGGTGTGTCTGGTGCAGCGAGCTCCCTGCTGCCCTTGCTTGGAAACACCTTCAGATCCCTCACATTCTCAGCCCTCAGTATTCAGTGGCAAGAGTGGCCAGCTTCCATGATCTCCAGAGAGGTCCTGAACCACCTCCAACGATGGCTAACTGGAATGCAAGGTGCAACACCCACCTCCTTCTCCCAACCAAATTGCTGCGCTTAAACCCCCTAAGATGGGAAGGCTAGGTACACTGTCATACATGCTCACCTCTGTGTATATGTGTGCATGGGCATATGTGTGCGTGCGCTTTCATATATAAACGCAGTATTTAAGCTCGTGAACCAGACTGCCAGCACTCAAATCCCAGCTCTACTCGTAAGCAGCCTTGGAAGCTCACATAAGCTATCTCTACTCCTGTTTCCTTATCTGTATAATGGGAGGAGGAGGAGGAGTAGCTACCCACAGGCTAGTTAAGGCGTAGATGGAGGTGAGAAAAATGCAAACACCCTTGGTACTTAGATCTTGGCAAGTGCTGTCCTTGTTGGAAAACACAAGCCTATTTGCCATGCAATTAAAAATGTTTTGACTTGTGTTATGTGCCTGTTTTCTGTTTTTACTTTAATAACTTATATGCATTTGTGTGTGCCCGCTTGTCATTATGTGCTGCCATGTGTTTGCAGTGCCTACGGGGACCAGAAGAGGGAGTTGGGACTGTGGGACTAGAGCTACTGGTCTTTGGGGGCCACTCAGGATGGGTGCTGGGGGCTAAACCGGGGACCTCTGCAAGAGCATTAAGTGCTCTTAACCAATGAGCTGCCATTCTTTCCATCCCCATTACCGGCTTTTTTGTTTTCTTTCTTTCTTTCTTTTCTTGAAATATATTATCATGCATGCTTGATATTTGAATTTCTACATTTGACCTGGCCCCAGCATAGAGCCCAGGGTGAGGTGGCAGAAGAAAGATCAGATTTTAGTTTTGAGTTTGTAGGGGCTGCATGGTCATGGGAGAAAATGTGGATCTTAGAACGTGTTAAACTCTTAGGGTTTAGTAATTTATTTTTAGGGAAGCATAGCCATCTCTTATATTTTCTTCTAGCCCCTTTAATACACAAAGGAGAATTAGCTATCTATTTGAAGGAGAATAGTTTTAACATTACATATGTATTATATATTATATGTAAGACAAGATTTTTATGCAGAGTCTACACAAGTGTAGTTGACTACCTTTGCAGCAGTTAAACGGAAAGCTGTCTTCAGAGTTTTAAATCACAGATAAAATGTGAGTTTAGGGTCTGAAACTTTAGTCCAGGAGCTGGCAGATGTCACAAGCAAAAGGGAGGTCAGTAGATTTTCGTGGTCCTCTGAGATGAAGCCCTGTCGCAGACCTGCAGCTCAGTGTAAGCAGGGTCCCCTCCTTGCCTGCCGAGGCCTCCCCTCAGTCCCCACCACTCCATCCTGTGGATCAGCTGAAGGTCTGCTATGAGCTTTAGGGCTAAGTGCAGGAACCTCACAGACTCCAAATTCAAATTCTTGCAGTGTAAACATAGCCAGGTGATATTTAAGCTACCTTCTGTTTTAACGAGAAATTAGTTTTAATGATGTGTATTGTTTAAAAAAAAAAAAAAAAACTATTCTGAAATTTTTTTCTTTCCCTTTTTAGTTGCAAATTCTGTCTTGTTTGGAGAATAGTTGCTAATTATTTAGGGGAGGGGCACCAGCCTGTAGTTTGAAGTTGAAGTCAACTTTGAAGCATTTAAAATAAAGTACAGTTTTTTTCATCAAAATGGGCTTAGTGTAAATTAAGCATCTTTGTTCTTAGCAAAGGTTGAACTAGAAAAACTCGTCATTTTAAAGGGAGATTCAGAGTCTTCATTGAAAATGTTTTTTTCAGTGACTGTACCTCTAAGATGACTTCAGAGAAATTACTGGAAATTAATTCCCCTTTGCTCTTGCATGTTTGAAGTTACATCATTATTTTTAAAATTCTACCAACCTAGAATGCTTGATAATAAATTGTATAACAAATTGATAAAAAAGTAATCACAAGTACTGATGTTTTCTAAACAGAAAAAAATAAACTATGAGGGCAAATAATCTTAGATTTTCTTTAGTTTAAAATTCACAACTCTAAGAATTAAGTTGCTTTCTATCCACAACATGGAAACCACAACACTGGGCTTGCATTCCTCCTGCAATCCTGGAAGATGCTGATTTCCGGCATTGGATCATGTGTATTGCAGAGCTTTCCAGATGTAGATGGGGCATTCAAATCTGGAGTAGTTGCACTACAGCAAAGAGGCCAAGGATGTCTTATAAAAAGGAAATTTCCGGAGATTGATGCTGTCTCCTTAGAAACATTTGAGCTGGCATTGTCCTGTACAGAACATACTTTTTTTTTCCAAAACGAAACAAAAGCATACTTTGATTTTTAGAATATCTTCTTGAATAGCCAGTGGGATCTAATTTTAAAGGTTTGGGAGACTATTCAATAGAAGAACAAAGTAGAAATTAGTCCAAAAATTGGATAGAAAAACCCCAATATCAAGTAGAAACTTAACAAATGAGATTTTTTTTTTGTGAGACACAATTGTTGGCTTCTGTATCAAAAAAAAAAATCATGATTCATAAAACTTTTACTATGATAATCTCAAAATTCTACTGTACTTAAATTTAGAGTCTTTCCCTGTTTTTCTCCTTGGGCAGGATTTAGCTTTCTTTTCCTACTTGAAATCCAACCTCTGAAGGAAGGATTTGCTTCCTTCCACAGGGCATCCTGACCTTGTGCCCAGCGTTTGTGTTCCTTTGACCAGTTTGGCCATTTCATGAACAGTTTTCTTTAGGCAGAGTAAAAAGAAGTCAGCTTCGAGGATTTTTAATTACGCCATTTGATGTTCTGTTCCCATTCGGGTAAGGTTCAAGGAGGGAGTGAAGCCAAAATGTACAGGTTCCTTGGAGCCAGCCCACAGGGGAGGGGGAGTGGGAGTGGGAGTGGGAGGAGCGCAGAGGAAGGAGCCAGCATCCGAGGATCCTAGCAGGTCGACCCCTGAAGGCCTGAAGGAGAGGTAATTACCTACACTAGCCGGCTGGAGGAGGCCTGCAAGCCCCCACTTGCCTCAAGCCCTCCCTCCTGCAGGCAGTCCATTGAAGTGTCACTCAGCTGGCTTACTTGAGCTCCCCACCCCACCCGTTCCCCAAGTTCCTCTCCAACTGGTCCAGGCTTTCCACAGAGTGGGGGTTGTGGCCTTTCGCCCCAGTGAAGGAAGCTAACTCTGCTGCCTGCCCGCCCGAGCCCAGGGGAGCCATTCCTGAAAACACTCAAGAGTCCCCTGTCCTTGTGAGGTGGAGACCATTGTACTTTGCTGTTTTGGCCAGAACAAGCCCTGCTCTGCCAGCCTCCTTATTGCCTCCTCTGTTTCGGCTCACTTGGGGCCACCCTGAGCACTTGAGAGTAGATCTGATCCCTTCAGGGCAGGGCAGGTGCAGGCTGTCCTTCATCTGGAATTTAGAGTTGATGAAGTTGCAGCCTTTAGAATCTTAGTGGTCTCGTGACAACTGGGCCACTACAGAAGGCTTCTCTTCTCCTCCAGCATTTAAACACATCGCCCCGCAAAGTGTCACAGTAGCCACGTTAAAGCCCCCCCCCCATCACTTGGTCACTCTTAGCCATTCTGGGTCTGTTCGAATCAAGGGATCAGTGCCAGCCATTCCCCCCTTCTTGTCGTGTGGGGCCTCTGTACCCTCTGCAGCCACTGATTAAAGTGTACCTAGCAGCAAGGTTAAAAGCAGACTCAGGGACAAGTAAGCAGGAGAGGCCTAGTTCAGCTTCAGAATCCTGGATCTGCCTTTGGCTTTCCCTGTGGCTTTGGGAAACCTCACTGCCCAGGCTCCAGTCTTCTCATGTAAACAGTGATGTCATCATCATCTTCGTAGAGCAGTGAGTGTAAAGGTGAGACACATGTATGTAAATCATCCAACTGCCTAGCACATGATGGCAGCCAAGTTCTGTCTCTTGCTTTTCCTATTTGTGCACGTGTCTATGTGTGTTAGAATAAGTGTGTGTCCATCAGGGCTTCTCTTTTCTAAACGGAAGGCTAGTTCTTTTGACAGCTCTCCTACCTAACTACTGTACATTGAATCTTCAAACACCAGGCTATTTTGGTTGAGGCACTGAGTGTGTTCCTAGCTCTCCTTCATTGCAATGGATTAATTACACAGTTGGTAAACCAGAAGAATGGCAATATAGAGGGACAGTGTGACAGCCATCTCAGCTAGGTGCATCCCCCTAATGTGGAGAAGGAGGTAGGTTGATGTTTTCACTGATGACAGTAGAGTAGCGGTCATGGTCCTTAATGTGTAGCCTTGCAGTTGACGGATATCTGGGAATTGAGTATTTTTAATTTCATGGTAAAATCCTTCACTAGCAATCTGAAGTTATTTATATATTTTTTCCACTAATTGTGAGGACCCATACACTTCACTCCAAAAATATATATGTATTTGATAATTAGAATGATTCCCTGAACCCTGCTAGGGGCAATATATGACAGACAGTATGCTTGCCATGTGACTGTTCTAAAACTTGAGATTTAAAAGTCTGTGATGAATGTCCCCTCAGGGTATCAGATTAGAGGCTGTGGGTCTGCACTTGGTAGATGGACATCTTGACAAGACAAACACTGATGACTTCCGGGAAGGCTCCCCTGACACATTTGACAATAAAATGAGGTGGTTTTCCAGTGTTCAGAGGTTATGGGCCTGCACTGTGTGGATGGGCATTTTGACAAGACAAATACCAGTGTCTTTAAGGAAGACTTTCCCCCACATGGTTGACAATAAAATGAGACGATTTCTCAAGGGGTTGGTGCCCAGGCACAGATGTTCATGGTGGGCTTGGCAGTCCTATGACATGTCCTTAAGGATGGTATCAGGAGAGCTTAGTGTGTAGGAAGACAGACCTCCACAAAGTCCCTTTCAGCCTTGCATTATTAATCTCAAAAAAGATGTGTTTGGTGTAGGGCAGTAAAGCTCCAAGGAAGGTTGCTCTGGAGGACAAGCCCAAAGCACCAAGCCGTTGCCACAATGAGAGCATACGCTAAGCACAGGCACCTTGCTGCAGAGAGTGGCCGTCCCCAAGTGGAGCCCACCGACCCTTGACATTTATGACTTCAGTCCCATGATGACATTGTCCTGGTGAAGTCTGAATGAAAGTCTGACGATCTTCTGTCCAGAAGCCCATCTTACTTGGCGCGGCTCTCTTTCAAGTGTGGTCTTTGAGCGCTGGAAGCTGCTTGCCGAGCTCCATCTTGGGTCTTCTGAGAACTCTGTAGGTTGAAGACTGGAAATGGTGTTTTACTAATCTGTCCAGGCCATTCTCACGGAGCCTGATTTAGTAAGCGTTGTGGATTTAGTAAGCGTTGAGGATTTAGTAAGCATTGTGAAGAAACCTGGAGAAGCCCACGAGTCTCAGAGGGAAGTTTGGGAGACAGGTCTAAGCTACTGTGGGCCCACACTGGGTGGATGGGTGGTGATGGTACGCAGCACTCAAGGTGTCTAGGAGAATGAAAAGGGAAAAGGTCAAGTTGGTGCAAGGAGGCGGGGCCTTGGGGAAGTATGTGCTTTGAGCAGTAGGTACCGATTGGATTTGAGGGGTCAGACATAGACCCATTTCCCACGGTGTGGATGCGCTGTCAGTTCTCCTGGAACCCAAGAACCTTTCCCTAGTGCTCCTTGATATGAGCAGGTGCCTATAGCACGAATTGTAATTGGTATTAATAATAAAAACCCAGAGACAGATATTGGGGTTCAAGCTGAAGACCAGAGAAGAAGCAAAGCGGCCAGCCACTAGAGTTCTCACCTCTACCAGTGCTCTGACTGAAGGGGCGATCCACTGAACCTCAGACTGTTCCCGACTGCATTGCTTGTCAGATCGTATCTGTCTCCACCAAACCTCAGACTGCTCTCAGCTCCTACCTCCTCCCACCTTATATTCCTCTCTAGTGCTGGGATTAAAGTCATGGGATCCAAAGTGCTGCGATCACCTTTGTGTGAGCTGTTTCTCTCTTAGGCTGGATCAATTTTGTGAAGCTCAGGGTGGGCCTTGAACTCACAGAGACTTGTCTGCCTCTGTCTCCTGAACCCCAGGATTAAAGGCCCACTACTGCCTGGCCTCTATGAACAACCTAATGTGGTTTCTGGGATTGAGGTGTGAGTCACCACTGCCTGGTCTCTATGGCTAACTAGTGTGGCTAGCTTTGCACTCTGCTCTTCAGGCAAACATTATATCACCACAGGAAGTCCCTAGCCCCTTTTGCTTTAAATAAGTGTCTACCTCATTGTCTGATGAGATTATTATGCTGATCAACAGTAAGAACCTCGAACTCGTGATTGAAATTTCTTTCTAAATCCAAGCTCTGTTTTAATGGATTCACTAAATAAGCCACCCCCCACACACAACACACTCTTTTGCTTTCTTTCTTTTTCCTTTCTTTCTTTCTTTTTCAATCTTTTATGCTGGACGAGTGTCATCAACTTCTGATCTTCCTGCCTGTATATTCTTTGTACAGGTAATGTAGGCATGTGCCACCAGGCCTGGCTTTATGAAGTGCTGGACAATGAACCCAAGGCTTTGTGTACAATAGGCCATCACTCTCCTAGCCTAGATACATTTCTAGTACCTCTTGCATGGTTTATATGAAAGGTGCCTCTGAATTTCTTACTGGGGCTCTCTTTTTCATTCTAGTCTGCTTATTAATGGGTCAGTTTTATATTATACAAAAACAACAGAAAGGCATGCTTCTGTCGAGGATTTTAACCTGTTAGGAGTTTATAGTCCTCAAGAGCCTGAGCATCATAGCTAATCTTGCTGGTCTCTGATTAGCCAGTGTCTTTTCGCCTATGACAAAGGCTAACACAGGCTTAGTTTTTCAGAAACCTTCCATTTAGACCATATGAACAGTCTGTGGAGTCTGGCGTTGGTAGTTTGATGTGTGATGATTGACCTGAGAGTTTGATGTTTCCAAATGTCTTTCCTGCAGCCAGGGTTGTGTCTAGGGATAGATACATAGTGGGGTGATTTTCTGGTGATTTTGGTTTCTCTGTGTAGCCCTGGCTGTCCTGGAACTCACTCTATAGACCAGGCTACCCTCAAACTCCCAGAGACCCACCTGACCCTGCTGTTGAGTAAAGGCGTGCACCACCACTGCCCAGCTTCTGGTGATTTCTTGCAGGCATCCTGTATGTGTCCTTGAGTGGTATATATGAAAACATGTCTATAAAGCAGCTCACACAGTTCAATATTGATAAAGACAGACAGATTTACTCAATTTTATATTGTTCAGACTATTCAGTTTCCATGACTTAAGAAAGCCTTCAGATCTAGGAGAGAGTCTGGGGACTTGTTTTCACTTAGCCAACTGATGGGGGAAGTCTTGTTGCAATACTCTGCCAAGACCTGGTAGCGTGATTATGGTATGATTACACTCCATGCTGCCAGACCAGTGAACACCATGCAAAAGCTGCTTTGGACTTGATATCAAAGTTATTCATTCAGTCAGGTAGCAATCAGCAGTCCCCCCTACCCCCCCCGTGTGTGTGTGTGTGTGTGTGTGTGTGTGTGTGTGTGTGTGTGTGTACATGTGCATCATGCTGTTGTCAGAGGACAACCCCAGTGTCCACCTCCCTTAAGCAGGTCCTTGGATTAAGCTTACTAGCTGGCTGGCAAGCCCTACAAATCTTCCTGTCACAGCCTTGTCAGTGCTGGGATTACAAGCATGTACCGGCCCTTTCCTCTTTTATAAATTGATAATTCTGACCCGTGCTTCTAAAATGTTCCCATTAGAAGGGAGAAATTCACTGGGTTATGTTAGCTCATTCTGAAATTGAAAGAGAAGTATTGTGAAGTAATATGTTTGAGGTGTGATCATCAGAACTGAGGATGTTATGGAAGAAAAGGAATGAAAAATGGGTTGCTGTTCATTCTATAAGCAGCTACCCATAATAGGGCAGAAGAGGGTCTCATTTCTTTCCTAAATAGATACCAGTTGGCATTCGCGCTTCAGATACACTAGGTAAATTGTTCAAAGAACATGCAGTATGATTAAAGTGATTACCCACCGGTGAGTCAGCAGATGTAGATGTGTGTGCCTTTGTTCATCTAGCCAGCTTTTGCTAACAGATACTGTAATAAGCATATTCTCATGTTACCAAACAATTGCAATGACAGGGTCTGACCCTGTTAGTTACAAGTATTTTGTTGTTGGAAACTTAAAGTAAAGGAAACAACCACAGGGCGTTTGTTTGTTTGTTTGTGTGTTGTTTTGGTAAGTGGAGTATCCTGGTAGGTTTGTGTTTTCTGTTGAGAATTTTCTTAGAATTAAAAACAATTGATGTTGGCCTGGAGTTGTCTCCTTTTTTATTATTCATGAACTACTGTGTTTTTTTTTTTTTTTTTTTATTTTAAAACCTTTTGTTGGGGGCAGTGCATGCAAAATACATGCAATCAATAGGTAGTGTGAGCTTGTAACTGCTCTTCACTAGAGATGGTAAGGCTTCTGGGAGAGGGAGGGAGAGAGAGAGAGGAGAGGAGAGCCAGAAGGAAGGTCCTGGTTCAGCACTTCATGTTGGGGGAAGACAGAGTGAAGCTGGCATCCAGTGGGTATAATGGACATTTATCTGGCCCCTATTTTCTGAAGCAAAATGGCCTGTGACTTGGGAGATACTCTGTTATCTTATGTCATGATACTCATCTGATTGCTGTAAAATTAGTCATTCATACTCGTCCTCCCCATTCTAATAAAATGATCACTTTTCCTTGTTTATACTTTTCTAGTCTTTGCCGATAAGCATTAATTCTACATAATTTGTGATCCTACTGTATTATGATCATAATAATTAACATATTATATTGATGTTATCATACTAGTTAAACATATAATAAATAATAACAATGGCTATCCTTTCAATAGATATGGTTGTTGCATGTCAACCCTGTCACTTTGCCTCTGTGTCATTGACCACACAAGACACTGTTACTGCGTTACGTCCCAAAAGTTCGTATTATAATCCATCAGTTTAGGTCCTGGTTAGCAAGTGAGAGGAAAGTTTTGTTTACTGAGGCTGATACCTGACATTATTACATGTACCTATGTTAGCTCTTTTTCATTATTATTAAAAAACAAAAACTGGAGTTGGCTTCTTATATTCCCGTATATATATAAAATACTTACAATTTAAGGAAATTGGCCTCTAAGTCCTTAGAGGACACAGAAGCACATATTTGAGCATGGTTAAGGCCACTGGACTCACAGTAGGACCATACACTGGAACAAACAATAACAATAACCCCTTCTTCTCCCTCAGGCTGACAGCTTGTGTTCTTGACTGGAAAGCACAGATCTTTCCTTGTGAATAGTTATAGTTAGTAACTTTTTGAATCCAGACTTTTACATAGACTCTGATACATTTCAGATTATCTCATACATAGATTACAGTCACCATCTGTAGTAGGTTACATTATTAACTTACGTTCACAGATAAACTGTGGCCTCTAACTCCCTATGACGGTGGGACTATACAGCCAGAGGCTGCACTTACACTATATATTGTGGGTCAGTTCGCAAAGTTTTACTGATAAGCCATTTAAAATTTTCTTAAAAGCTTTATGCAGTGATGTTATGTTATTCAGCACATTATTTCTCGGTGAGATCTCAAAGTCATCCACATATCACTAATATATAAACCGTTGATAAATTGGCACCGCCCTGCTTGATCTTCGTAACAATCTGCTAGCTTATAGGATGAGCTCTAAAGCAGTTAAATTGGTGAGCGTACTACATGAAAAGGCAGAAAATTGGGTGGGTGGGGCAATAGCCCATGAAGAAACACATTTCAAACAACTGTTATCCTATCACTAGCAATGATAATGATATTTTGTTGGCTGAATTGTATTGAGCTGAAAACTGCAATGAATACCAATATATTTGGAGTATTAGCAGAGAGAAACAGACCCTACTCTGCTGATGTGTTAATGTCCTCAGTCAGAAGGATAAAATCTTCTGTGTAGACCACTCAGATCAGATTTAACAGGCCAAAGATGGCTCTAAGTGCTTAGAGCCATCTTTGCGTCATTCAAGTACCGGACAAGTCAGGTTTATCTGGAGAGGGAAGCTGTAGGCCTAGTTGCAGGCTTGACTGCGAACAGACTGCTCACAGATAAGAAAATATCAAATCTACAGAACTCTGACATCTAAAAATGTCTTCAAAAGTTATTTGGGGAGCGAAAAGCAGACCAAAAACGGATGTGAGATCTGTGTGTGTGTGTGTGTGTGTGTGTGTGTGTGTGTGTGTGTGCATACGTGCGCACACATGTCCTTTATCAGTCCCACTGAGTGTGATTTTTTTTATTGCGTTTCACTGAGAAGAAGTTGAAGTAATTGAATGAGGGGTGACGCTGTGGACTTTGCTGACGTGTTGTATATAATATGTGGCTCTCAGTCCTCACGTATGTATGACTATCAGGAAGTGAAAGTCTCTGCCCTGGAGGGTTCTTTTAACACACATTGATGAGAACATCAATTACCTCACCGAGATTAGACTGATAATACTACATGGTTTTGCTGATGGAAGAGATAGTTTTCTTCTTCCATTTTTAAAAAGATCTGCATAAAAATACAGTTTTGTGTGTGGTATGTGGGGTCAAACGTGTGTGCATATTTGCTTGTATACATACTGCACATGTATGGAAGCCAGAAGACAACTTTTCCTCAAAATGCACATTTAGAATGCTCTGGGCTGGCCGGACACAGAGACCAGTGGGCAAGTGAAGTGGGAACCCCGTGGTGTGGGCGGGACCGATGCTGGTGTTGGTTGAATGTGATGAGCCGAGCCAACCTTCACTTTGCATCTTGCATAGTCCAGGGATGCAGTAGCTGCTTAGTGGGAAAAATGAGAAATGAACTCTGGCAGAAATTGAGGATCTCCAAGTCTGTGTGTGCAACAACCATTAGGTAGGGGTGAGCTAGATTAACATGCTTTGTCAATGAAAGGCAATGCCACACATCTGTATTGCCTTGAAAGGGAAGAATGTGTTCCTGAGAGTCGTAACTACAACTGACTCTCGGTCAGATTTACTCTCTGAGTTCACACATATTACTAAGGCAGTGTGGAAGAGTTCAGCCTGGGCATTGACTATAATATCCAGTTTGATGAGTGCTAGAACATGGAGAGGTCCTAGCTAGAAGCACTTGCCTTCAATGGAGGCCTCAGAGTACCTGCCGATAAGCTGATCAGCAGTAGACACTCACAGTAAAGAAATGGTAAGCATCACAGCACACAACAGCCACAGTTGGCACATTAGGCTGGAGCAGACACCACAATCTGAATTCAGTGTTACGCTATGTCTCAGAACGGAAGGGATCATGTGCATGTAGCAACAGAGACACAGATCCCAGGTGAAATTTAAATGACTATACATTAGATAGTGTAGCTTTACAAAAAATGGCCAAATTTTGAAAAAGAATCCACTCTATGGAAGAAAAAAATTAAAACTAAAATGGATAGGTTTAATAGCAGATTAGATTTAGGTGGGCTCATGAAATAGAATAGAGACTGGAAGATCACAGCCTAAAGAGAGGGGAAAATGATGAAAGCATGGCTGTGGAAAGTATTAGCAAGCAGGGTAAACAATTGTAACAGAACCGTGATACCATACAGAGGAAAATGTGGTTCTGAGATGTTGCATAGAGGACAAAAGCCTCTGCAAGGGACAGAACCCCAAGGAAATACAGAGAAATCTACTTTCTAGTAAGGAATTTTAACTTTACTAGGGACTGGTAAGTCACCAAGCCCTCCCTCCCAAAATGTTATCAATGAAATGAATGAGTCAACATAGGTGTTGACTAATCACATACGTTATATGGATTGTTGTGTGCCGGCAACTCAGGACGTAAACCCTCGGCTACAAGTCACATGCTAACAAATGCCAAAGAACATGTAACGTTACTTATCAAATGTAGCACATCGTATTCTCTGATTATGCAGCCATTGATTTAGGAGGAAGCAACCAGAGAAACCTTTTCTCAACAGAGAAAACTCTGCTGAGGGCCCAAAGATTCCAAGAAAATAATTCAGGTCTGAATGATAATAATAAAGGTTATGAGCTGGAAGCAGTGGTAACCGAGGGGGAATTTGCAGTCTTCTATGTTTCAATGACAAACAAGAACAGCTGAAGCGTGCACATCTGGTGGGGCGAGGGGCGTGGTTGAGGCTCACTGCAGCAGCCAGTCTCTTGCTAGTTACTGGTCCGCACTCATAGCCATACTGGAGGTTTTCAAGATCTCAGCCAGGAAAAGTTATCCGTGCTGATAGAGCAGGTGGCCTAGGAGGAAGAGATAGGGCAGGAAGGCTCTGCCCAGAGCCTGTAGTGCAACCGGCTGATGCTCTGCCCTTCGACAAGAAGTGGGAAAGCCCCAACAAAGCCAACTTTTTATTCTTTCCATTTTGGTGTATGTGCCTGGTGTGTGTGTGTGTGTGTGTGTGTGTGTGTGTGTCTGGTGTGTGTGTGTGTGTGTATGGTGGTGTATGTGTTTCTGTAGTATGCATATGTGGTGTGTTGTGCGGTGTGTGTATGTGATATGTGTTTGTGTGGTGTGTGTATGTGGTATGTGTTTGTGTGGTGTGTATCTGTGTGTGTTTGTGAGGTGTGTATGTGGTATGTGTTTGCTGTGTAGCTGTGTGTGTAGTGCGTTTGTGTGGTGTGTTTGTGTGGTGAGTGTATGTGGTATGTGTTTGTGTGGTGTGTGTGGTATGTGTTTGTGTGGTGTGTATCTGTGTGTGTTTGTGTGGTGTGCATCTGTGTGTGTTTGGTGTGTATCTCTGTGTGTTTGTGTGGTGTGTGTGTGGTGTTTGTGTGATGTGTTTATGTGGTGTGTATCTGTGTGTTTGTGTGGTGTGTATGTGTGTGTGTTTGTGTGGTGTGTGTGTGTGGTATGTGTTTGTGTGGTGTGTATCTGTGTGTGTTTGTGTGGTGTGTATCTGTGTGTGTTTGTGTGGTGTGTATCTGTGTGTGTTTGTGTGGTGTGTATCTGTGTGTGTTTGTGTGGTGTGTATCTATGTGTGTTTGTGTGGTGTGTATCTGTGTATTTGTGTGGTGTGTATCTGTGTGTGTTTGTGTGGTGTGTATCTGTATGTGTTTGTGTGGTGTGTATCTGTGTGTGTAGTGCTTTTGTGTGGTGTGTGTGGTATGTGTTTGTGTGATGTGTTTGTGTGGTGTGTATGTGTGTGTGTTTGTGTGATGTGTATGTGTGTGTTTGTGTGGTGTGTGTGGTATGTGTTTGTGTGATGTGTTTGTGTGGTGTGTATGTGTGTGTGTTTGTGTGGTGTGTATGTGTGTGGTATGTGTTTGTGTGATGTGTTTGTGTGGTGTGTGTGTGGTATGTGTTTGTGTGGTGTGTATGTGGTATGTGTTTGTGTGGTGTGTATCTGTGAGTGTAGTGCTTTTGTGTGGTGTGTGTGGTGTGTTTGTGTGGTGTGTGTCTGTTGCTTGAGATGAAATCCAGGGCCTCTCAGGGTTCTTAGCAGTGAGACTGTCCGCCAGGCCTCAGCCTGACCAGTATGAGTGGGTTCACTCTGGGACACACACTCTCTAAGTCTGCTTGCTCTCTGAGCGTCTGGGATCCCCTGAGACTGTTGGAGAGGGTCCGTGAGATCAAAGCTAGCTTCACAATAATCAGTTGTCATCTTTTCTCCTTCTCTCTTCAGTGCTGACACTCTGTTCTGGTGTTAGAAAGCAAGAGAGCCAGGCGGTGCACGCCTTTGATCCCAACTCTGCAGAGGCAGGGGCAGGGAATCTCTGTGAGTTTGAGGCCAGCCTGGTCTACACAGTGAGTTCCAGGATAATAGCCAGGGCAGTAGAGAGGCCATGTCTCAAAAACTCCAAACCAAACCAAAACAAAAACAAACAAAAAAGCAATGATTGGCCCAACTTCTGGTGTCTGAGGAAAGATTGTGGCAGGGCCCCCAACTGTGAGGACACTAGTGGGTACTAGTGAATTCTTTATCACTAAGGATGCCCAGCTTTCACACAAAGTTAGTGTCACTTAACAAAGCAGTGAAAGCTCCAGGCCCCTGATACACGTCCTTGTATTGTCTTGGTGATGAAATGGGAAACACATGTAAAATACCCTTGCAGATGAGAAAGAGCCACCATTGTCTCAGGGAAAACACGTGCATGCATGGGCCTGACTTTGTGTTCTGTAAAGCAATTGACAGGTCACCTATGGGTGTTCAGTAGTTTGGTAGACTTTCTTATCTAAACTAAATGAAAGGGGCCTGTCACTTTAAAGGACGCAAGAATCACCAAGAATAATATCCCGGCTACAGAGTGCAGATTTAGCAAGTGACTTCTAACACGAAGACCCGCTTTTCTCTAGTGTGTGGTGCTCTGTGGCCTGACATTTGGGCCCCTGTCCTGTGTGGGGGAGCTGCCTGCTGCGAGACAACACTTCAATCGCACCCTTCCTCTTGGCCACTAGACCTCAGACTCCTACAAAACAATTAGAGGTTAGAGCAAAGCAGAAACATCATCTTACCGGATATTCTTACACTCCAGAAAGGAAGATAAAAAGAACCCGCCAATAATAGTAAGCCTCTTTAAAGCAAACTTTACGTCGATAACATGATTGAAAGGCAAAGCAGTTCAAGCAATCACACACTGTGGTCCCCTCCTTTGTGTGAGTTACCGAGTATCACTGAGCAGAAACCCTGTGCTGTGGCTGTGGCTCTTTCACAAAGACACACAGATGCCATGATTTTGCAGAAAATCTGTGTTTGGACAAAAAGAAAAATTAGAGCCTTTTGCTTCAATCAAAAATAAAACTCAAGAAGGGATGAGACGGAACAACAGACAGGTGGAACATAACCCAGAAAACAGGTCTGGTGGGTGTTGCGCTTTGCAGTGCCTCATTAAAGAAAATGAGTCAAGACTGATCTAATTAACTACGCAGATTGAGCGCATCCTACCCGCAGAGCAGGCGGCCATGGCCTTCTCTCCCCTGTCCCAGCTGTTTGCTTAAACTGTTCGTATGAGTCACTCTGAGAAAGAGCCTTTAAAAAAAAATAAGTAAACAAACTACTTGAAATCTTCATCATCTACCTGCTAATCACCTAGAAGAAGCATTGTAATTATATACACCCGGAGGCCCTGCGCCTCTGCAGACCTGAGGTGGCCTGGCAGGGCTGGTCACTTACCGGATGGATGGATGGATGAGTGTGCTGACTTTGTGCTAGTTCCCGGATCCCCTATCCTGTAAAAAGCACAAGGAGGCTGATTGCAGACTGATTGGAGTTGAGAATTCCGATGCCACTCTTAAGCAGATCAAACAAACAAGCAAATAAATAAATAAAATAAAACTGGAGAGCAGAAAGCATGGGTTCTTGCCACCTAAACCAGCGGGAAAGCCTATTGAGTTTATCTTGTAAAAATAACCATTTATTCTTATGCTTGAGCAGAGTGTGGGCTTCGGTGACAGTCAGATTGGGTCTGATTGCTTCAGGTCTGAGGCAACCTGTTTCATTTTTGCAGGGCTGGTTACACGAGGCTCCTTAAAGACAAGCAGAGGGCAGTGATGGCTCTCTCACCAGGTTGTCAGTAGGATTTAGACACTTGTTGCTCGGTGGGTACTTGGCTCACGGTACCCCAAATGGCAGTAACTGTGGGCCTTATCATCCACTAAAATAGGACGCTGTGTTTCCCAAGTGCTGATTAGGTCTTGATGTCTTCCCAAGCCTTGGTTTCCCCATCTCTAAAATGGGGAGTCTGTAGGCAGGAGAACGAACGCTGAACTTTTCTTTTCCTCTTTCCTGCTGTTCTTTTCTGGTAAGACTGAGTCAGCCTCCCAGGACCTTGTGTGGCTACCCCAGAAGTGTCCTTCACAGGACTGTGGTCCCCTCCCTGCTCTTCCTCCTCTTGTGTGAGCAGCTTCCCCCCACCCCTCTGTGCTGCAGGAGGTTGCTACATCAAAGCCTCCCCCCCCCAAGGGTCAGGCCTTCCTGGAGTTCCCTTGTGACCCTGGGCTGGCTGCTCTGAGGGCAGGGCCCAGGAGCAGGGCTGAGCTGGGGAGAAACCTGAGCAGGAGGGATTGGGGTCTCTGTCCAAAGCCCTGGTACGCTTTTGCTTTCTTTGGGGATCTACAAAGGGCGAAAAGAAGACAGTAGGATGGGTCATATTGTAAAGATGATAAAAAGCATTATATCTTACACAGCCTATCAAACAAAGCAACCATCAAAAATAGATAATAAGATACATAGTCAAGAGGAAATAGGTGCAATACAATACCAGATTGCAAAACAGTATCTCAGTGCTTTCTTTTGTTTTTGCGGTCAGGCCTTGCCTGGGATCTTCAGCCTGTCTCCCTCAGGTAGCTGAGATTACAAGCATACAAATGCACACCCCACCCCCCAATTTTGTTTTGTTATTTTGATTGCAGGTATGGAGCTATGTCTATCTCTATTGAAGCTGTTTTTCCTCAGCACAGTGCCAAGATTTTTTTTTTTTAATTTGGGTTTCCAATGAGTCTTACATGGGTTAAGAAGAAACAGCTGAATTTCATTTTTAGAGAAAGAAACCAAATTGTCTCAGGTGGAAATTTTCACTTCTTCAGAGAAAAGAGGATGCGGCACCGTGAGTTGTGCAGGGGTGTTTCAAACTGAGGGCACCTGTGCACACAGGCTCCTACCTTGGGGGTTTGTGGGCTTGGAGCTGTGGTATGCAGCCCCTCCCTTCCCCTGTGAAGCCCTGCCTGCGGGCTCTGTGTTCAGGTCCTTGACCTGCACGCTCTGTGTGGTGAGGTGCTGCTGTCCTCACTTCAGAAACCCAGCCACGGTGAGGTGACCGTAGCTCAGGGCGACACAGCCTGTAAGAAGCAAAGCGCAGGGCTCAGACCCCAGCCACTCTGACCCTGGGGGCCACATTGCTTCTCCATGGATCCCCAGTGCACAACGAGCTAAGATTCTAATAACAACAGCAGGGAGTTTTCAAGTTAGATTTTTCTTTGAAAGATTTATTTATTTGTTTGTTTGTTTGTTTGTTTGCAGTGGTGTTTCGCCCGTGTACTTTCTGTGTGAGGGTGTCAGATTCCCTGGAACTGGAGTTACAGACAGTTGTGAGCTTTCATGTGGGTGCTGGGAATTGAACCTGGGTCCTCTGGAAGAGCAGACAGTGCTCTCAACCACTGAGCCATCTCTCCAGCCCCAGATATATATATATTTTTTTTTTTTAAATGAACAGCCAGGGTGGAGATTAATCAGTGTACCAAGTTCAAATATGATTACAAGCCAACACGGGCCTCTTTAGACTTTTTTTTTTCCTTTTTCTTTTTTTCCTTATTTTTTTGTGTCAGCTCTGTCTCCTTCCTCAGTCCCCTGTCCTCTTAACTCCCCAGGTCCCAACCCAGCCCCCACAGCCACCTCTGCTGCCAGGCTCTCTCTCTATTAAGGAAAAGAAAAAACTTGAGATCGTTTTTAACTTACGTGCTGCCTTTTATTTTTTTGTCTTGTGCATGAGGTTAAAAAACAAAAAGAGTTGGGGTCCAGGGCTGGATCTTTTACAGCCGAAAATAGAAAAATGGACTTTCAGCTTGGATCTTTGTGTTTTGACTCTGGTTGTTCTGAGCCTGGTGACATTGGGGACATGTGTGGGTGGGTGTGGAGGGCCTCCTGCCGGCCAGCCTCTTGCCCTTACCCCAACCCTGCCCTGCGCTGCCAGCGGGCTCACAGCCACCCTGCTTGGCCCATCTTTGCTTTGAAAGGGTACCAGACAGTTACTTGAGGGTGCAGGGGCTGGTGTTTTGACAGCCCTGGAAGCCATCTTGGGTCTGGGGTGCTTGTGGTGTGCAGCAAAACAGGATGTTTGGGGTGGGCCTGCCCTGCAGGCTGTGGGCTTGTGGCAGGATGGGTGCCCTGACTGCTCCTCACTCCCCTCACCTTCAACCAATCCGTTTTCTTTGTGTCTGTGCTCGTCACACTGGGACCTGTGTGGCCTCTCTCCCTGACATGTGCTCGTCACACTGGGACCTGTGTGGCCTCTCTCCCCGACATGTGCTTGTCACACTGGGACCTGTGTGGCCTTTCTCCCCGACATATGCTCAATGCCACACCTCTTGCCACCTCCACGTGGGTCCCATCGGTCTCTGTCAAAACCTCACAGTACAGATTCCCTTGTTTTGAAAACTTAGCAAGGCCTGGGCCGAAGCCCGCTTTATACTTTGCTTTTGTATGCCAGCATCTTTCTTGCTGGTCCCGTGTCCCACCCACTCCCACCATCTTCCCTCTCCAGTCTGATTATTCAAGAATAAAGGATGTTGGGGTTGAGTCTATGTGTGGGCTGAGGAAGTGGGAGAATCCAGCTTTGCAGCCACCCCCACCCTTTACCCCTATCCCCACCCTGTCTCCTCTCCTCCCAAGGGGTCCGTGAAGACTTCAGGCCTGCTGGCCGCTTGTTGACTGAGCCATTTGAGCAGTCTGTGACTGCTCTCAAACGCCGGCCTGTGGCAATCAAGATAATAAATGCAACCCTTAGGAAGTGGCACAGCCTTAGGCAGGTGCTCGGGGAGAGACAGGGGAACTGAAGGCAGAGGTGGGTCATCTCATGCACTTGTGCGCATCCGCATCTCAGTAGGAAGTTTTGCGTTGGCTCCTACTGGGCTCTGTTAAGGTCCCTGTCACTTTTGGTTCCCAAGTTCTGTTGCACCCTTTGGGAATGGGGAGTTGATTATCCTTAGATTCCTGGGTGCTTCAAGGAGGTTACTGTGTGTAACTTGACCTCGTTTGTTAGGCCACTTTTGTCCATGAAGAACCACTGTCTTCTCATCACATTCATCAAAAGGTCATAAATTGCTTTGCAGACTCTGAACAAATCTCAAAGATGCTATGGCGATAGGACCCACCAAAGTTGGCAGTGATACAAAAGCTGGTCCTTGCTTTCTTCTCGATTGCCGTGATAAAACACTGACAAAAACTGTCTTGGAAAGGAAAGGGTTTATTATGAATCACCAGTGGAGTCCATTACTGAGGGGAGCCAGGAACTCAAAAAAAAAAACCAAAGCAGAAGCCATGAGGGCTTGCTGGTTTGCTCACCCTGCTTTCTTATAGAACCCAGTACCACTACCTGCTGAGGGTGGCAGTAGCCACAGTAAGCTGGGCCCTCCCACATCAATCATTAATCAAGACACACCCACAACCACGAAGTTCCTTCACTGAGATTCCCTCTTCCCAGGTAACAATAAGAACTAAGGAGTGCGGATAGCCATGTCATTACCGAGCATTGGCTAAGGGTTGTGAATGTTATGAGTATTTATTTTTGCATTTATTGCTCTACTTGCTTGCTTGTTTATTTAGAAACTGTCTCACTGTGTAGCACTGGCTTACCTGAATGAAACTTAGGATGATGACCAGGCTGGCCTTGAACTCACAGAGTCTCTGCTCTGCCCCGTGTCTGCTCCCAAGTGCCAGGATTAAGGGCCTGAGCCACTAAAGCTGGCTCACGGGCTTGTTTCTTTAGTATTTACTGTAATAACATAAACACCATCCTCTCCATTTACAGTTGAAGAAGCAGAGCTGAGCAAGTAGACAGGGGTTCCAAAGGGACCCAGTCACACAGCCACTGCAGGCACCTTGCTGGGGAAGGGCATGAAAGGAGCCGGGACAGTCCCCAAAGGCTGAGAAGTGTTTTCAAGAGGGTGAAGAAATAGTGTTTGTGTTGGTCATTTCTGTAACGAAAGTTCCATCTCAGAGATGGGGGCAATGCCATCGTACTGTGTAGACAGTGAATGCCTGCAGTGTAGGAGATCCCAACTTTGTAGGGATGAGAGCGAAATCTTGACATGCATCCCCCTTAGATAGTGAAAGTGTGCGGGTGGAGGGCGTGGCTGCTGAGTGGCTTCGGTCGTTGTACTAGCAACAGCAGCAACAACAACAACACACACACACACACTCACACACACACACTCACACACACACTCACACACACACACTCACACACACACACTCACACACACACTCACACACACTCACACACACACTCACACACACACACTCACACACACACACTCACACACACTCACACACACACTCACACACTCACACACACACACACTCACACACACACTCACACACACACACTCACACACACACTCACACACACACACACTCACACACACACACTCACACACACACTCACACACACACACTCACACACACACTCACACACACACACTCACACACACACTCACACACACACTCACACACACACTCACACACACACTCACACACACACACTCACACACACACTCACACACACACTCACACACACACACTCACACACACGCACACACACTCACACACACACTCACACACACACTCACACACACACACTCACACACACACACACGCACACACACACACACTCACACACACACACTCACACACACACTCACACACACACACTCACACACACACACACACTCACACACACACACTCACACACACATACACACACACTCACACACACACACACACACACACACACACACACACACACACGAGCAAACTAAGTGCTCAAGAGCCACAGTCAGTCCCTGTCTCATGTCCTGTTGTTCCCCTCCGCCGCCGCCCCCCCCCCCACTCTCCACCGCTGAATGGAGGCTGCTGGACCTTGCGGAGGAGCAGCTTTGCAAAGGAAGAACCTTTTTGGTGGGCATCCTCATTACTTTCCCTTTCACACCCCTCCCCCTCCAGCCTTTAAAAGTGATAATTGCTTGAAAGCTGGTGGAAAGTAATTTGTATTGGTAGAGCTCCGGTGGCTCTCAGAGGACTAGTGTTGTCCACTGGTGGCTTCTGTTCAATTATGGGGGTGTGAGGACTGTGGCAGCTGGCCCCCCAACCAAGCCAAGAGCCTAGGACTTCTTGAGGGGAAAATGACTTCCCCTGGATTGTGTTAGGTAACAACCGGAAGCTCAGAGAAACCTGGATGTTTGAGCTTTGCCTTCTAGATTGAAGTGTGAATCAGTGCAGCACAGTTGGGACATCTGGTGCCTGCTGGCCCTGGTCTTGGCGTTTCACGTACCTTTACTTGAAGGCAGCCACAGCACCATCTGCAGCAGAGTCGTAAGAGGTGTGGGCATATTACCTTGTGCCCTCTACACAGCCCACAGGGCCCCCCAGTTCTCCCTCCTGTTCTCCAGCTGACGGAAAAGGATGATGGATGACTTGTCAGAGCCCACTGCTTCGGAGCGACAGCAGTGACACTCAGACTTCTAGCAGAGTGTCGGTGGGTGGGGTCCGTATGTCCTGTCTCGGAAGGCAAGCTGCCCCTCTAGACTTTCACAAGTATTTGTAGACAGTGCAGCCCTGGGAAGTCACCACTTCTTGTCTGTTGGCAATGGAGACTGGCTGCCCCAGGCTCCGATGGCAAGGCCTCAAGCATGCTCGCACTCAAGCACATCTCTCTCCTCCTGCTCTTATTTAATTGCTCCTTCCACACAGGTGCTCATGCAGACGTGCCTACAGCTGCTTAGATGGAGATAAACAGATCTAACAAGTTGCCCCTCTGTCTGCCAAGTGCCTCTGTTAACAAGACAGGGTTAACAAGATAGAAATGTCGAGATTTTAGACATCCAAGTTTGAATGCTAAACTTGGGACCAACCGGGAGAGGCCTACCGAACTCCACAGCTGGCCTGGTTCCCACGCTGTCTTCCTGGTCGCAGATGGAAAATGGAAGACACACACCAGTCAACCCTAATCCTGTGTGAGATCTCACTGTAGGTTCTCAGTGTATTGAAGAGGGTTAATGATTGCGGGAGAGGAAGGGAGGAGTGTGTAATGGGAGGTGGGGGCAGCATTTGCTTGTTTTTGGTTTCTCCTAAGCCAAGGTGGGTGTTCTTGCAAGCAGGCGAGGGACCTGAGAAGGTTGACCTTTCTGTTGGTGTTGCTTGCACCCTGTCTGCGACATGGGAAAGATCTGTCAGACGGGCCTGGACATCTGCCTGGCGGCACAGGCCTCTCTCTTGAATATGCTTGATCTGATTTATGCCCCCAGCTCCCAGGGAAGGGAAACGGGGGTCTATCTCACGCTTCCATTTGGGTAGGAGGAAGCACCGAGTCCAGAAAAATCTTGTTAATGCGGAGCCTTTTTGACTGGGGTCGGGTTGCAAGGAGGAAAGGATTTACAGTGAATGAGTCAAACCTAGGAGACTCTTGAGAGCAAGAGGCACTGGGACAAACTGATTGCAGATAAGATGACACGCTATGCTGGGTGCTGCCATTGGCGTGGATAACCTGAGCGATGGAGAGATGGTCCCGCCATCGGCACACCCGCAGAGCCTGTGTGGGTGTCGGTGGCCATTGCTGCCCTGCTCTTTCCAAGGCCAGGGTGGGTGGCTGCATCTGGAGGTGGGAGCCACCTTTTCTCTTGATGTGAAGATGAGTGTCCCCTCCCCTCTCCCTCTCTTCCCTTCTCAGGTACCTGCCAGTGTCTCATCGGCTCTAGCTGTGGTGTCTGTGAAACTTGAGGTGGCAGGCGCCCCTACACTTGGGTGCCCATACCGGTTTCTGTCTCAGTCAAGGACATAGTGGCAGCAGAAGGCAGCAGGGTGGGAGATGGGTGGAGCAGGATGGCCGGTGTCAATGCCAGACCTCCTTCTCCGATCACCGAACCTAAGACACACCGTAGTTGGGTGTGGCGGCACTTGTCTATGATCTCAGCTGGCTGAGCAGAGGATTGCAAGTTCAAGACCAGCTCAGGCTATGTAGCAAGACTTCTCTTAAAACACATTTACTATACATAGCCCTGCCCAGTGTGCACCTGTGGGTGTGGACAGGTTCTCTTTGCTATGACAATAGTATAACCAAGATTAAATTAGAAGTATCCTTTTCTTAACAAGGCAGCTTATATAGGACAACAGTGTTGTTTTTTTTTTTTTAATAAAAATCTTCGATTACAGGAATAACACATCACTTGTAGGTGACAAGCTTTGCCTATACCCTAGCACGATGACAGTAGCTAGAAAGAATGCACTGAAATGTTCAGCAACAGCGGCCATGGGGTCGAGAGAGGTGTAGCAGGGTCCCACCCAGGTCAGGGAGGTCTTGGAAAAGGAGAGGCTTTCTGGCTCAGGTGACCAGCCAGCTGTTGGTTTCTGAGAGCTTTTCTCTGTTTGCTCCAACTGCCATCTCCCCTGCTATGGGCTTCTCTCTCAGTACTCACAGAGAACAGACAGGCACAGGTATACATGCCTTCATCAGCACGGTGTCGGGCTCTGTGCCCTGGTAAGGCTGTGCCACTGAGATATACCCGCACACCACCCGCACACCTTGTTACGTTGAGGTAGAGTTTGTGGTCCTCCTGCCTCAGCTTCCCGAGTCGCTGGGATTGAAGACCTGCAGCTCCAGGCCCTGCCACCATCACATGGTCTTACACTTTGTTTGTTTGTTTCTTTGTTTGCCAGCTCTAGTGGGGTTATAAGCCTCACCTGTGGTTCTGCAACTGATCTTTGAAACGTATCTAAGACAGACAGCATTATAGAGGGGCTCAGGGTGGCAGGGAGGGCATCTGGCTGTCGTTTCTGCCTCTCGGTAGCCTAGTGACTCGTGGAAGTCACTGTTCATTGGTTGCGGGAAGCCCCGATGGAAAACCTGACGCTCAGTACATGAATGTCGATTGGTACGGGTGCCGGGTTCCCTCTGCACCCACGAGGGTCCGCAAGCATCCTCGCCATTCCCCAGCCTTCTCTGTACCGGGACAGTGCTCATGCTTGGGTGCATTCCTGCACCCACTGCCTTTTCCTGCCTGGACACTCGTTTCCTGGCTACCTGCTTTTGCTTTCCGCATTCCAGACTGGTTTTATCTGCAAATCTATCCTCCCTCTCCAAATGGAGACTCAGTTCTTGGGAAGAGTGGTGAAGCTGTGCTCATCTTCGTCCCTTCTTTCCTTCAGAGGCTCAGTCCTTTACCACGCAAGCTGTTTGAGTCAACGTTCGTGCAGTTGACTGAGCCGTGTTGATGGGAGGGGGCTCACCTCTGCCCAGTATGAGCAGAGCCAGGCAGTAGCTTGGAGTCCCAGCTGCAGCACTGGATTCCAGCTGTGGCTCATGTGAGCATCCCTGTTGTGCTCTTTGGTTGATGGAGGATGGTACATTGGAAGCTCCACTCTCTCGTGCTCTGCAGTCCCCCATCAACAAGCTGCCCTACGATTCTTCCATTTGGAGTGGCAGTGTGGGCCTGGCTGTCCTGGCTGTCACTCTGTAGACCAGGCTGGCCTTGATTCACCTGCCTCTGTCTCCCAAGTGCTAGGACCAAAGAGGTGTGCCACCACCATTCAACTAAATTTGATCGCATTTTATTTTGTTATTTGTGTGTAGCAGTGGGGGAGGTGTGTGCAGATGGTGTGTGTGAAGGTCAGAGCAAACTTGTAAGAGTTAGTTCTTTATTCTTTCCCTCCCTCTGCCATGTGTCGTTGCTAAGAGATCAAACTCAGGTCGCAAAGCTTGGCTGCAAGTGCTTTCACCCATTGAACCACCTTGCCAGCCCTGAGCGCAACTTTTAAACCTTTGCTTCTAAGTCTGCAGTTGTCTTAGAGGGTGAATACTGCAACAGCGTGGAGTCTGTACTGCTTTCCATTAAAAACAAATGTGGGGAAGATAAGGGGTGCCTCTGAGCCCAGAGTTGAATGTGTGTGGTTTCAGGGTATTGATGAAGGCTACATGTGCCTGGCCCATGTAGCCTGGCTATTAGAATCTGTATACTGTGCTCCCCTCAACTCCCATCCTGCGTGCTCATCTATCCACCTGGCAGCGGAGAACAAGGGCCAGGCCCCAGGAGGTGTGTAACACACTGGGCTACAGTGGACAGGAAGGCGTCTGAGGTGACCCTCTCCCATGCCCTTCCCAATGGTCTGTGTTAGCAAACAGTCGGACTATAAGAGGAGCAGGGAGCTTTTATGCCATCTCTGAGACACGGGCCAGGAAGAAAGGATGGGGGAAGAGCTTCTAGACATGTCCTCTGTATGGTAACGTAGGGGCCACAGTGCCCCGGCACAGGGTAAGCCATCTGTGGGTTGTGCTTGGTTACATAAGATTCCAATTGCAGCCTGCTCAGATTCCCTTGTTGTCAAAACTTAAAATATTGCAAGGTTCAGAGAGTCAATATGTGCACACAGTCTTGGATTTCTCCCTACAAATGCAAGAAAACCAGCCTTCTTTTTAGTCCAAGTCCATTTTTATCCTTTCGGTTTTGTGAAGATTTAGCTCTGATTTATATAAACTTAAATCCATTCAAAGTGAACAGTTCGGCGGGTGCCATTACAGTGTATATAGTTGGTTTGTCAAAACCGTCTAACCACAGAGCACTTTCACTAGCCAGGCCCAGTCCCTCCTCTCAGGTAACGGTAGCCTTTCACCGTTTTTCCATGGATTTGCTAATTCTGTACATGTATGTAAAGGAAGTTGATATCTTTAAAAATCTGGCTTGTTTCTCTTAACATGTTTTCAGGTTCATCAGCAGTATGCCAGTACTTCATTATTTTCTATGGGTGAATAATATTCCTTTGCATGTATATCTCACCGTTGGCCTATGCGTCCATCTGTGGCCTTCATGGTTTCCACCTTTTGGCTATCATATGCAGTTCTGCATATGAATATTTATACATATAACTATTTGTGTGAATAAATGCTTTCACTCTCTTGAATCTTAGGAACAAAACTATTGGGTAACGTAATTCATGTTTAACTTTTTGAGGAATTGTGAAATAGCTTTCTGTCTGTTTTGGATAATTTTTAAGCTTTAAACATGAGCCAATTGAAAATAAAGTGAGGAGAAGATTGAACCAGAACATTTGTTCGGTGAAGACACAATTAACCGGGCCATTAGCAGAAGAAAAAATCAGTTAAGCAGGAGAACCTTCACCATTGGCTTACAGCATTGGCTTACAGCATTGGCTTACAGCATTGGCTTACAGCATTTCAAGACGGAGACTGGATTTAAATGTGGGGTAAAAGCATCCCCACAGGTTCATGTGAAGACACACATTCCAATCCTGGTGACATAAAGGTTGAATTATTTTAAAGACTACCGGTTACTAAGTTGACTGGGAACCTTGAGCACTGCTCAGGTTGGAAATTCTTAGCGGGAACTGGACAATTCAGGGAGTGCAGAAAGTTCCTTGACGGTGTGGCTTCTTTTGATGGGCAGGGATTTTCTAAACAGAACAACCCTTCCTGATGTTCACGGGCGAGCTTGGCTCAAGTGTGGAACTTGTGAGTGATTTATTGAATGGTGACCCTAGTAGTTAGTGAGTTCAGATGACCCTGCGTGACCATTTCTGGGGCATAAACACAGATGGCAGCGGCTAAGACCTCCAGGCTAGATTTCCAGAATGTGGTGGGAACTCTTCTTCTGCAGTTACCTCTGGAAGCCCCAAGTCATGGAGTTTGTAACCTGCACCCCAGCTTAACTGTCTGAGCCCTGATGAGTGCCAGTTCCCAGCCCCTCCCCTGGGACTGGACAGTGTAGGTCCTCTGAGCCACAGACTTGTCAGCTGGGTTTATGGGAGGTTAGGTTTGTGGGGGTGGGCGGTCTGAGTAGGTTCAGGATACAGGCCATCCTCAGAGAGTCCTGTCTGAGGTGTGGCCCTTGATGGAATTCTGGCAGGATGAAGACATCTCATCTGTAGGTCCCATCCCTTGGCCTCTCAGTCTTTAGGATAAACACAACCTCAGTGGTTTTTCTACTGGAAGAAACTGGTCTCTCATTTTAATGACAATGGAAATAATTTAATGACAATTGATACATCCCTCCCATGTCTTACATCGTTGTGTAGATTCCATTAGGCTCCAATAGATTACCAGCACTCACTTCCATGGAGGCCTGACTCACTGGCTGGCACTGGTCTCTTAAGAGCAGTTTTTACCATTCCCAGTTTTGATGGTCCCGGGGCCACCGGAGCTAGAGAGGGCATGGGAGATGCGACAGTGGCGAGCATCCGTTGACCCCAGGAGCTCAGCTTTCAGTAGCTGTAGCTGCAAACATCATGTTGTTGCCCTCAAGGTTCGCCTGTCTGCTTTTTCTCAAGTGCATTTCTGTTTGGCGAGCTGTTATGTTCGTGGGTTATCTCCGTGTTTGTTGTTCTAGCGTTTAAAATGTTTCTACTTTCTGATTGCTCTTCTCTGGCCAGTCATCCATTTAATCACCTTTATAACATGGGCATTCAGATGGACCAGCTGACATGCAGCAGTGACACAGCTTGAGGTATGTAGATAGATCACATTGTGCCACAGAAAACACATTCCCCCACAAAGCTGAATTAACAAGGAAGCAGAGATTTCATGTAGGCTGCCCGTGGGCAGTAAGGCATGGTGACTGACAGGCACCTGTGAGGCCTTTGTAACCGTTCAGCAAAATTCCAGGTTAGATTCACTCGGTATTCACTGAAGCCATGCATGTTGGCTGTAGTGAAACGTTTCTCCGTGTGGGAAGTGGCCTTGATGGCTCCCAGTAGGCCAAACTGGAACGGAACGGATGCCATACTGACAGGGTGCTCTCCCATTCTTGCACTGTGCTTTCTGTACGTGATCTCACTTGATCCTAACACAAAGCCAGTGCAGGGAAAACCCTCCCCTCACTAACAGAGAAGCTGGAGTACGGGAGAATAGGAAGTCATTTACTGAAGGTTACGCACAGTAGCAGATAGGACCAGTAAGGACACCTGGGTTCTTGACCTTCCAATCCGGTTCCTGGGTTCTTGACCTTCCAATCCGGTTCCTGGGTTCTTGACCTTCCAATCCGGTTCCTGGCCCAGGAGCCTCCAGTCCTGGCTGCAGGTTAATTTGCTTTCCTGTCTTTCTCTCTAGAAACAAGAGTTTCAAAACTCTCTACGCCGACTCTTCAGTTCCCTGGAGAGAGCATTTATTTCTTGGGTCAGCATGCTGCATAACAGCAGTCTTTCTGGTCTCTCTGGCAGTCTCTAGCCAGTGTTGGCCTGGGCAGCTGCTCTGATGCACTGTCCCCAGGTTTAAAGTCCCATCCCTCAGCTCAGAACCCAAGTGAAATCTTCTGTTTTGCTTTTTTTTTTTTTTTTTTTTTGCTTGTTTGCTGTTTTTTTGTTTTTGTTTTTTGAGACAGGGTTTCTCTGTGTAGCTTTGCAGCCTGTCCTGGAACTTGCTCTGTAGACCAGACTGGCTTCAAATTCACAGAGATCCATCCGCCTGCCCATGCCTCCTGAATGCTGAGATTAAAGGTGCGTGGCACCACCACCCTTACCACTTTAGCATTTTTGAAAATTTATTTATTTATTATGTATACAGTGTTCTGTGTGCATGTGTGCCTGCAGTCCAGAAGAAGGTCCCAGACCTCATTACAGATGGTTGTGAGCCATCCTGTGGTTGCTGAGAATTGAACTCAGGACCCCTGGAAGAGCCGTCTTAATCACTGAACTATCTCTCCAGTCATCAGTTTTGCATTTTGTGTAAAACTCACTTCCTTTTCTTCATATGTAGCATATACATGTGTGTTTACATACATATGAGTGCATGTATGTGTAGGTGTGCATGTGAGGCCAGAGGTGATGTCGTGTCTGTCTCAATTGTTCTCCACCTTGCATTTTGAGAGACAATCTCTCACTGGACCTGGAACTCACTGATGTAGCCAGGCTGGCTGGCCAATGAGCCAACCCTTCTGTCTCCATCCCTCCAGCATGGCAGATACTAGCTTCCTTCATGCTTGCTATGAATTGCTCTCAGGTCTCTGCTGATACTATGGCAAGCACTTTACCAACTGATTCATCTCCAAAGCTCTAACCCTTATTTCTATGGAAAAAAAATCTATATTTGTCTCCAGGATCTGTTCCAACACCCATGTGGCACATTTGTCTGTAACTCAAGTTCAAGGGTATGCGACACCCACTTCTGGTCTCTGTGGGCATCAGGCACCCATGTGGTACACAGATACACATGCAGGCAAAATACCATGTGTGTGCATACATTCATATGTGTATGGCATAGGGAGATACATACATGTGTATGATGGTGTGTGGGGAGGCATGTGCATGTGTGTGGTAGTGGTGTGTGTGTTGGGGGGAGGAGGATATGTACACAGCGTCAGGAGTCAAACCTTCCTCCTCTGTGGTTCTGGGAATCTACCTTGGATAGTTAGGCTTGCACAGCACAGAGCTGTCTTCCTGGCCCTTTAACGTACAGCAAGTGTTCTTCACTATGTTTGTCTACGCTGTTCTCATTGTAGTACGTGGGAGCATCTACCAGTCCAGTAACTCAGGCTCAGTGCTGTTAGGCCCAGCAGCAAGGGCAGACCTGGCAGAGGAATGAGTGACTGGGACCACATCCCCTGCAGCCGAGAGTAAACATTCCAGGTCTTGGCAAATGATCGTTTTCGGGACTCTCTGTTCTTGAATAGTTTAGACAAAAGGTCAGGATTTTGTCTCAGTTGCATGTCACAGGAGACAGAGAAACAGTGTTATACGAGTAGTACAGTGAGGGATTTAGTGTTTACCAAGAGACCAGATTCCTAGAGTGCAGATAATCGTGCTGTGGCCAGGTTCATCCTACAAAATGCAGGCTCCTAAAACCCGGAAGTGCAGCAGTGTGGACACTGCGGCACATTCAGGGCTGTGTAGATTGCCCTGAAGAAAGCTCCACTGACTGACCAGGCCTTCAGTGTTGCTCTGACTTCTTCCCACGAGGACCTAAAAATGATGGAAACTCAAAGGGGCCAAGGAAGGACATTTTCCACCAACACTCAGTGACACAAGATAGAGCTTGTCTTTGATTCTGTAGTCACAGAAGTGTGGCCTTTTTCACTGGCGCAGTTAGTAGCACTGTGGGTTTTTGTGTATAGAGAATAGAAAGACTGTTTGCTGAAAACATATAAATAATATATGTATATATAGAAAAAATATAGAATATATGTATAGAAAATAGGTAAATATGATTGAAAGTCTTTTAAAAGGTGCATATATAATATATATGTGTATATATATTATTTATATATTTTTGAGGATTGTGTTTCGGTTTGACTTATTTGTCCATTTAAAATGACTCAGAATATGCAAGAATTATGTGGAAACCCAGGGTTGGAATCTGCTTTGTCCGTCTTAAGTTTTCGGCCTCAGTTTCTAACTCATTTCAGGATTTTGTTTTTTAAATCCAAAACCAAAGGTGCTTTTCCCTTGACTCATAAGCACACCCTGAAAGTCGTGATGTCACAGCATCGTTTTCATTCCAGGTAGAGGGGGTGGTGTGAAAGGGAAGGAGCCTCCAGCAGTTCCCCGAAGCATACTGGAGCCTAGCTGAGAACGCTCCACAGCATGCACCATTCATTCACAGGGACCGTTCAGAACGATTCTTCATAGTACATAGTGAATGGTATATACTTTGTGCTACTTGTTACATAATTAACTTTTTAAAAACTTAAATAAGGACTTGGAACCCAAGTTTAGCTTAACAATGCCCATGCTTCCTCTTTCTCTCTCTTCTCTGCACCCTCTCCCACAGCCTGTCATTCCTTACTTTTTAAAAAAATTTTGTTGTTTGCGTGTTTATTTTGAGACAAGAATCATGCTGTGTAGCCCAGCTTGGCATCAAACTCCTAGACCTTCCTCCTCAGCCTCCAAGTGTTGGGTCACAGGCATGTGATGCCCTGTCCTGCTGATTTTCAGTTCTTTATCCATAGGAGAGGAGCCTAGAGCAGGGCAGTGGCGGGGCCCCACTGTGATTTAACAGTAGCACAGGTCTGTAGGAGTGCCTCCATCCAGGTCTTCCGAGGCCACAAACACATTTGATGGTTCATAGAAAATGTGTAAGCTGTGTTCCCTGTGTCAACTCATAGATACACTTTTATTTTGTGCTAGGCCTTCTAATGGAAATAATCTGTGTGGCCTTTTCTTTTTTTGATTGTCAAAGCTCTTCAGCAACTTTTCTGAAAAAAAAACAAGGATCTCCCACTCCCTTCCCCCACCCTCCCCTATCCCCCGCCAAACTCCCACTGGACTCTTTCCCATGTGAGCACCTAGTTAGGAGCAGGGATGCCTTGTAACAAACACGGAGCGTTTAGCAGAGTCTCGGAGGCTCCATGAACGTCTTACATAAGCATTGCTCGTGTCACGGGCTCACACCCGGACTTTACGACAAAAGCCAATTAAAGTAAAGCAAGTGCCTTTTTCAGTCACTTCAAGTGGGAAGGGCCCCCTTCGCTATGACATAATTAGGTGTAAGTCTGCTGGCTTCACCCCTGTGAAATTTTGCACCACGCATCTGTGGTCCAGCTGGGTAACCGTGGGATTTTTCTGACCCTGACCATAAGTAAACTCCAGCTGGCCGCCCCACCCCAGGGCATCTATAGTCCTCTCTCAGGCTTGGAACGTTCTTTCCTTCCCCATGGATATCTCAAATGCCATGCGGTGTCTTCCACCTTCTAAAAGTGAGACGCGGGGGAAGAGGGCAGTGGACTCTTCCCCAAGTCAGCTGTCCTTGGATGGTAGAGGGGGAGTGCTTCTCAAACCTACAACAGGAAAACTGGCAGGATCTACTCAGGACTGATGGCTGATGAGCTTGAGAAAACTTGCCAGAATTTGCTGCAGCCATGCCTCCTCTGCCCCAGAGCAGTGCCCTTCAGCTCTGGCATCCTGCCCTTCCCTGTTGCCCAACATCGTTATGAGGAGTGATCAGTGGATGGGGAGGGAAAATAACAGCCTTTGCTATGCATGGAACCCAGAGGAGCCCTTGATCCAGATGTCTCCTCCAACCCATCTCCCATCAGTTTGTCTTGTTACTCCCCCTGCTCTGCTGTATTAGTTATTTTCTGTTGCTGTGACAAAACACCATAGCCAATATCAACTTGGAGAGGAAAGGACTTATTTGGCTTACATGTTACAGCCCGTCACCTTGGAAAGCCAAGAAAGGAGAGACCGTGGAGGCTTGCTCAGCTTGCTTTCGTGTACCACCCAGGACTACTGTCTACGGTGACACTGCCCATAGTGACCGTGCCTGCCCACACCAGTCATTAATCAAGAAAAAAATGCCCCAAGGCCAGTCTGATGGAGGCAGTTCCTCAATTGAGCGTCTATCCTGGGTGATGCTAGTTTGTGTCACGTTGACAAAAACTGACCAGTGCTCCTACAAATACTGTTGTCACCAAACTGACGACATTTGAGCATGCCAGTACTAATTAGTTACTATGCCGTGAAGAGTTAAGGACTTCTTTCCTTGGATATGAGAGGTTTTTTTTTTCCAAGGGACCAGGGAGCATCCTGTCCCCCACTCACTCCTAGTCACCCTGTGCACCCCCATTCCAATCCACAGATCTGTGACTAAATGTGGTTTCTAGTGTTCATGGTCCACAAAATGTTGAGACCACTTGATGTCTTTCTGTATCTTCTGCTGTAGACAGGTCTCTATATACAGGTCCCTATCATAGGTCCCTGTCACTCTTCCAGCTGCTGGTTCTGTTGGTTTTGCCTCCTAGGATGCTAGCCAGCCTTTCACCCATGATGCTCCATCTTTTTTCTGGCCTCAGAATTAGCCACTATATCACCTTACAAAGAATGCTTTGCCTAAGCACAGTAAACCTCAGGTCTGCTTTGGTTTGTCTTTGGCTGTTTATCTTGATTCACTCTGTTTTCCCTCCTTTCCCTGAGGAAAAACAGTGGTGTGCTCAGAGCACCAGAGGTGTGTCAAAGGCTGTGAAATCAGTCAGGTGATGGATGTTACACGGTCACACACTAAACGTCATTCTCATGCCCACACTCTGGTCTTCCCTCTGTTTCTAGGCGGCCCAGCCTCTTTGTCCACAGACTCCAGTTACTGAGAACAGGGAGTCCCTTTGGGGTTCCCTGTGTGAGTGTTTCCGCTTTGCGATCTCAACTTTTCCTGGTGACCTGTTCATCGGAGTGGACTAGAGCAGATGTGATCTCAGCAAAGCTTAGTCCTTGTGAGCTCTGGTTTCCTCATCTGTGAGCAGATGGGCAGATGCATGCTCGGGTTTGCGGATGTGATAAACAACTGCCTTCCACTTTGTATTGGTTGAGGAACTATGGGAGGCTTTTTACTGGAAATAGGGACAGTCAAGAAAAAATCAATAAAGGCACATCCAAGAGTGGCAGTGGGCTGGTGAGCTGGGAAGACAGACACGCAAGGGAGCACCTTCTCTGTGAGTCTGCATCTTCTCCAGAGTTTATGTGTCGTGGGCTTTTCTCACACGTGCCCTGTTGTCTGTAGCCCAACTGAGGAGGGGTTTCCAGCCTTTGTCCACTGACTTCTCTCCTGCATTAATCTTGATGCCTGACTCTGCACATCACTGCATTCCCGCCACTAATCCCCTGAGACTGTGACTCACAAAAGTCCTCTGGGGGAAGCTAAAGGTTAACTTTCATGATGGTGACAGCATTCTGAGAGGGACCACAAGACCCTTTCCCTACTACATTGGCTAGAGAGAAGTCTCCAGCTTTGGATTACCTGTAATGGGATTTGGCAGCATCACGAGGAGTTTGGTTTGGAATCTTTACATATCCTTAAAGACAGAAATTTTACAGGGTTGAAAATACAAGGTCTAAAGCAAGAGTAACATGATTATAGCAATTAGCAATCCCCAAAAGAGAAGAGCCAGGAAAGCCATGGCCATGCTTGGTCCAGGAGAGCCAGCCTTAGGTAGCTTGAAGCTTAGACTGCTGGATAACTATTTCTTATACAGTAGGAGTGGAGCAAGACACAATAACGAACAATTTTAAGGCAGAATCCAATGGTAGAACTAGGGTACTCCCCAAGGAAAAGTGGGGAAAACTTAAACCTCCTCTTGTCTCACTCATCCAGCAGGCTTTGAACTCCTCACCTACACAGCCTCTCTTGGAGTGGAGGCACACATCTGTGTCTTCTTTCCAGTCACCCCAAAGAGTCAGGTCACTTAAGCTGAGGCTCTGACATAACCATTTCTAAAAGGCAATCGGTTACCCCATGTGTTATTGACTGGTAATGTTGAAAGCAAGCCAAGGCACTGTTGGATTTTCCTCCATCTTCTTCAGAGGAAGGTTTTTTTTTGTTTTGTTTTGCTTTTTTATTGTTGTTGACTTTCATCTCTTCTTAATGAGTGGGTGTGTGTGCACGTCCATGAGTGACTATGCCCTCCTCCTCTCGTGTCCCTTAAGCTCTGACTTTGCAGTTCATGTGGAAGGCCCCCTCCACCACAGCCCGATTTCCCAGATGTAGGAGGAAGGAAGGGTATGCACATGCTGCCTCTTGTTTCTTCTTTCTGAAGTATGGCTCTGGTGAGGACGGGTGGCGCACACTGGAAGCTACAGCCTCTGTGTGAACAAAGAAATACAAAAGCTAGGTGACCTCCTCATAACTTTACAATCAGAATAATCGCAGTGACAAATGGTGTGTCATGACACTTCACTTTTGTTTGCAAAGGATGATACCAGGGGAAAACAGGAACCTAAGCTTCCTCTATGTGGGTATTCCTGTATGTGTGTGTGCGCGCGTGCATCTTCCTTGATTGCTCCCCACTTTATGTATTGAGGCAGAACCCCTAGATCTGGCTAGCCAGCTGGCCTGTTCCCAGGATCCTGTTTCTTTCTTCTGTGTCTGGGTTACAGGTGGGCCACCATACCTACCAGAAAGCAAGTTACTAGAGAAGCCCGGGAGAGTCACATGAGCCCTTTAAAAAAGCATGGAGGTTTCTCTGCTGATCATGGAAAAGGAAATTAAGAGATTGAAAAACCTGAATGATTTTGACATACTATTGCTGGCTTTATGATAGACAGGACCACTTGTCAAGAAATGCGGGTATTTCCCCCACCAACATCCAGTAAAGAAATAGGAACATTGACAGGGAACCAAATTCTATTAGCAGCAGAACTTGGCCAGGCGGATACCAAAAGTTGTGCTACAGGTTCCTTGTGCTACAGGGAACCTGATCAAATTGAACCCTGCTCCTTGGAAACTGCAAATAGATAATGGTGCTGTAATTTTTCATGCCACAACAGAAAAAGAATAAAACAGAAAACTCTGTTTGTATTATAAAGGTATTATAATATAAAGGTATTAAAAGGAGTTTACTTGACAGTGTTGAAAGCCTGTTTAGACAATCACATGACAAGTAGATATTGACAATCTTGGGTTTGCTAGGACTTGAGTTAAATGTTAGGGAAACATCACTCAGTTACAACCTCTTTCTAGTGAGAGAAAATAGTTACACAGACACATAGCAACAGTGCAAGGGAGTAATGCATACAGTGTAATTTCCCTATCCAAAACCATCCCAAACATGTAAGCCATGACATAATTGCTTCCTGAAGTCACCTGAATAATGCCTTTCACCCATCTGGCTTGCGTCACCTGCACACAACAGTTAGCCACATGCCGTTATTTCACCACAGACGCCAGCTCCTAAAACGTGCTCTAAACTCAAGGATCCATGAGTCAAAATAGTTCTCAGGGCAACAGAAAACCTTCTTTGTATTTATTACTGTGTGGGCATTTGCACTGGTGGCGAAAAGCAGGATTGGCTAAAACAGCTGGTGGTTGCATTCTGCACTGTGTTGCCAGAAAGGTCAAATGTCACTGATATTCTTAAAAAGCCAGTTAAAATGATCAGCTTTGTTAACCTTTGACCTCCAAACACGTAATTGAAAGGCAGACACCAACAATGGTGTCTGACATATTCTCTTACAGTGAGTGGAATGCATCTGCCATGCAGTGTAAAAAAGAATTGATTTCATTTACTGCCAGCAATTAAGATAAAAATTAAGCTTTCAAACAAAAGTTAGAATTTTGAAAACTGATACACACCACTGTGAGCCTGGTCTCTCTCCTCAGTCTCCAAAGCTTTTACAATGGGATCAGGAATAAATGGGGTTTTCACACTGTTGTAGCAGGCTTTCAACCAGCTCCCAAATCATGACACGGAGAATTATTAGTCATGAATACTCAGCCTTATCTTATTCTCATTTCTTGCTAGCTCTTATAACTTATTTTAACCTATTTGTCTTCATCTACACTTTGCCTTGGGGCTTTTTACCTCTCTTTCATTCTATACATCTTACTTTACGTTTTCACTAGCTGGCAGCTGCCTGGATGACTGGCCCTGGGCAACATCTCCCTTTCTTTCTCTGTCATTCTCTTCTCTCTCTCTCTTCCCATCAGACCTGCCTATCCCTCTTTCTACCCATTGGCTGTCTAGCTATCATTAGACCAATCTGGTGCCTTGAGCAGTCAAGGTGACATCTTTACATAATTAAACAAATGCAGCATAAACAAACGTAATACATCTTTACATAGTTAAATACTCTACAACACTATGCAAAGAAATGTGTTCGCCCAGTGAACTCTTCTAATGTTTCTACTTTTCAAATGATCATTGCACCATATTACAAAGTCACACGTGGGTAAGTTCAGAGTGTGTGGAAGAGGGGGAATCTACAATGCCATGGGTTGTGATGTACGTTGTCAATAACCACAAAGAAAGTGCCACTACCTGTCAGGGTTTGATCTAATATCAGAGAAGATCCACAATTGTCTGAAACTTCTAGAATATTCTCTATTGCAACAGTGTTATCTGTGAAGTTGGACTGAAATATGACATACCACAGTGGAGATCTGAATGTAAAAACACACAATGAAAACCCATGTCTCCTATTAAGGCAGACACTAAGGGGGGGGGCGGGGAGGAGTGTAAACAATGCCACTATTCTCATTTTGATTTAAACAATTTTTTAATAAATTTTGCCTTCTTCAGATGTATTAAATGCTTTTAGATTTTTATTGTAATTTTGAATATGATGAGTGTTTCTTGATAAATCTGCTTAAACAAAGGTTCATCAGCATGTTGTAGCTTTTAAGACTGTAACTGTTACCTTGGAGTTAAACCATTTAGAACTGCCTGTAAGCTAAGCATAGATGTGATCTACTGTGTTAGCTGCTGCAGATAGAGAAATAAAGCAAGTGCAGTGACCAGCTGTGTGTGTCCGCATGCAGCCGTGACCAGCTGTGTGTGTCTGCATGCAGCCGTGACCAGCTGTGTGCACTGGCATGCAGCCATGACTAGCTCTGTGTGTCTGCATGCAGCAGTGAGATCCAGATCAGAATGGTAGGACTGTTTCAGATTGCAGGCTCAGGATGCCATTGGTTCTAAAGGATGGAGAAGGTACCTCAACAAGCAGTAACCGGAGGAAAATTCTTGAAACTTAGGCACAAATTAAAAGTATTTTAGAGCAGGAAAGGAGAGTCTGTTGTGGTAATTCATCTGTAAGAAAGAAAAAAAAGCATAGGTCTGGGCAGGATACCCGGGGATGTGTGGCTTGAAGTTTGGAGCGTGCACATTCATGTACAGGCCCTCTTTCGTATCCATTTCACAGAGCACTTACGGAACAGAGGAGGCAGGACCTGTGTTCATCGCTTTATTTGTGTTGCTGCTAATCCCCAATGTAATCCTGTGAGCTAGTGTCTACCAGTTTTGCGAACGAGGAAACAGAAGATTCTGGGAAACTAAGTATAGGAATTGTGTAGGAACTGGCTGGCACTTGCATGCCAGGATTTGAACTCTGCCCCGGTGTCTGCATGTCTGAATATTAAACGGCATTGATACTGGTGGCCGACACCAAAGACAACCAAAGAACTCCAGGGCTTTCTGGTTTTGATTCTTTTGTATACGAGCAATAGACTTCAGAGTCACGCAGATTTGGGCTCAAATTCTAACTTGCAACTTAACTTTCAGGGTAATCATACATAAATTGTCTTCTCAGAGCTTCAGGCTTCTCTGTGAAATGCAATCTTATGATGCTGGCTTGGGATCAAGTAATGGACCATGTGTGGTCACTACCTGATGGCCAGGAGAACCGTGGGTACTCCATGCTTTTTCCCGCTTTGTCTTAAAGCAGCTGGTCCACTAGTCTGTTGGAGAAGGTAGCACCAGCCTCCTCCAAGGCACTGTTTGTTCCTGCTGGGATGTCTCCATTGAGATCAGATGTGTGGCAAGCTGCACTCACATGGCTGGTAGCACGGAACAGAGGTGGAGAAAGGGACTGAAAACCCGCAGTCTGGGGTAGGAAGACCAAGGGTTTTGGTATCAAACCAACACTGGCACAGCTGGTCTGTCCGCTAATTACTAGTTAGCTCTGCGTTCAAAAGGACTCGGCCCCTTCATCAGTAAACGCGTGGTAATGATAGGCACTTGGGTGGAGGCGTGCTGGAGCACATCCGAAAGCATTCGTGTAGTGACAAGCACTCTCGGGGCATTCAGTCCATATTCATTGCTTCCTGTCAGAAAAGGCCTCCATGCCCTGATGGTGGAGGTCTCTAGACTACCCCTTTGCGCAAGACCTGGGTGTGAGGGAGGCTGAGAAATCCGGGGCTCCCTCATCACCTGGCAGAGGCTGCTGTCTTCCAATAGTGATGCTCTCAGTTACGAAAGCCACACTGGGCCTGAGCCCGACGTTCAGCTGTGGAGGATGGTCGGGAGTGTCTGGGACAGAGCTCTACCTAGCTGATGAGGAACTAACTCAGCACGCCCTGTTCATAGGTTAATTCACTCTGTGAGAAGGCTGGGGCTGTGGTTCTCAGAAGAGAGGGGAAGACGCAGTGAAGTCACACAGCTGCATTTAAGTAGCACCAGGCTCCAAAAGCTGAGGCCAGGCTCCATTTCTCACCTTGGTCAGTTGGTAGCGTATTTACTCAAGTTATCCCTGTATTCCAGTTACAATTGAGAATGCCCCTGGTAAAAATTCACAGGCTGTTGAAATGACATGCACTGGCTTTGTACACGGTGAGATCCCAAGCTGGCATCTGGATGTAGACTAGCAGGTCAACTGACCGCTCACCCAGTTCTCCCAGTTCCCAGCAGGCCCAGGGCCTCAGCTGGGAGGGCGGTGAACCACAACGTTAGGGACTGAGGACTTGTCGGACACCCCAGTGCCAGCCGTGGCGAGTGGGTCATTTCTGGGAACCTGGCTTCGGAGATGGCTCTCAGATCCCTAAGTGGCACCCACTTCGTATCCACAGGAGGTGTGGGTTTTATTGGCTGTGATGCCAAAGCAGTCCCTACCTGCAGGGTCCCGCCTGGGTGGCGGCCAGCCAGCCTGCCTTGGGAGACTTTCCAGCTGTGTAGAGAAAGGTGGCTGTTGAGTCTCTGCTGCCCTGACCACCTCTGCTGAGGTGCCTCTTTGTCTGAGGCAATTCCTGGGCCCGGGACAGAGACCACAGAGTCATCATGTAGAAGTCACACACCGTCAGCTCTGACCAGGATGGTCAGCTCAGAGTCCAAGGCCACGTAACATGCTGGAAATATACTTGGCTTCCAGAGCTGGACTCCGCGCATGTTGCCACACTAGCTCCTTGCACTTGGGAGTTCTTGATTGCCCCCATGCCTCCACGCAGTTGCCTAATCTTACCGTAAATGGGCAATAATTGCGCCTGCCTCAGAAGGGCCTGCAGACCAAGTGCCGGAGGACAGTAAGCACTCGATGATCGGTATTAGGTGCCACTGCTGTTGTGTTCAACGTGGTGGAATGGCCCAGTGGTGGACCTCCCAAGCTTGGGAAAATGCTGCCCAAACAGCCACGTCTGAGCCCTCAGCACAAGCGGGACAGCTGTTTTGTGGCCCCCTCCCCTCTTTGCTTTCTGTCCATCTCCTAGTACCTGCTGCCCCATCCCTCAATCTGCGTTAATTTCCCTTGGCCCACCCACTAGGTGCATTTGGCATCTGTTTTTGGTCTCCCTCTGCCGCTTCCTGCCTTGGGGGCTTAAGGAGGTTACTAAACATCCCCAAGCAGTAGATTGGGGTGATTAGGTGCTTCCAGAGTGTCTGAGAAAGACGGAGTGATCATGCATCACAGTCATCAGAGATAATGAAATTAGGAATGCATATTGGGAATATCTGCTGATTCTATGCTGGAATTTACCTAACTGCTCCTATGGATGAAGAAGATGCAAACAGCACCCTTGTCCTCTCTCTCTTGGCAGACTAGAGAAAACTGGGTTGCATGGAGTGAAATACTGTGTGCACAGGGCTCAAAAAAGAGAGAGCGCAAAAGGGTCCTTTGATTTCCCTGTAGCTTGGAGTCCGTGTATGGGGCAGCCCCCAGGCCCGGAGCAGGGTGGTGGGCTGGGCTGTACCAGTACTGCCCATGGCCCTGGCTTCACATCCTACTCCCCGATGACCTCTGCTTCTATTCCCTGCCTTTTAAGAGACCAGGAATGTAATTGTTCTTTCGGATTCTTACAACTTTGCCATGAGGCAAAGGCTCAGGACTAGACCCATGATGCCTCCCCCACTTTCATTGATGCTTGCGTTTCAGACCTGGGTCATTTTTGTGTTTCGAGTGTAGTATCCATCTCCAGAAGACGCTCTCCACAATGCTGGCTGTCCCTGCCTCCAAGCCCCTAGATGATAAGTTGTGTGATAGTCGAGACCACATCTGTGTTATCAGTGCTATAATGGTGCTTGGGAACTCTTCAGACACTTTATAAGTGGACACGCCTGCACCCACACACATGTGTCACAGCCTGTAATGTTGCTGTGAGATAGACTCAGGTAGTGTTTTTATAATTTCTCCCAGAAAATACACCCTGCCACTTGGAGATGAGAAGGGCAGACTCTAGAACTGTTGTATTTGTTTTCTGGCCTAGGATTTAACCACAGTGGCAGGGCCCCGGTCCTGACAATGTTTGTGTTCATCATGACACAAACTGAGGACTGAGGCCAACCGTGGCTGTTCGCTGTCTTACAAATTAAGGCTGTGGAGCAGTGTGGCAGGCAGGGCAGGCGTCTTCAGTGTAGCTTGAATCCACGTTGCTTCATGTAGACACATTGTGGAAATGGACTTCAGGAGGCCTTAGAATTCTGCTCACACATATTGTTGACTTTTATTTTTGACCACAGAAATGGACATAATCCACGCTGCCTTTAACACACCTACTAGGGTTGCTTGCACTATCCATCTTGCAAAATATAAGACAAGGCCAGAGCTTAAATTAAAATCCTTAGCCTCTTATCGCCTTCCCACAGGAAAGCAAATCTGTGCTGAAAACCGTAAAATTAAGAGGAGAGCAAGGATAGCATAATTTAGCAAAAATTCATGGCACCAGAGTCTGAGCCGTATGGCTGGAGGGACAGGTCAGACATTAAGGAACGCTGCCTGCCAATGCAAGTTCCTAAGGGTGGTGCTCTGGAGACAAGAAAGGCATGCAAAATAGAGAGATCCTTCCAGAAGATCTCTGCAGTGCTGTCGATAACAACCCTAAGAAAATATCTGTATGGGTTACTTGGCAATTATTCTTATGAGACTTTCAATATAAGAGTCAGAGTAGTTATTCTGAACTAGGGTCAAAATGTGTCCGTTTTCAAATTCGAGAAGCAAGAGGGTTTTGTTGTTGTTGTTGTTATTCTGCTTTAAACAATAATGTATGATTTTTGTCCCTGCCTGGCCCACTTCCCTAGTGTTCTGATTCCCCTGCATCTCAGAAGCCCCTCTTTCATATTTAGTAAATGACATCATTAACACTTGAAAAGCATTAAAGTAGTTTTAAGCCTTTTGCACATTTATATGCATGGATATTTGTGTTAATATATGTAGAGGAAAATTGTGTGGCTTTGATAATGGTGCTCTGTTTAATAAATGCCAAGGGCTAGATGAGCCATGCAAAGGTTACCATTAGAGAGGGCCTGGTAATTATCAAGCAGAAGCATAATTACCCAACAATCTACAGAGATATTTTTTAAGGGTTGTTATAGTAAGCACTGTAGAAATCCCATCATTGTCCCAAGAAAGTGGGACCTATTGCCTTTACTGTTCTTGGTGCATGGGTTTCTTTGGGCTGGTTGGTTGTAATGACAGGTGGAAAGAACATTAAGCGTCGCCAGGATGATTGTTCCTAACTTTCCTGAGGGTGACCTTCACGTTGAATCAGACACTTCTGGTGCTTACTTGGTAAAGAGCATCAAATCCAGAGTGAGCATGTGCCACAGTGCAGCCCCACACGATGTGAGGAGTCCGCTAGCCGTGGAGACACGGCCAAACATTTGAACAGTTCACGTCGGGACACGAGTCAGCCCACTTCCTCGATTTCTTTTTAATATGATTATTTACTTCTTGAGAAACTCATTCCACATTCATCTTAGCCTGGCGTAGCACAGTAAAATGTCACTAATTCAAACTAATTACAGTGAAGGCAAGCCCCAACTGGTGAGCTCCCTGTACTCTGTTCCTCTGAAATCTGAGTTGCTCATCACTACACAGTTTATAAACGTGCATCCTTCTGAGGATGCTTTCAGTAGTAGATGGGGGAAAATCAGAGCCATAGTGTGTGTGTGTGTGTGTGTGTGTGTGTGTGTGTGTGTGTGTGTTGCATTCCCTTTGGGGGCATGGGGAAATTTCTATTTTCATTGTTGTTGCCATTTGTGAATAAAATCTAACACGGTTTGAAATGAAATGGCCAAATCCAGCTAATTAACATATGAATTATTTTATGAAGGTTAATGTCCACTTACATTGTTTTAAAAAAGATAGTATATTAGGGATGGGACATGGTGGCACTCGGGATCCTGATGCAAGAGAATCTAGTCTGCCCCTCCTTTCCTTTCATCTTCTCTCTGTCCTTCCACACACACACACACACACACACACACACACACACACACACACACACACTGTGCACAGTATAGTTTGTTTATGTATGCACCTGTGCAGGTGCACTTGCCTCCACAGACGCATGCTGGGTCAATGTCAGGGGGCTTCTACCACTCCCAGTCTCATCTTTGAGACGTGGCACTCAACCTCTTGGCTAGGCTGGCTGGCTAGCAAGCCCTATGATCTGACTGTCTCCTTTCCCCCAGTGTCAGGATTGCACCAAGGTCTTTATGGTGAACCGGACTCAGCAAACAACTTTGCCCACTAAGCCATCTCCCCAGCCCTGCTGTTTTTAAAATGAGGTCTTCTCTTTAGTGCAGGCTAGCCTCCAACACTCATTCCTTCCGCCTCAACCTCTTGAGTGCCAGGGTTACAGGCGTGATCCGTAGTACCCTGCCGAAGAATGTTAAAATGTGCAATGTCAGCAATTGGAAGTGTTCTTTCAAACTGCTATTTTTGTGTTGTGAAATCAAATGCAAGGTTGGGAATTGTTGTGGAATCCAGTGGAGCAGGAGACAGCCTAGCAGCAGCAAAAGCAAAATGATCACATCTGACAAAGCTACGAGATGTGCATAGGTTGTTGGAACATCCTTCTGAAACATATGCTGAGTCTTGACGGATTTGGAAATTATAAATCTGCGCCTACCAAGTTGTTTCAGTTGGCGATGTTTGATCGCTGACTTGTTCAGAGGGCAGTGTTTTACTGAATGGACTTCTGCAGCTAGACATACGTAGTGAGTGGAGAGCTTATAGATCACGACTTTTGCCCAGCAGCTCTTTATCGAACAGAAAGTTAGGAGGGAATAAGGAGGATGTACAAACACATATGCCTAGAGGTTTGGGTCATGAGAGGCACAGTGGCCACATCACCTCTGCAGGCCACTGGTGATGTCACCATCAGCTTCTTTGTGGGACATTCTTGTACTTGAGTATTTGTCATAGAAATGCTGACAACTGGTGAGGACTGCACGGCTCTTGTGTTCCCTTAATGATGACTGCCTGCTGCTCCTGTGTGACTTTCTTTTCTTGGGGACAGGAGACAAGAGGCAGGAGGCCATATTAACGGTTGGCCCTGTGGTTACTTTGCAGTCAAATAAAGTGCCGGTGGTGCAGCCATCTCATGCGGTCCACCCCCTCACCCCCCTCATCACTTACAGTGACGAGCACTTTTCTCCAGGATCACACCCGTCACACATCCCGTCCGATGTCAACTCCAAGCAAGGTAAGCACCTCTGGCCTGCCCAGGCCGCTGCTGTCAACCAGGCAACCGTGTCTCATGAGCCGAGCGAGCCCTAGTGCTGTTCCAGGTCTGCAGGTGCCTTTGCCCCATGTGAGTCCAGAATGCATGTGTACACAGTTGGCCGGTGGTTCTTCAGAAGCCCGTGACAACTGTCACTTTAGTTCTTCCCAAACACAAAACGACCAAGAGCAAAAACAAAACACAAAACAAAAGAAAGGTGTAATCCCGTCATGTTCCAAGTGACAGATCTGAAAAGGTCTTTGATGTGCAGTATAAACCAGTAGGTTGTACAGACAGACTAAACGCTCCATCCTCTGTCATTTGTTCACTAATGCTTAAGGGGATGTTTTTCAAGCCCCACTCCGCATGCCCACTGGATAGATGTGAGCCCCAAACTCACCAGGGCTCTCTATCACTCTATCACTAACCTTTTTCACAAACTATGCCTCTTGTGGCCCGAGATTTCTCTTTCCTTCTTCACAGGTAGGAAAGTGGTGTTATCCCAAATCTTAGAAATCAAAACATGACTTTTTTTCTCCTCCATATTAAATGTAGAACAGTCCTTTTCCACTGAAAAGTGGCTTGTGCCCTCGGGGTCAGTTTCGCACGACACCAGGCTTTCTTGACCACAGGGCACTGTAATGTAGGACAGTAGACCCCTTGCTGTGGTTACTCAGACAGCTACTACGTGAATAATGGGGGGTACAGTGTGGACATGGGCCTGGGGATGGCACACATATCCTAGGCAGGGAACAAGAAGCCAAAACTCTCATCATGCACTCAGTTTAAAATCTATAAAATCACTAGATTCTGGGCTTTTCTATTTAATATTTTAGACCTCAGCTAACCATAGAGAACTAAAACTATGGAAAAAAGAAACCACGGCTTGGGGTGGGGGAGGTGACTGCCATGTAAGATGTCAGTGGCTTTCAATTTTTTATTTAATTAATTACATAAAATGTGGGTATCACACTTGGGGCCTTCCACATACTAGGCAAACACTCAACACTGAGCTACACCTCCAGCCACTGTTAATGGTTATTTATATATTATATATTTGCTATATATTATATAACATAAATGTGGGAATTTTTTGCTCCAAGGGTTATTCTTTTCAGCCTCTGGAGATTTCTCTATTCCATTTTATTCCTATTATACTGTCTTCTTTTATGTCACATCACCAGCTTACATATTATAAAGAATGAAACCAGCTCTGTTTAGACTCAAAAAGCACAATTTCAGTCTTGCTTCTCTGCATTAATGATGAAGCTCTGCTTGCAGAAAAACTCATTTTTATGGGTCTGAATAAAAAATTTGAAATGCTTGGTTTTTCCCTGTGGTGAATGGAAGGTCTGGGCAAAGAGTTCATGATTCTATCATCCTGCCACCCACCCTCTCAGCAAACCTGCCTTCCTGCCTGCCTGCCTGCCTGCCTGCCTTCCTGCCTGACTGCCTGCCTGCCTGCCTGCCTGTCTGTCTGTCTGTCTGTTTTGCCCTGCACATGCAACCTTGGGACTCATCAGGGCTTTGGAAATCCCAAAACAGAAGACTGTATAAAACACAAGGATTCCCAGAGTGCAGAGCCACTGCTTGCCTTTTGCCCTCTGACCTTCGGGGGACACCCTCCATTGAAGGCGTGGGAAGAATGGCCTCCCGAGCCTGTTTGTTCTCTTCCACTATTGTCTGCACCTGTGGCTTAGTCCATGCCCATTGGGGCGGAGACAGGGCCGGGTGGGAGCTGGGAGAAAAGGCTTCTTCCTTTTCAGGTTTACATCTTGACTCCTCCCTTCTACTTCCTCTTTCCTCCTCCTGGTCTCCTAGCCCCACCTATCTAGTTTTCTATTGGCCACAGTGCTTTATTAACCAGTATGAGAAACATATATACAGAATAACATCTCCCATCAGATTACCACTTAGCGGTCAATCACTAGAGATCTCAGACCCTTAGCGGGTTAAATAGAACCTTAGTAGAACACTGCCTGTTGGCCTTGGACCCGAGTGGAGCTCAAGTGTCCTTGTGTAGGCAAGGTGAGAATGTCGGCCTGGAAATTGGGCGCGTAGCTTGATGACAGCACCTTTGCCTAAGCTGTGAGATCCTTGTTTTTCTTTTCTATTTGTTGTTAGTGCTGCAAAACAACGACATAGAGTCGGTATAATGTTCTCAGTTGTGTGTCTGAGTATCTTTGGGCTGTCTCCAGCCAGCCCTCATGGACACTGTCTCTCTCTGTGGCTCACAATCTTGAGCAGGTCTGAGCTGGAGTTCATGTCTGCAGACTGTGCTGATATAGTGAAAAAAGGCTGGAGACTCAGAAGTCTTGGCTATTTAAAAAAATTCACAAAATGTATGTTAGTTTTGTTTACTTTCATGATGAAAACATGTTTTCTGTGTCCTGGGCCCTGCTTGAGCATTTTGAGATAGTCACCATTTTAAAACAAAACCACATTAGAGCCAGGTGGTGGTGGCGGTGGCAACAGTGGCAGCCGAGGTGCACGCCCTTAATCCCAGCACTTGGGAGGCGGAGGCAGGTGGATCTGGATCTCTATGAGTTCAAAGCCAGCCCGTTCTACAGAGCTGGTTCCAGGACAGCTAGAGCTGCTGCACAGAGAAACCCTGTCTTGAAAAAAAAACAAAACAGAAAACCAAAACATTGCTTTTGAGTGGTTTCTCTCTGAAAAATTCTAGGACAGGTCAGTTTTGATCAGCCGTTTATAACCTACTGATTAACAAGCTCCCATTGCTTGCTGTCTGCCTCTCTCCTCCCTTGCTTTGTATGTTTATTTGATCACTCCTCTAGGCATGTTTAGGGAAGGGGCTAGTGGTGTGAGCAGCTAGTTCTCTGCTTTCTCTCGTCTTGTGGAATTTGTGACTACTGGAGTGTATCCCATACACACTCTGTAGTTGTTTTACCATGGATACCCTGGTTTTAATTGCATGTTTGTCCTGGGCTTCATGTCCTTCAGTGTCAAGTACCTCAGGGGATTTGTAAACTATGGTTCGAAGGTGCTCGTTTGCTAAGCTTGAGTTTATGTAATGCCATTTGCACACTTTGCCCTGCAAACCTGCACTAACTCATTCTACTACTTGATGCTTCTGCTCTCTTCAGTGTGTGTCATGTAGCTCAGCTAGAGGACCGGAGTCACTGATTTCACTCTTTCCAGGGGGCTAGCCAGCTTCCAGGGGGCGGTGGTGGTGCCAGAAAAGATGACAGCACTACGTCCATACAGTAGCCCAAGGCAGAAATATCCAGAAAATAAAAACTGTCTTTGCAAAGCATTCTCATTTATAAGTGGTAAAATTCACATTTCTAATATTCTAGGTTGGTCTGGCTGTCTTTGCAGGGGACAGTAGTCTTTAATTTGAACCTCCCAGAAGACCCCGAGATTTGAGGATTTGGGGATCTTAGGATAAGGGAACCAGCAACAAGTTGAAAAATTTGCCAAAGGTTCTGAGGCATGAACTTCAGACTATCCGTGCCCTTTTCGAGAATAAGAAAAACATGCCAGGGAACAAATTTGGGGAGCCACTGGGCTGGGATCAAAGGATATTAGTATGTCCAGGAAAATTGGGGGGGGGATTAAAGGAGATTTGAAGTGATTCTGAAAACAGTAAAATGTACATTGACCTGAGGTAACAGCCCTACTGAGTTCGACATGTAGACCTGTCTCTTCTCTGCTGTTTGGGAAGGCACTGAGAGATAGTTTGTCACAGATACACAAGCAATATCAATCAGCATCGAAAGTAGCATGTAAGTCATTCTCTCGTGTTCAGGGCCTTTGGTATCTTAAGTTCCACATGTAGTCCATGGGCATGTAATGTAGTAAAATCCCATACTATTTAAAGAGCCCACCCTCTCATATACTCATCTGTTTCCACATATTAACCAACACATTTCCAGTCACTGCTGGTGAGTCTTGGTAAGTACTCATGCCCTACACGGAAATGACCTTCCGAAACCGTGGACGTCTATATGTAGTAAGTTACCTAGAACTTTTCAGAAGCACCTCTCCCGGTACATTCAATTTCGTAATTTACATTTCGTGCATTTGTCTTGCCAGTTTTGTTTCCCCCTCTAGCTGCGGTAAGGTCTAAAAAGGGATGCCATCGAGGACTAGGATTAGGTGGGTTTCACAGTTACAGGACACTCAGCTCCCAGGCGAGCTCAAGCATGAGAAACAATCTGTTGGCATTCCCCTTTGCTGGAGAATACAACTAATCCAGAACAGTGTGACCTTGGACCCAGAGGACTGGAGCTGACGAGGAGCTTACAGGCAGCTGAAACGGCAGCACAGAACAAATGAATCATATCAAGTGGGGCCACTACGAGGCTGTGGAGGAGTCCTAATTAATCTCTGGTCCTCTGAGGTATCCCGCTTCCCAAATCTATGTGTCCGTAAGGGAACCGGTGAAAATGGCAATTTACCTAATCTCTGAGCCCCATGGCAGGCCACCTTCTTAGGAAGGGCTGCCGTTTCTCATCCCACACGAAAACACCAGTGTACCATTTTCTTCCAGGGGAACAGGGGCAGACTAGATCATCAAAGGATGGCCCGGATGGCTCTTGCATGGATTCCTTCCGCTACAGCTGTCTTGGAATCTGAAGACTAGCTTCCATCCACTGGATCTGATGGGCAGTTACTATACCAGAGCTACTAAATGGCATGAAGCCTTTTACCGCTTTTCTCTCACTCTTCCGCATGACTGTCCCATGATTGTAAACACCATACCTTTCCGTTCCTTTTAACAGGCATGTCCAGACACCCTCCAGCTCCAGAAATCTCCACCTTTTACCCCCTGTCCCCGGGTGCTGTTGGGCAGATCACCCCTCCCCTCGGCTGGTAAGAGCATTCCTGCAACCTTGGGTTGGGAGTTTGAACATGTGTCCTTCCACCTTCCTTTCTTGGACAGGAGCTCTGTGTGTGGTTGCCTTTGTGGGATGGAGGAGGTCTTACACTAGCAAGCAAGGCGCTATCTTTATTTCATTTCAATTTGAAAGGTTAAGGACTCAAAAACAAAGCCAAAGCAGAGGGACTTTGAAATGAATTGAACCCGTCCACTAATTTGTGGAGTGAATGACTGCGGTAGCATTTTCTTTGAAGCTTGTAGTTTTATGGATTTAGTTTGTGCCTTTGGGCATTTGCTGTGCCACATGGAACTCGAGGCTCAGTGGCTTTTCTCTTCCCATTTCTCTTTAACGAGTCAAAGTCTTGAACCGAGGACTTAGACTCATTGCATGTCTACTTTTGCAAGAGAGGCAAATGTCACGGAGCTAAAGAGAAATTGACGAAACGCTAGCATCCTTTGACCGCTAATAAGAAAGCACCCAAGCTCACTCAGGGGAGGAAGGGAGGACTTAGGTGCCAGTGACTCCTTCAGACTCCAAATGCTAAAGTTTCCCTTTGTGGCGGTTATTCCAGAAATGTCCCAAATGCTGCCGCCCATTCCCCACCCCTCCCCCCACCCCCAATTATGAAGGTAAAGGAAGTACATGATGAGAAGAATACTTTTTCAGAATGTGGCTGTTATCACACAGGGCTCTCCACCAGCTCAGTGCCTGTCCCTCCTCCCCTCAATTGTCCCTCTTGAAATGGTGCTGCAGCTGAGCAGACACCTCTCCTGTCCTCTCAGCCTGTGTCCCCACAGCTCCCATGTCATCAACCCAGTTGCACACCCCGGCATTCTGACATTTTCTCCAGCAAGGCCAGGCGTCCAGCTCCCTCCCCCTTTAAGAACAAGTGGGATTTGAGAGGAGAGAGGGGAGGAGGGACTTCTCAGGGAAAGTAAGTGCAGTGAATCAATCAGGCTTTGCTTTCTTCATCCTAGTGGGGGTATATAATTGGGGAGGGGGTCTCTGAAATGTGTATTTTTATGTAAATAGGAGAGTTGTGCCCTTTCTATTTCTAAACTCTCAAAGGTCTGGATAAAGAGTCGGTTAAGCTGCTTCTCTGAAGGCACAGTTTACTATTCTGTGGGCTGCAATATGTTCAATAAGCATCTTTTAAAGTCCTACTTTGCATTAAAGGTGCTGGGTGAGGGAAGGGGATAAAAGAACCATTGAAGGGCTAGCTTGTGCTCAGAGCTGAGGGAGGGAGGCTTTTCTTCAAGGCACCCCGTGCTTTGGTGGGTGAAACGTGGGAGGGCGAGGAAGGAAAAGGGTCACACGTAAAAATGTTGGGGGCCTGCTGCCTTCCGCAAACCCTCCCTGTCCTGTCACCAAACTCTGACTGCTGGTCGGTAACTCGTGTTGTGTCATTGATGGGTTCCTCTCTTCTGTGACCTCAGGCAAGGTCAGCCTGTATATCCCATCACGGGTGGATTCAGGCAACCCTACCCATCCTCACTGTCAGGCGACACTTCCATGTCCAGGTAGGTGGAGGTGGAAAGGGCAGGCTGCTCCTCTGCTCGCACTGTGTGCACCCCGCCCCGCCCCGCCCCGCTTGCCCCTGGGCTGGCTGGCTGGGAGCGCATAACCCAGCGTGTGTGCGTGTGTGCGTGGGTGCGTGGGTGCGTGGGTGCGTGCGTGCGTGCGTCCCTGCAGTGTGCCTGGCTCCCACACTAGGTGTCACAGCGACTCCAAGGCACCTGCCACACTAGGAAACATTGCAACTCCAGAATTCACTGCCACCTGCCTGTGAGGTGACGACTGTCCCCCAAAGTAGTCCTCAGAAGAAGCTGTCTGATTTCAATCATGCTGGGGGCAGGTGGACTGGGAGAGGGCCATGGAAGCAGTTGGATCAGAATTCTACAATGGCTCCCTTTGCGGAGACTTAAGCCAGTTTAATGCGACAGTACTTGAAAACACCCAGTAGCCCAGATCCTTCCTCAAACTGGCCCTTGGCTTTTAGGGGAAGAGGACAGTCCACACAAGCTGCCCACCTATGGTGGCAGGATGTGCATCCTAGTGTGTGAATCAGGCCCTGTGTGGACATGTTTCTGCAAGTGAAGCCCTCTGGGGCTGCTCTGTGTGGCGCTTCTGCTTCTGGAAGGGATGCCTTCTGTGCCCTGTGCTTGACGTCCGTGATGTACACACAGCCTGTGCTGTGTCATCTGTGTGTCCCATGTGGCTTTCTTGAGGAAGCTAGTGTCACCATGCTGAGCTAGTGAGCTATTAACTGGTTGTGAACCTGTCTTTTTTGTTTTGTTTGTTTTGTTTTGTTTTTTTGGTTTTTTTTTAATGTGAGTTTGATGTTTACAGTTTATGTGGTAAATTTCAGCTTCAATATATATATATATATTCTGCATTCAGTGAAGTATAAGTCTAGATGGCTAGTCTTTATTATTATTATTTTTTAATAGTTGTTAACACTGAGAACTAAAGACAAAGGTTCCCTCACAGGGACATATCCGGCCGGCATCAAGCGTCATGTATCTTTACATTTAGCAAAGCATCATTACTTACTCAAATATTTATTTTTGTCTCCTTAATAATTAAGAAGTTTGATCAGGGCAGTGGTGGCACACACCTTTAATCCCAGCACTGGGGAGGCAGAGGCAGGCGATCTCTATGAGTTTGATGCCAGCCTGGCCTACAGAGCAAGTGCCAGGACAAGCTCCAAAGCTACACAGAGAAACCCTGTCTCTAGAAAAATAAAATAAAATAAATAAGTTTAGACCCCTAGCAGATATCCTTTTCTCTTTTCCCATTGAGGGGTCAGTTGTGCATACTTTGGTAAAGACCAAAAGACGGTTTTTCTTATGAAATTAAGCTTTTACCCTAAAGCTGATCAGAAAGAAAGAAAAGTTGTAAGGCATATCCAAATTTACCCAGTGTTGCTGAGATATGTCAGCAAACATCTGAAGTATTATTTTTTTTTTCTAGCAGGGATGGTTCCTTCCTTTGCAATGGCTGGTGGCAGACAGGTTAACGTTTTGAATGTTACATATTCTTGCCCAGGAGAAAGGCATTGGCAGTTGAAGCTTCTGCCTGGATGCAGAATCCTGTCCCTCCTTGTAACTTAACCCTTGTCCTTAGCTCCAGAACCTGTTCTTCCTAAGACCTTATCTCCCAAACTTCACCACGCTGTGGAAGGGTCTCTGGACGATTGCTACGGAAAACCTTATAAATTAGGGCTAAGGGCTCGTCCTGTCTGTCTCTTGGTTGTTCCCTTCTGAGGTTAATGCAACAGTCAGCAATATGAGTATACTCTTCCTGTTCCATTTTGAAATGTGATGTCTTTGGTTAAATCTCAATAAAGTGTCATGTTTCCAGTCATTTCTCTTACTGAAATTTCTGTTGGAAAGTTGTTTGCAAGAAAAAGGATTCAACTTCCCCTTACCTTGTGCCCTCCCGAGGAAGAATGCCAGTTTGAAGAACACCAAGAAGTAATTATATTTTCCAGCTGAATACAGAAAGAAAAAACAAAAGAGCGGTTACTCCAGTCTATTATAGTTAATGCTTGAGTGGCTATCCACACACCTTCACTCGTAGCCAATGGCAGTTAGTGAGTGGTCTTCTAATTCTTCCCGGGCTTGGGTGTAACAGTGGCAGTGCACACTGTCTTCCTCTCTCTGTATAGGTTTTCCCATCATATGATTCCTGGTCCTCCCGGCCCCCACACAACCGGCATCCCTCATCCAGCTATTGTAACGCCTCAGGTCAAGCAGGAGCACCCCCACACTGACAGCGACCTAATGCACGTGTAAGTAGACCCCGCCTCCTCGTGTTCCTGAGCCTCCTCTGCAGTTGTGAATGTCTGTCCAAATGTCTGTCCGTGCAGCTCAGCCTGGAAAGCTCTGAGAACAGGGGCTTGATTCTGAGACTGGAGAGGACGCTCACCAGGGTGGAGCCGTGTTCTGGATGTAGAGGGATCGTGAGCTGTAGACCACTTACCACCCCCCAGACTTCCCTTTAATGAAGGAAACGGAGTGGCAGGCTCCGTGCTCATCATTCTGGAAATGCAGTCACCTGGGTTGGAGTCCTCGGCAGCACAGAGTTAAGAAAGAGTGGCCATTGGTATCAGATCTCCCATTGGACCAGCATTGGGTCAAACTTTTGAGCCTTGTCATGGAGGAGTTGTAAATGTCGCCTCTTTAGTCTGTGGATGACAAGGGCAGGACAAGCTATGCACGGCAGCCCATAAAGACCCTGAACATATATTCAAAGGAAACATACATTTGTTTGATGAGACGGTCAAAATCCTATTGGGGCTAGGGAGCCAGGTCAGTTACAAAGAGCTTGTCTTGTGTGAGTGAGGACTTGAGTTTGAACCCTAGTATCCACGTAAAAAAAGCCTATAATCCCAGCACTAGGGAGGCAGAAGCGAGAGTAACCCTGGGGCCAGTGTGGTCCCCAGGCCAGTGAAAGACCCTTTCTAAACAAGCAAACAATCAACCAAGGAATGTCAACTGAGAATCAACACCCAAGGTTGACCTCTGATATGCTCTTCAGCACACACACACACACACACACACACACACACACACACACACACACACACACACACACACACACACACACAATGGGGGTGGGGGTGGGGTCCTGGGGAAAGTGCTTGCTTTCTCAGTGTCCTTTAATCCCCAATCCCCATCCCCCCAAAGTGAACATCCATTGCAGTAGAAAGGAAATGCTTTCCTGTAGTTAGAGGTGGCCTCATC